>CM077264.1:18491313-18978813 GCA_039654775.1 Spinibarbus caldwelli | reverse complement strand
CACACATGCACGTATATATTTCAGAAAAAAATTATTTTTATATATTAAATATATTTAGTATAAATTATATGAATATAAATATAGACATGTAAATACATGTAAATAATTTCAAAATATACATACTGTGTGTGTGTGTATTCATTAATACATAATAAATATACACAGAACACACACATATACTATGCAAATAAAAACTTTTATTTTGGATGTGATTAATCGCGATTAATCGTTTAACAGCACTATTAATAATTCACATTACCTGTTAGCTGTCACTGTTAAAATTGTTTAAGTGATTCATTTAAAGACTGTTGCAGACTTGAGGTCCGTATTATTTTTCTCCTATTTATATCTGTGATAGGATCTTTCTATCTCTCCGCCCTTCTCTGCCCTCTCTCTGTATCTCTCTGACCGTCATATCCCCTCATTTATCTTCCTCCTCTTCTCATCACATATCTCCCATCTTATCTTTTCATTCTCTCTGTCCCATTCTGTCCCTCTCCAGCTCTTCCCGGCTGTTTTGAATGTTTTGGTTTCCCCCTCATCTGTGTGTAAACATGTCGTTGTGTGTCTCGCAGGCTCCGGGGTTTGGCTTCGGAATCGCTATCTCAGGCGGGAGGGATAACCCTCACTTTCAGAGCGGGGAGACGTCCATTGTCATATCTGATGTGCTGAAAGGAGGCCCAGCTGAGGGCCTGCTGCAGTAAGACTCATCTCTGACCCTCTTTACCATGAGAATGCCAGTTCAGTTCCAGTTTAACTCCCGAATTTAAGTTGAATTTGATACATTATGATAAAATCGAATGAAATTCAATGTCAGTATCATGATTGCTGAAAGTGTAGTTTGTATTAAAACTAGTGCTGTCAAACGATTAATTGCGATTAATCGCGTCCACAATAAAAGTTTTTGTTTAAATACTATGTGTACTATGTTTATTATGTATATCTAAATACACACACACAGTATATATTTTGAAAATATTTACGTTTATACATTTATATATTTATATTATATTTTATATTAAATATAAATATATTTAATATATAAACATAGCACATTTTTCTTAAATAAATACATGCATGTGTTTGTATTTAGATATACATAATATAAACAGTACACACACATATATTATGTAAACAAAAACTTTTATTTTGGATGCGATTAATCGTTTGACAGCACTAATTAAAACATAATTTTTATGAATTACCCTTAAAGGTGTTATGGGTTATTTTCAAAAATATTAGATTATATATTCCAAACATTGATTATTTATGTTCTTCTTAATTTTTAAGTTAAACCTTTTACTCCAAATAAATTATGTATAAGGTTATTTATATAATTTGTATTGAAAACATGAAATTACAAAAGTGCAAATTTAAAGCATTTTTCGCTAGTGCTCTTGGACTAATAATTTTTTTTATATTGTATGGAAATAATCTGTGTTAATTAGAAAAGTGCAAATTAAAAGCATCTTCAATAGAGCTCTCAGGCTATTCATTTATGTAATTTTTTTTTTTTTTTAAACATCCATTTTAAATTAGAAAAGTAAATTAAATGCATTGTCACTAGTTCTCTTAAAATATAATTTTTTTAATTTGTATCGAAAACCGTTGTACTGAATTAGAAAAGTACAAATTAAAAGCATTTTCACTAGTGCTCTCAAAATATAATTTTTCTTAATTTGTATCGAAAACAATTGTATTATATTAGAAAAGTGCAAATTAAATCCATTTTCAGTAATGCTCTCAGACTATTAATTTATTTAATTTGTATCAAAAACATTCTATTTAAATGAGAAAAGTGCAAATTAACAGCATTTTCACTAGTGCTCTCAAAATCTTGTTTTAATTTGTATTGAAAACATTTGTAAATTTGTAAATTAGAAAAGTACAATTTCAAAGCATTTTCACTAGCGCTCTCAAAATCTTGTTTTAATTTGTATTGAAAACATTTGTAAATTTGTAAATTAGAAAAGTACAATTTCAAAGCATTTTCACTAGTGCTCTCAAAATATTTATTTATTTGTATCGAAAACATTTGTATTACATTAGAAAAGTGCAAATTAAAAGTATTTTTGCTAGTGCTCTCAGACTATTAGTTTATTTAATTTTGTATTGAAAACATTTGTATTAAATTAGTAAAGTGTGAATTAAAACCAATTTCTCTGCTGGAAACATTTTATTTTTCACATTTAAGGCCAAATTAAATGCATTTTTAAACTGTATATTTATTTTCAGTAAATTTGTTACGTTTATTTATTTATTTATTTCCCAGAATGTTCTAATTACTCCAGAAATTGTAATCATTTGATTATATAATACATTTTTTTT
Source organism: Spinibarbus caldwelli (assembly GCA_039654775.1). Classification (NCBI taxonomy): domain Eukaryota; kingdom Metazoa; phylum Chordata; class Actinopteri; order Cypriniformes; family Cyprinidae; genus Spinibarbus; species Spinibarbus caldwelli. The sequence goes on along the minus strand of CM077264.1, from coordinate 18,976,485 downwards.
TATAAAATAAGCTGAAAGCGGCTCTTCACCCTTATTGTGTTTCTTACCATGTAAACACATGAGTGCACAGGGCTGCTGATCAAGCTTTGCTCAATCTTGCGCTGAGATCAGTTGGAGTGGCACTTTTGCTTACTGCTTTCTGCTCTCTTTGCCCCCGGCAGGGAGAATGACAGAGTGGTGATGGTCAACGCTGTCTCCATGGATAACGTGGATCATGCGTATGCAGTGCAGCAACTTCGGAAAAGTGGGAAGAGTGCAAAAATAGTATGTAGGCCCTTTTCATTTATTCTTTTGCTCTAGCTTCTTGCATTAAAGCACAGATTCATCATGTGAAAGTAATCATGCTGTGTCAAATTAGCATAAGACTGCATAATAACATACAAGGTCACTTACATAGAATGGAAATTTGACTAGTGGTCAGATTTATTTATTTATTTGCATTTACATTTAGTCATTTAGCAGACTCTTTTATTCAAAGCAACTTACACTTATTTATTTATACATTGTGTTAAATTAGTATATAATTAAAGTGTAAATTAAAAGACCCACTTTTATTTATTTATTTTGCACTAAAATGCAAAAGAGAATGTTTTAGAGACACATTACAGATGAAAATTATGCAGAATTTTTATTTTTTAATTTGTCATTTTCTTTAAAATTTAAGTTAAATTAGGAACGTTCATATTGAATTTTTTTTACGAGTGGTCTCAGACTTTAATTAATTAATTGTATTTTGTCATAAAAATACAAAAAAAATTTTTTTTATTAAATTGGAAAAGTGCAAATTAAAAGACCTACTTTTGTTTATTTATTTTGCACTAAAATGCATAAGAGAATGTTTAGAGACATATTAGAGATTAAAAAATATGGCCAAAAAGTTTCACTAGTAATCGCAGACTATATTTACTTATTTATTTATTCATTTATTTATTTTTTAAACATTTGTGTTAAATTAGGAAAATAATTTAAGGAAAATTAAAAGACCCACTTTGATTTATTTTGCACTAAAATGCCATAAGAGAAAGTTTTAGAGATGCATTAGAGATTAAAAAAATGCGCCCAAAGATTGAGATTGTTGCGAATAATCACGTCTGTTTCTTGCTCTATCCAGACCATCAGGAGAAAGAGGAAGGTGCAGATCCCCATGGGGCGTCCGGGTGAACGCGAGACCATGTCGGAGCACGACGAGGATGACGACAGCTACGAAGACGAGATCTACGAGTCCCGGAGCGCACGGAGCGGGCCGAGCGCCTACAGCGGGGGTGGAGCCACGGGCCGGAGGAGCAGCAGGGGCGACCGGCTGGGCGGGAGGAGGGACCGAGACAGAGAGCGCAGCGGCTCCAGAGAGAGGAGTCTGTCCCCACGCTCGGACCGCCACTCTGTGTCCTCCAACCTCCCCCCACGCCCAGCCAAGGTCACCCTCATCAAGTCCCGCAAGAATGAAGGTGAACATGGCCGCTTCAAACCTGCCAACCGGCGTCGCCCAATCACTTTGTCTTACGAATTATAACACTGTTATAACAATTATAACAAGACTCGTTCTCACCAAGAATTGTAACTATAACAATAACTAATATTAGCATCCACACCAACTGATGGTAATGTTTTGGTTATAAACTATTATATCACCTGAAGCTTTAAATGCTCAAGCTCTTTAAAGTTGGGTGGATTGTGATTAGCTCTCAATGTTTTCGTCGTTCTGGAAAAAATTGTTCTGGAAATGATGCCAACGATATCATTCCTCCGTGTCGTTATTGTTAGCAAAGATAGCAAATTGGTTGTGGGCCTTATCTGGTTGAATTTAGGCTGTTGTTATGGCCCACATACCACCACGGCCCACTCCTCTCGAATGGTCCTTAAGCTGCTTGTCTAAAGAATAGCAGAACCATGCCTGAAGCAAACCAAAACTCACCCACAACTCCACAGTGTCCCCAGAAATCAGCCATAACTGGCCCACAACAGTGCCGGAAGCCCCAGATGTCAGCTGGACAAAAGCCAAACTGCCACCACCTTTACCCCAGAACTCAGCCACAACTCATCCAGAAGCTTCGGAAGACAGCCATAACTGGACCAATATTATGCCAAAACTAAACCAGAAATTACCCTATATAATATTTATATATTGTGCAAGGTATAATAAAAGAACAAAACAACGCAAATGCAGCATAGTGTTTTATTGATGCAGAGGGAAAAAAAATCTCAGCCAGGTAACAGTAAAAATAAAAACAATGGGAAAAAGATAAACCGATAACACTAGAATAAGGCAAAACAAAAGCAACAAATAGTCACAATACAAGAAAAACAAAACGAGAAACCAAATTAAACTGTTACAAACACGTGATAAAATACAGAAACCAACAAACAAAAGACAAATGAAATACAACTCATATTTACAGATGTGCAAAAAATCAAAAAAATATACTTAAAAAAAACAATGTAAATGATTCACTCTCTTAACAATAACTTGTTTGGTTTACATTAACATCTTGTGAAGTTGTTCTTCTCTTTCTGCCACCCTCACGGTCACCAGCTAGATGAAACTTTTTCAACCTCCAGCTCAGTTGTGTGCACATACAGGATTTCTTCTTACAGCCTCTACAATAGGAGCATACAAATACAGAGTTAAAAATACATTTAAGACACCACCAGTCTAAGAACTGACTTTCAACATCCATTCATAGGGGGAAAGAAAAGGTCCAGAAAGACTTACAAAAAAAAAAATGCACTTACCAATCACAATGTTTTTATGCTCCAAACTTGTTTTCCTATTTACACCTCTGCAGTTCACCGCTTTAGCCAAGTCATTTTTGATTGCCTACCTCATAATTCGCCAGACCATGTCCTTCACATCCACTCCACCCAGCAATCCAAGTTCAAGTACCTGAAATATTTTTTAAACATGCTGTCACTATTAAGCTAAAACACTAAGATTGATCACACACACCATTTACTTATAACAGTAATTACAACCAGACCAGAGTGATAACAGTAGGCAGCTATGCATAACTGAGACTGTTACCTACCACTTTTTATCTTGTTTCCAGACAGGATTGAAGATCACTTTCCAGGGAAGTTAATGACCTTAAAGTGGAAGTGAAGCAGCCAGTCAAGTTTTCATTATTTAGTAAAGTGATTTCCACTTTAATTAAAAAAAATATATAACAAACACGATTAATGAAACCATTTTAAAGAAAAAAAGATGTTTTGTTATAATTTTTAGAGCAAGGGCGCCGCCATCTTGCAGTACCACCGCGTGTGACGTCACGGGGTTGGTTCGCTCCTTTGGCCAGTTAAATAATATAGGCATTTCTTTATTTTTTTTTTGAACACATACATGTTATTTTAACACATCAGTATTTTGGTTTTCACCATAATTTGGATGAATAGTCAACATAAATATCTATATCTATATTATCTAGGCCTATTTCACAAAGTTTAGATCATTAAGTTATATCCCAAACATCGTTTTCATAGCGTGAGGCGCAACATGATGTAAACAAACAATGCTTCATACAGTATCGTTCATGTGGCACCTTATTTCAGACCTTTCAGACATATTTGCATTACACTGGCTCGATCACCAGTATTAGTATGCAAATCCTGCAAATGTACCTGCTGTTAGGAGAATGCAGTGTTTTAACTAATCACCTCTGAATGATCGGGCTAGTACTGCTTTATCATTCTCATGTGCTTTAAGCCTTGTCAGTTTAAACATTAAACTGTTTTAAGCCATTTAAATTGCAAGTCAGCACGAAAGATATTTCAATGCGGTATTCGCACACTGTGACAAATTGTTTCTTTGCACACACACATGCAAAAAGCGCTCCGCTCGGACTGCACGCGAGTACCAAATTGAGTCTGCTTTCTTGCCTGTTTAAGCAAATGCACAGTATATTATGTTAATGGCTGTTTTGATGAGTATCCACATAAACGTTGTTTCCGACCCGCTCTTCACCCCAAACCAGAGCAGGTTCACGACTTCATCCACCCTTAACGGCAGTACTGCTCAGCCCCCTGGCAGTATCGGCTCAAATGCATAAGCAGTTGCACTTATTATGGGCTCAACAGTCCTTTCAAGTTCGTCTTCCTCTATTTAAACAAGTGTGTGTACAAAAAGTAAAGAAATGCTTATATATTACTTTACTGGCCAACAGAGCGAACCAACCCCGTGACGTCACACGCGGTGGTACTGCAAGATGGCGACGCCCTTGCTCTAAAAGCTATAACAAAATATCCTTTTTTCTTTAAAATGGTTTCATTAATCGTGTTTGTTATATATTTTTTAATTAATGTGGAAATCACTTTACTAAATAATGAAAACTTGATTGACTGTTTCACTTCCACTTTTGGTTTTTAATTGGAAACCGTTTTGGACTTAAATGGTTAGATTCTGTGACATGATAAACATTGTTTAATTTGAGATCTTGCACCATCCTTATAATGTTCCTCTGCTGCTCCATAAGAATTTTTTTGTTTAGTTATTATGTCATGGAGAAGTGCTGAAACATTAAACACAGGAATTAGAAGGTTTACCACACCACCCATGCTATGAAATGAGCCTTACACCAACAGTGAATATATGATAGAAAACAAGCAGAAATCTTACATCTTATGAAGGAGTCACAGCTTGAGAGGATTTTTCTCTGGGGGTCTGGGTGTTTCATGATGCCACGGTGCCTGCAGTGGGTGGTTTTGTCTTTGTCCTAGAGGACAACTGAAGCTGAACAAATCCTTTTGGATTGTGGTTGTATTAGACACCTGTGGAAATTTTTTTTTTTAGGGGTGTGGTGGCCTCCTCATCAGTGTCTCATTCATCCAGTAGGCGTTTGTTTCATCTTTAGATAAGGCAAGAAATTTAATGATTACTAAATTTGATAAAGTGAGGGTGTTATGTTCATGTGAATATACTATTCAGCGAAATGTTCATTTTTTGCAGTTAAAAAAAGAAATGTGCATGTTAATTTGTTAAATTGCACAATGATACAAAGACCTATTAGACAGGTCTGTGTCAAGGAATTACATAATACACACAATCTTACTTTATTTTGCATTTTGGTGGCATGAGGGAGTCAGGCACAGCCTCTGACTGGACATTGGTCTGTTCAGCATGTTTTACTGTAATTATCTATGAGAGATGGAATGTAAAAATTAGGGCTGGCTTGATACCACTTTTTCAGAACCGATACTGATCTGATACCAAAAATTCTGAGTATCTGCCAATACTGATATCGGTCCGATACCAGCGCAGTTTTTTTAAAATCAGTGTAGAATTTCTATACCTCAGTGTGTGTTGACCTGCTCATCACTCTTTTGTGTTTTACACACAATCTACTAAATACAGACAACTTTACTGTAAAGAAAAACAACAAATGACTGAATATATAATTATAATCTGACAAAAATACTATTATAAACTAGGTTAGTGGATAATTCAGTAGCAAAAGTTATTCTAGAAAAATCATGAGTGCACAATAATTTTATAAAATCTAAAATTATTGAAAAAATAAACATTTATTGGGGAACAAAGAAAAGTGAATAAGTGTAGGACTAAATCTGATAAAAATTATATATTGCTCTTTGTATTGTTGTAAAATACATTCATGGAAAACAAGTAATATATATATATATATATATATATATATATATATATATTCTGTAAAATTGTAACACAGTAATGAGGCAGCACCATATGACAGATGAGACGAACAAGAAAGACTATTAATAATCTTTCATTGTGCAAAAATATTATAATACGAAAGGCTCCAATACAGAGCGGCACAAAGCGCTTATGCGCATCCCGTGCGCAGAATGATGCGCTTGAAGCAACACAGAGTCACTGTGCGCAGGCACAGTGCTCCGGAGTCTGCATAGAGAAGTTCAGAGCACAAAGAGATATTAATGTGTAGTGTATTAACTCTGTGCGACAGTTTATTGAGCCTTTTCTTTTAACCATTTTAAATTTCAGTTACTGTGCTCATGAAGAACCATTCATAGTGCTCTCTACAACAGTGTTGTGATCTAACAGACACCCGGTAGAAAGTAACACGATTTAGAAACAGCACGAGACTCTAGCAAGATAAAATCCTTTTATGCAAAACCATTGAACTTTATTTACAGATCAAGTATAATAGGAACAGTGGAGAGAGTTTGTCGTCTTGACTGTCGTAACTGAACGCAGTTTGAATGCTGAATGGAGGATGAGAAGTGTTTACATGAACTTGACTTAAATATTCTTCTGTACCTCACATTAAATTATGTAACGGCTTTAGAACACTTGAAATATAGTGCACAAAAACTTTATTTGTGCTTTATAATGGTTTTTGTGGCTTTCGTGGGTCTTAACAATAACACAATATTAACTATACGCAGAATATCGGATTTGGATCGGTCTCGACTGACCGATACCCCGATCCGGCAGAAAATGCCAATATCGGAGTGATACGGATACTGAATATCGGATCGGCGCACCCCTAGTAAAAATCAGAACAATCTGAAAAGTTTTCTACCATTTAGCTTTTTAAATTAAACATACTGTATATAGAAAGGATGAATACATACTTGCAGTATATATAATTTTAACTTTATATGCAGACAAAGACTTGATCCAGGAGTTGCCTCAAACACTTGGTGTCTGGGACTAGGCTTAAGCCTAGAGAAAAAGTTTAAATTCTATTATTGTGAGGTGAATAACTACCTTCAACAATAAAACTGATTTAAATGTTTATATGGAGGCCATGAACACGCACCATTCTTCACCCAGATTGCAGGCACAACCTCAACTTCTTCAGTGTCTACAAAGCTGACTGTGTGGCACATGATTTCTGCAAGCAAAAAAAAAAAACAAATGTGAAAAAACAACTTAAAAAAAAAAAAAAAAAGAATTTCAACGCCAATACAGAAAAGCAGTTAGTTGTCATACTTGTGTAGATTATGTCCAAGCATAGCACAAAATCTCCATTTGCAATACTTCTTAATTCCTATTAATTCCTTTTCCCCCAGATTCAAACATCTTATTGACTCTTTTAACAGCCCTTTTTCACGTTACTTCACTCACTGTAAGACCACATGTTTTCCGTTATGCCCTGTATGCCCTGGGGACTGAGAATAACATAAGACACGTAACATAACGCTTTAACATAAAAACAAATGAAATCCAATGACAGAAAAGAGTTAAACACGAACAAAAAGCCAATCAAGTAATGCACTGTAGAGGAATGGGTGAAACCTACATGTTAGTTGAGATTTTAAAAGAAGAATTAACTTACCTTGATGTATTAAAGCTCCAAAAGACCAAACCAAGGTATAGCGTGATTGCAAAAGTTCAAACAGCAGTTTGAATTTCACTGCCAGACTGTGTTGGCAAATGTGAGTGGCTGGCTGACTGCTACGCAACTTCCGGGCGGGGTGTGCGCGTCTTCTCGTCTCGAGGTGCGCTCTGGGAAAAGTAGTCCTTATTGTGAAGCAGATTTAACGCCGTAGATGTAAATCAACTACTATTTCCAAGATGCATTGCAAACTACGTCATCGCATTGGCCCGTACGCCACATTACGCCTGTTTCACACATACTCCGTTTGTAGTGCATATGCGGTGCAGAAGCAGCACGGACTCATTCTGCTTTCACACAGAACACGTTTGCAGTCCGCTCCTGATCCGCGGCTATTTACCACAAACACAACATTTATCCATTATTTTGATTTCAAATCCAAACGTTGTTAGCGTATACTGAAAGTGCTTTTTCAGCATTGTGATCTTCTTTTATTACAGTACAGTTACACAATCTTTCATATTCAAGTTTAAACTCAATTAATATAAAGTGAAAGTGAAAGTGAAAGTCGTGACGTATTGTCAAGTATGGTGACCCATACTCGAAATTGGTGCTCTGCATTTAACCCATCCAAGTGCACACACACAGCAGTGAATAGTGAACAAACGCACACACACACACAGTGAACACACACCCGGAGCAGTGGGCAGCCATTGCTCCAGCGCCCGGGGAGCAATTGGGGGTTCGGTGCCTTGCTCAAGGGCACCTCAGTCATGGTATCGAAGGCAGAGACAGTGCTGTTTGCTCACAAGCCCCACCTTTAATTCCTGCCGGTGCGAGAATCGAACCGGCAACCTTCAGGTTACAAGCCCGACTCCCTAACCGTCAGGCCACGACTTCCCCTTAAACAACGTATTGAATGCATTTGGCTTCTAGATTTGTATATTAAGTTGCTCAAGCAAGTGGAAACACATTTAAACACATACAGCATAAAGTCTAGCCTACTTTTCTTGCGTTAGGCTATCACAAATATTTTAAATTAAAGCTTACCACTGACAGAAACAGTCAGCTTGTGCCTTTTACATTTAAATCTTTATTACAAGCAGTCCCGTGAGTCTTAAAGAACTTTGTTTTTCTACCTCCACAAGACACAAGTGCATATGTTGCCATGTTTATCTAAAAGTGTACTTTTCTTTGTTTTAAACCTAGCCAAAAAGCACCAAGCAGTACTGGGGAGCTGCGTTTTTTTTTTTTTGTTGTTGATAAAAACACAATCATGTTTTATTTCTCAGTCGATTTCAGTACATAAACGTTTCTTTAATTAATTATAATATCCAAAAGTGTTTGCTATTTGAATAAATATTGTAAAGGATTTATAAAATTAGGAAGACGCATCTTACACAAGTCTGTTTTACTCTAAATCACATTCATGCCAGAGATCTTTTATTTACTCTTCGGCTAACCAAAACCCACCCAGATCTCAGCCGAATATTTTCCTCTTTCTGGCAGACCAAAATCCAGCCACGGCTCAGCCAAATAGATACAATTTGCTTTTAGTTTCTTTTGGTTGGCCAGACTCCAGCCAGAGCTCAGCCAAATGCTGTTTCACACCAAACTGTAAAAAAACAGAGCCAGAATTAAGCCAGACTTGGCCCACACTCTGTTGCTATCTGGGTATAGTTGTAGGATGGACCAAACTACAACTTTATCGTTATAAGTATCGTCTTTGGTGTGAACAGCCCTTATGACGCAACAAGTTTCCAGCTGGTCTGCCCACTGTGAAAGTGAAAATGCTGCACGAAACAACATAATCACATATCAATCAATCAGTAAATAAATAAATAAAATTCAGAAACTGAAAAGTCTAAAAATGATTTTAATTAGCACTTTTTAATCTAATTTGAATAATTGCAATACAAAATATACATAAATAAGTCTGATATATTTAAGTAAGAAGTTAACTTGAAAAAATGCAATAAAAAATATATATGATTATAGTGAACTAATAAATAAGTCACCACTACTGAAAATGCTTTTAATTTGCACTTTTAAGTAAATAAATAAGACCAGTTTTTAGATAATTTAAAATTAATTATACTTAAAAATAAATGAAGAGTTCATTTGCAAAAACAGAACATTTAAAAATGTTCAAAAATCATGTTTTTTTTTTTTTTTTTCCAATTAATATCAATCAAACTGCAATTGGGTTGTTTTGATTAAATAATAATAACTAAAAAAATACAGCTAACTAACACAATAAAACACAATAAAAACATGATAGCGCAATAAAAAACATGATTTAAGAAAATTAATAAATCAAATAAACTCTTCAAATACATGATCTAATATGTTATATAATCAACTGATTACGTTTTTGGAGTAATTAGAGCATTTGATAGAGTGAGCCATAAAATTAATAAATTTGATTACTTTTTTTTTAAGTAATTAGTGCACTCTGTGAAAGAAAGTCTTTCATATGATGTATAAAATTAATATATTTTAAATATTTTTGAAAATAAATGTACAGTGGTTCCAAAAGTCTGAGACTACTAGCGAAAATGCTTCTAATTTGCATTTTTCAAATTGAATACCGAAGTTTTTAATATAAATTAGATCAATTAATAAAGTCTGTGATGCTTTTAAGTTCACACTTTTAAAATTTAATATAAATGTTTTCAGTACAAATAATATCAAGTCTGATAGATATAATTTATATAAGTTGAATTAATAGTTGATATGAATAATCCCAAAAAAATTATACAAATATTTGTTTTAATTTAGAAAAGTGCAAAAAAGTGCAAACTAATTTTTCACTAGTGCTCTCAGACTTCTGCTGTGAACTTTGCTGTTTTCATAGAATTGCAATGATTTATTGTTATAATCATCATCCTTAATGTGAACACGCCTTAACATGACGTGACAAGTTTCCTGCTGGTTTGTCCAAAATGACAGTGAAAATGCTGCACAAGACAACATAATCACGTCCAGTCAGAACATAGCTGGTGTTTAACATTTAGGCCCAATGTCATTGTGCTGTATGCAGGTTTACGTCAGACAAAAAGCGTCTTTATAACTAACGTATGCTAACATTGTGTATGTGTTTCTGCGGTTTACTCTGTAAGCAGAATATGGGCTTCGCCTGGCCAGCCACATCTTCGTAAAGGACATTTCCCCCGAGAGCCTGGCAGCCCGAGACGGAAACATACAGGAGGGAGACGTAGTGCTCAAGGTAAGATAAATGAGCACCTGTAGGGGAGGGGAAACAGATGGAGGGAGAGAAGAGACTGTGTGAAGTGACGAGTGTGACTGAAGTGACGTATTTAGTGATGTGATGAATTCTGAATGCAGACGAATGCAGACTTTTGCTAATGGAGATGTACTGTTGTTGACATCTTTTTTTCGTTTACTCTTCATCTAGATTAATGGCACTGTGACTGAGAATCTGTCCCTGATCGATGCTAAGAAATTGATCGAGAGGTCAAAGGGCAAGCTGAAGATGGTGGTGCAGAGAGACGAGAGGGCGACCCTGCTCAATATCCCAGACCTGGATGATAGCATACCTTCAGCTAATGCCTCTGACAGAGATGGTGAGAGAGTCTCTGTATAGCACACATCAAAATGGATTTGATTCGTTCTGTTCAGTTATACCTTCAAGTGGTGTTTTTAAATATTTAGTGGAAAATCACAGTTAGTATGCTGTTACATTAATTCACGAAGCAGTTGATCGTTCTACTTAGTAAACTGAAATTCATTTTTTTTTCCTTTTTATTTAAATTTTTTTTTTTTTTTTTTTTTTTTTTTTTTTTTTTTTTAGAATATCAGTTTATGCATTTGGATTATTTTTTACATTTTTTTTATCAGTACTGTAAAAAAAAAAAAGCTAATTGTGTGGCTTTATTTTTTTTCTCATTGAATATATCAAAAATTACACTTTTTTTTTTTTTTTACTCTATTGACACTTTTTTTTTTAAGCATAAACCTTTCTAAATTTTGTTGGGAAAATTGTTGGAAACACAATTTATACTTAAAACCAGTGTTATTGTAATATTATTTCTATACAATTAGTATTGTTGATTATTTTAATTTTATATATTATTATTTTAATTTTTTAAGCGGTGTTGTTCCTGTTAACTAAAATTAAAACTTGTAACAATCATTCAAAATAAAGCTAAAATAAAATAAATTATAAATATGAGAAAACTTGAACAAACTTTTAAAAATGATAAATGTTGGCTTGGCAACTAATTGAAATAAAACAAGTTTAAGATGAAGTACTAAAATTACTAAAACTAAAATAAAATTACCTATTAATAAACTACTGTACATTAACTAATTAAATATAAAAATTCAATAACAATAATAATAATGACCAGAGCACACAACAACATTAAATCTTATTAGATTTAAAAAAAAAAAACATTAAAACATTAACATTAAAACTTTTTAGATAAAAATAAATGTATCTTTTTGTATATTTATTTATGTAATTCTGAGTGTATTCTTATTTTATTCCATTTGGATCTTTTAGGGAAGAATATGAAATTCCAATAGCAGTGTTTCCCACACGTTGATTTATTTGTGGTGTCCCGCCACAATATCCACATCGACCGCCACAAATACCCACCGCCCCCTGCCATCAGCTCCCGCGTCTCACACACACAAGCGCGACTTTAGCACAATATTTAACAACTTTCAGACCCTTTTAGCGGCTTTTTTCCATAAAAGGTACATACTGACAAACCTAGCGACTTTTTTGAAAAAACCTTAGCTTCATTCAGTTGGAAGATGTCTCCATCATTGAGGTCTGACTTTCCCGGCGCAGTGTCGCCTCTTGCCGTCTGTTCTGTGCGGTGAGCGGCAGAGAAACAGCGCATTCAGCTGGCCGTACCGCAGCAGATTCGTCAATAAATCATTTACAAAACAGCGTTTCCAAGCACCTGTCGCTTACTGACTGTTTGGACTTATACATTTGAACATAATTTGTCTGTTAAAATGCTCATAGTTTGTTACTCAGTGCGCTGAATAAGACAAAACGGTAATATAGCCAAAACCACCACATATAGTCGCTTTTTAGTGTAGATGTATGTTGATTTTATCAGACAATGTCGCAATTATAAATCAGGATTTAAGAAGTATAATGAGTGATTCCTGGTTAACGTATTATTAATGGGTCGGGTTTAGTCACTATTTATACCTGTTTCATGTATGATAACAGAAAATATGTAAATTTGAACTGCTTTATCGGGCATTCAGTTGTATTACAGTGTGTGACAGTTCATAGAGTAGAACATCTGAAGTGCCAAAACTTATCTGAACGCAAACTTAACGCAATGATGTCATAAATATGCAAATTAATGTGACGTCACCTGCCGCCACAAGTGTCACAAAATCCTGTGGGAAACACTGAATAGTAAAACTTCAGGTTCACTTAGAACTCTGTAACACAACACCTGTAATGGTGTGAAATCATTTGATCTTTTTGTTAGATATTTCAGACATCCACTCCGTGGCCTCCGATCATTCCAACCGATCCCACGACCGGAAGAGGAGCAGCCGCTCTCGTTCTCCGGACCGCCGCTCCGAGCCCTCGGACCACTCCAGACACTCTCCGCCACAGATCAGCAACGGCAGGTCAGATAGCCTTTCTGTTTTCCTCAATTTCTTTGGTTGCTGCCACACAAGATATTTTAGTAAAAATGAAATCAGCGGTCTGATTCATGTGACACAAATGTACCACTTATTGCTGCCAAATAATCTCCAAATAGTCAGTTTTTGAGGTTTTTCCCCCTCAATTTTTAGGTCCTCCTCTCTTTATAATATTCAACAGATTGAGTTGTATTTCAGCTTTAGGAGCTGGAGTTGCAGGCCTGCTCACCGCTGATATGAAAACAGCTTTGTGACAGGCGTATGAGAGAAGACGGTACTGCAGTGCTTGACAAAACGCTCCTGTAAATTGGAAGTGTCCTAGATAGATAAACCAGGGTGTGACAGTGGTAGAGGATGGGAGGAATTTCATCTCCTAAATGAAACCCTAAATATAAAGGTGAAGTGTGTAATTTTTCCGGCGGTAAAATACATGGAAGCATCAGTAGGCGATTTGTAGGTTGACTTATGAAGAGACTAAACTCAATGAAAACCGGCTCTGTTTGTTTCTTTGAGCAGCCCAATAGTCAGCTTTAGGGTTACTTACTGTTATCGAACAGTTGCATCAAAGCAAATGTTTTAGATGAAGAAATTACACACTTCCCACAAGCCAGATTTGACCACACACATGTTTGCAGATCCTGTTCATGAAGTTTCTTCTGATTCTTGTTTTGAATCAGGGCCGCAGGGCCGACGGCTCAGAGAACCCGGCCAGTGTAAGTGTTTGGGTCCGGTTAACGCAGCGTCCCGAACTAACTAACGCTTTTGTGAGCTTTGCACTAAAGCATGTGACGTGGGCGCTTCTCAAAGTTGTGTAACCCAATGTGTGTGTAGTGTGCTGAAATGGTGTTCTTGTTTTACCTGAACTACTTGACGTGTTCATTTCATCATCCCAACATCTCTCACCACAAACTAACTTGGGCACAGGAAATTCGTTGGTTTGTATGCCCAATCCCAGCATGCATCTGTGACATCAAACATATCCCTTCATTCTCATTTCTCATGCAAATTCAAAGAACTGGTCTCAGCTGTGTGTTACCCATTTTCTGCTGAGTGAAAACTAAAATAGGGGTGTCTGTCGAAAAAACGTACACACACGCATAAAGGTCTGCTGCTGTCAGTTTGGCAGTGCAGGTGGAAACATGCTGCTTTTAACATCGTTTGTAGTATTTTCTCTCTGCCTCAGAGAGTTCTCGGTATTACTGGCACATCTGCTCAGCCAACCATCCTTGAAAGTCGTCCAATAGGATTGAAGCACCACCTGCCACGTGTGCGAAGAGTCACAAAAAAATTGAATCTGTGAAGGCAGAGGTTGCTTCCTGAAAGCTTAGGCAGCTGCCTTTTTGCCCGTCAATCCAGCTCGATTGTGATTTGAAAACTTTTTTTGTGGTATGGATGTTATTCCTGAATTCCTGGTTTAGGAACCAGTGAGTTTAATGGACTGGAACCATTTGAGGAGCCAATTATTACGTCTCAGATCCAACTTTTCTTAGGTGGAAACGTGAAATGGTTCCAGAATTTGGCATGGCACTGTGCTAACAAAGTATGTTCCTTAAAGTTTTTAGAACAAGCAACAAGTTTTAACAAACATTCTATTAACGTTACTAGAAGACGTTTGTTCAACTTTGAGGAAACCTTGCCAGAACGTTTTTAGAACATTCTCTGTTAGATGGGATGTTTGAGAACATCCAGCAGAATTTTCTGTCACTGAGAAAATACATGCATGTACATCAAAATAGATTAATATTTTTGCCTGTCTGCTACCTCCCATGTCACAAAGTTGGATCTGTTGGTGTTCTCATGCTGCCGTCAGCCAGTCAGAGGAGCCATGATGATTTTCAGAGTGATTAGTCACATGGCATTTGCTGAACAACTGCCACTGAGAGGTATTGTACACCTCCACTTTGTTTTAACCTTGTAAGAGTGAAAGGGCGAGATCCAACATTTTTCCACTTGCTCTTTTGAAGTTGATTTTACCAGCCTGGTTCCGGATTGTCAATCTGTTAACTAAGGGGGAAGACTGTGTGTTTTAAGACGTCCTGCCAAGTTCTTCCCTCCCTTTTCTCTTTCATTTGAAAACTAGAGAATCACACCAGTGTTTTGAAACCGGTGCTTGCAAAATAAGTAGGATCAACTCCTGAAAGAGAGAAGAAAATGTCTGTACAACGTCCAGTCAGACCAATGCTTTGGCACAAATTCATTGGGCACTTGGTGGACGCAAACCAAATTAGTCAGATGCCAACATGAGCATGCTTTCATTCCCAAAACTAGTAATATTTATACATTTTAATGGGCCCTTTTTTTAGTATTGTATGATTAAAAATTGGCACTGTTAGGTCGGCACTAAATTCCAATGTAAAATTTGGGTCTTGATGCAAAACCAGTTGGGGAGTTACTGAATTACACAACTTACTGTAGACCAAAAAGCTCATCACATTCCCGTAACGGAATGTAATAGTTCTTCAAAATAGAGCATGATTGGTAACCGCAAGTGCTGCCCTCTTCAGCATTGACTATTTTTCTCTTGTAGTCAGTTTTATGGATCATAGGATCCGTAAAGACCCTCGAGCGGACAGTGATGGCTTTAATGCTTTGAGGTATAGTGCGTTATGCCACACACTTATCCTCAATGTCATCAGCCGAGGCTTTGTATTGAGCCACACGGTAATTGCTGGGAAAAATATTCATCGTCATGAATAAAACAGGACCACATGTGGCAGCCCGGCCCTGCAGAGATGGACAGTTTCTGCAGTCCGTCGATGTCGCCCGCTGTTGTTTACCGTGACAATAAAGGTCACGGGCCGGACCTGTCATCTTTGGCCACGTGCCGATTTTTGGAGTGCCTCAACGGTGGTGGTGCACCTGGAGTCCTTTTCTCTTCCCGTCTTTCTCTCTCGCTCTCTGTCTCTGTCTCCTCCATTACTCCAGATCAGATGGGCTGCGCTAAATATAGTCCAACAAAGGAGCTGCAAAGCACAGCTGTGACCTTCAAGACTACCTAGCTGCCCTAGCCACACATCGTCCTCCCTCTCTCCCCATCTACCTCGCTCTCATCTGCCATTTGTCTTTCAGTGTAAACAGTGTTTTATGGGTTGTGTGCTTAGGCTTGATAGTGTGGAAAAAAGCAGTGTTGTTTTTGGTTGTCCTGCTGAGAGCAGAGCATGCATTAATCATCAAAAGCTTTAACTGAACAGCACAAAAGCTCATTTCATTCCGCACTGTACCGTATATTTTCAGTGTCCTGTATACAGGTGTATTATTGATTGTACTCTCACTTACGGCCTGAAACATACTCTCCCAAGTACGTGAATTAGCGATGGGCGCTTTCGAAACACTGCTTTGTGAAGTTTCGTAACCTTTGCAAATCTTTTGTTTTGCATTAACGATTCGAAGCATGTCGGAAACTGTCAAAGTCACATTATTTTAGTAAATGAGGCTTTATGTCATAACTCTTTCAAAATGCTTCGAAATTTTGGTGGTTCGCCGCTAGCGGGTTGTTTGTTGTATTTACACCATTCAGACCAGCAGGCGTAACCTTTGAAGACAGTGAATCATTTTTAGAAGCATTTGGTTCAATTGATTCAAAGTTTTGTTTCTCCCATTGCATTCTCAGCATTGCCACAAGGGACACTATAATGGACATTCGCGTAAAATATCAGTTTTCTCTTCCAGGTTGACTACTGTCATGATGGGAGCAATGGATTGAAAATCTCGCTGAGATAGTTAAATTCGACTCTGGTTTAATTGCACAGATAATGATGGTAACTCTATCGCCCCCTAGAGTACTTAGGTTTGTTATTGCCGAAAAAATGCAAGGTCGCGTATTAAGTAACCAAGCCACATTCTTCGTCCACCAAGCGTTCACATCTGCGTTTGGGTACTTGTGTTGAGAATGTTTCTGGCCTTAGGAGGAAATGTTTTCATTTTCAAAGTATTATTTGAAATGCCTGATTCATTTGAGCGCATTTTAGGCTGTTTGTTTAAAATGAATCGGTTAAAAAAAAAAAAAAAAAAGGCAAAACGTTAGTGTAAAACGTTAGTGTAAAAGTTAGTAAAAGTTAGTGAAGTCAATTTGGAAAATCATGTTAGCAGTTTGGTTCATTCAGACGGTTTCAATTACTGTTTCAAAAGAAAAAGTTATGCAAATTTGTGTTCTTTAGTAGTATATCATATAAATAATATATATGTTTGAATTTGAATATGTTATGATCCTAATTGTTTGTTCCTGGTAAACCTATTTTTAAGGCTGTTAAGTTGAAAAATCATTCCAAGAATTGATTCTTCCAGGTTTTACGTTGCTTATGTTTCAAACATATCACTACCCTAAATGTTTTACTTCCAAACAAGCTTCTCACACACAATCCACTGATTTAAAATGCTTTGCAAATCAGATTGACCAAATCATTCAAAGACCGATTCGTTCACAGATTTACTACAGGAAATCATAACAAGACCAGTGTTTAATGTGTGTGATTCTAACAGCTTTGCTTTGCTTTGTTTGTTGTCCTTTTTCTTCACCCACAGTCACCGAAGCCGTGATGAAGACAGGGTCTTAAAGGCCGGGCCGCTTCCTGTACCTGCTAAGATGGTAGAGGAGATGCCGAAAGAGCAGTCGGCAGCCAGAGAAGAGAAACAGCTCCCCCCTCTGCCAGGTCAGAGGTCACTACACATGACCACACTGTGATCGAGCATACATTATTCTCAGCCTGGGTTTGTGCTCAGGCGGTGACGAGCAGCGGGAGTTTGTCAGTTGTGACAGTGTCTTCACACCTGCTCCGTCCCGCTGGGTGTCTCTGTGACCTCCCAGAGTGCGACACGCTCCTATGGTGACATTTTTGTGTGTGCGCGTGTACTTTACTGAAATACTCAATGTGCTTTGATCTCCTCAGAGCCCAAGCCTGTGTACGCTCAACCCGGCCAGCCTGACGTGGACCTGCCTGTTAGTCCAGCAGATGCCCCAGTGCCCAGCGTCACGCACGATGACAGCATCTTACGGTGCGCCTCACTAACTTTCCCCAAACTCAGTGTTTTAGAGATATTGAGAATGAAATGTCCTAGATGTCCTTATGTTTGTGTGTCCACCCTCAGGCCGAGCATGAAGCTGGTGAAGTTTAAGAAGGGCGAGAGCGTGGGGTTGAGACTCGCTGGCGGGAATGACGTTGGGATATTTGTGGCGGGAGTTTTGGAGGACAGTCCTGCTGCTAAAGAGGGCCTGGAGGAGGGAGACCAGATTCTCAGGGTGAGACGACCATGTTTTGATTCACTGTAACCACTTCACTGATTAATTAATGCAACTACTGTCTAAAAGCTGTTTATATAGGCAGCTACCTATAAAGGGCACTTTGAGAGCGATTAATTCATCAGCTTGCTGTACGTTTGGTTGCTAGCGATCCACCAATCAGAGCAGTCAATGTTACTGTGGAAGCGAGAGCTCTGGCAAAAGAACTCAACAGTGACCACATACTCCCATGAAGCATTGCAGTTTCACTCTTAAATAGCTTATATATTTGTATATAAATGAATGTTTTGGAATAAACTTCAGATATTTGTATGATTCGTGGTCAGTAGTGTAATTTTGAGCTTCTGTTTCTGATTTGATTTGCAGTGCTTCATGGGATGTGTAGTTCAGTGGTTATGTAGTCTGTTTACCGATTAAAAATATTTTTTCACTTCAGATGTTGCATTGATTTAACTTGGAGCTGTTTAGTTTGATTTACAGCTCCTTACTAGCTTTTTTTTATGCTTAAAATAAATAGAATTCTGGAACCGTTGTTATAATAACTAGTCTTTATAATAATATACGTCTTTGTAATGTGCACAAAATATTTGCAATATGCACAAAAATAAATTAAAATACACAATAATATTTGGTTAAATAAAAAATTAGCCTTGCCTGAACCAGAGTATTTTAGTATTATTGAGATACTTTTATAGTTTATTCAAATTTGAATTTGTTTTTATTTTTATATTTTCATTTTTATTTTGATTTCAGTTGAAGTTTTAGCATTTTTGTTGTGTTTTGACATTTTTATTTATTTATTTTTTTAAATAATTCTATTTCGTTCTTATTAATGTTTATTTCAGTTTTAGTTTAGTTATTTTAGTTAAGTTAAACTGGCAACTAGCTGAATATTGTTTATTTTCTTTAACAATTCTTTTTATGGTTTCCATTTTAGTTAGCTGTAATAACTCTCGATTTTCTCGAATGATCTCTCGATTTTCTGTAGATACATTTTTAATAAATTAAATTAATTATAATGTACACTCCCTTCGACTCCACCATCCACTACCATCTTGGATTTTGAGTTCACCGCAGTGCATTCTGGGATTGTCATGTCTGTGAATAACGCATAATACTGCCTTAACAAGGTATCTAATAAGGCAGCATAATTTGCTGCCCATTATTTGGAACAGGCTTCAGGTCAGGCAGCCCAGAGATGCCTAAAATTGTTGCTTTGGTAAGCAGCTTGATGTTTTGGAGCAGAGCCTTCTAATGCTGTGCGTGAGTGCGCACGTGTGTGTGTGAATGGGCATTTCTGTCTGATGTTGGTACCTGCTTGGTTTATGCTCAAGTCATTTAATCTCTTACAGTTTCTCAGCAGTTGAGCCTGAAGATGTTTGTGGTGGCGTTTAGCTCTTGTGATGAATAACTCGAGTGGGACTCTTAAAGGCCTACGGGTGAAGGGAGATTTGGTGTCCCGGCTTTTATAACCTTCTTTTTATGGGCTCTTTAATGGCAGTCCTAGTTTTATGGCGGTTCGCACTTCCAAAATGTCCCTCTCGTGCTGTATAGATGCCGTTAAACCTCAGTGTGTGTGAAGATGCTTGCCTTCTCTCAGGATGGTTTCCCTGGTGACGTTGGTTTCCATCTCCTTTCTGCCAAACGCAGCCTCTTCCTCTCTGGGTTTTTCCAACATGTCTATTCTTTATTCAGAACATTTGTCACCTTCCCTTTCTCACAAACCTCACCACACAGTCACACTTTTTCACAAACCTGTCTTGAAACTTTCCTCTCATTCGTTAGACCCCTTTAGAGAGGAGTTTTTGTTCTAAATGGCTTTTCTTTAAACCCTTCCCAGGTAAACAATGTGGATTTTGCAAACATCATCCGCGAGGAGGCAGTGCTGTTTCTGCTGGACCTGCCCAAAGGAGAGGAGGTCACCATCCTTGCCCAGAAAAAGAAAGATGGTGAGGATGATATGTCAGCTCTTAAAATTTAATATGAATCCCTGTTTGTAAACCATTAAGCCCAAAGTATACTTTGGCTGTCCGCTTTCCGCAACGGTCCACGCACTTTCCATATGATACAAATTTGATGCAGAATGAAAGATATATTGTAATATCTTGTGCTAGCTAATCAAAAGAGCTTTTTTTTAGCACTAGGCTAAGCTAGATTGAAAATGAGTGCATTGTTGTGCTATCTTCTTGTAGCTAATCAAAACCGCTTTCCTCAACCAGTTAACGTTTGGCTAAGGTCAATACCTGATCAAAAACAAATGTGTTATCCTAATATCTTGTTCAAGCTACTTGAAATATCTTTTCTTAACCAGTTAGCTGACTGAAAACACAAAAACCGTTTTAGCTTTGTAATATGCGGAAGGACATATCGCGACTCTCGCGCTTATGCGCTAAACACAGCAACGATGGTGTATCTAGGTCTTTTATTAAACTGGATAAATTATTACACGTTTTTATATTTTATGTGGTGTCATGATTTGATAAAAACAAAAGTTTATTATTATATGTTCTTTTGGCATTTCATTTATTGTCTCCCATTTAAATTCGCTTATTGAAAGAACAACAGCAGCAGCAGCAATATGGTGTAACATTTATTTGAAACATGTATTTGATACGTGCTACCTTACCTTTACTCTTTCCTTTCGTTCTTTTCATGGCTTTGGAAAACTTGCATCTGATGTTTCTCTACGTTGCTTTTTGCATAACTCCGGGTCGTCGACACCAAGCTTCGTTGCAATTTCTTTCTAGGAATTAAATGCTTTCTCTGATCTGTAAAGTCTCCCCACGGGCAATTGTACAAGTGCGAATATATTTGTGGCAGCTCAGCTATTCGACACAGTGTATTTATGTTGCTAGTGACTTGGAGATGTTGTTCTCCTGCCTGACCTTTGTTGAATGAGAAACGAACCCAGGAAAAAAAAAAATCGCACGCCAAAGAAGGTGGAGTTCCAGAAAACACCCACCGATTGCGTAATCGCCACGGACCAATGGTAGCTCAAAGGTGTTTAGGGGCCAAAATGAACTTCCCCATAAAGTTCGCTTCGGTGAGCTGTTTCGAACGAACCCGGGAACCTGATTTTGTTCGAAATGACGTCATATCAGTTCGTTCTTTGATTTCGTTTGAAGTATATCGGGGCCTTAAATCTCTTTGCTTCCCAGTGTACCGACGCATTGTAGAGTCCGACGTAGGTGACTCGTTCTACATCAGGACCCATTTTGAGTACGAGAAGGAGTCACCGTACGGCCTGAGCTTCAATAAGGGCGAGGTCTTCAGAGTTGTTGACACCCTTTACAACGGCAAACTGGGCTCTTGGCTCGCCATCCGCATCGGCAAGAACCATCAGGAGGTGGAACGGGGCATCATCCCCAACAAGAATAGGTATAGAAGCCATTTGTACTAGTTCGTATTGAGTCGTGTGTTTAATATGTAGAGTTGTTGAAGTTTGAGTTGTTGTTTTTATGTTCTCTGCAGGGCTGAGCAGTTATCGAGTGTCCAGTACACTCTCCCAAAGACTCCAGGAGGGGATCGGGCCGATTTCTGGAGGTTCAGAGGCCTCCGTAGCTCCAAACGCAACCTGAGGAAGAGCAGAGAGGACCTTTCTGCTCAACCTGTCCAAACAAAGTTCCCCGCTTATGAAAGAGTGGTGCTTCGAGAAGGTAGGCTGTTTATAGACCTGCTTTTAGTTGCAATGGTTATTTCAGGTTTGAGCATCTATTTTTGAAGCTTAGCTAATCATTTTCAGTTTGCCTGTGGATGTTTGCAGGAAATAATCTGATAGACTTGCATTGAAGGACCATGTTTTGTGGATATCTAGTTAACCTGTTGTTTCTCCTGCTTAAAAAGCTGGTTTCTTGAGGCCGGTGGTCATTTTTGGGCCTATTGCGGATGTTGCAAGAGAGAAACTGTCCAGAGAGGAGGCCGGCCTCTTTGAACTTGCAAGTAAGTTCTGCGTAATGAGATTTTTCAAAGTTTTTCTTATATTAAGAAGGTATAAAACATCTTTTTCTCCTTCCCTCAGAGAGTGAACCCAGAGATGCAGGCACAGACCAGCGCAGCTCTGGAATCATCCGTCTCCATACCATTAAACAGATCATTGACCGAGTGAGTATGGACTCGGATAATTTAGTTAACTGCCATTCCATCTGCTCAGCTCGTGAGCGTAGTCTCACAGACCCTGCAAAGACCCGGCTGGTGTTTCATGATTCTGTTTGTGCTGCTAGGACAAGCATGCCGTGCTGGACATCACCCCCAACGCGGTGGATCGTCTGAATTACGCTCAGTGGTACCCCATTGTGGTGTTCCTGAATCCTGACAGCAAGCAGGGTGTCAAGAACATGAGGACCAGGCTCTGTCCCGAGTCCAGGAAGAGCGCCCGGAAGCTGTATGAGCGTGCTCTCAAACTGAGAAAGAACAACCATCACCTCTTCACCAGTGAGTAGACCCAGACATCAAAATAATATCATTAGTCTCATATTGTTACAAAACTGTGTTAGACTTTCTTTAGTCCATGGAACACAAAAGGAGCAATTTTGAAGCATGTCCTGGACAATCTAGTTCATATAATGAATGAGAACTTTTGCAAGCTACAAAAGTACCATAAAAGTTGTTTTAAATGCAAGTACCACTTGTAGTGTATTTGTAGTCAAGTAAATTGCGGCTCTACTTGCTTTTAGCCACCATCAACTTGAACAACATGAACGACGGGTGGTATGGCGCTTTGAAAGAGACCATTCAGCAGCAGCAGAACCAGTTGGTCTGGGTCTCAGAGGGCAAGGTAAGCTTCTCTAGTTTTGTGCCTCTATCCAAATGTTTCTTATTTTTCTAGAGCCCCACCCCCCATTTATGTGTCAACACAGCACTGCTCTCTGGAATACTTGATTCTGATTGGTCAGTCGTGGTCATTCTGTGGTTAAATATTTCGCTACAGTTACACTGTAATTGAATAAATAATAATTATATACCTATAATTAGTGGTTGAGCTATATATTGCCAAGGCCGATATATCGACCGATACTTCGTGTTTTTTTTTTTTTTTTTTTTTTCATTTTATTTATGGGCATCGACCTTTAATTAATTTTTTTTGGTATTGGAAGCAGGACTTTTCTTTTGACAACACTAACACTGCCAATGCCTTAATAAAAAATAATTACATAACTGTAATTGTAATTAGTGGTTGACCTATATATTGCTAAGGCCACTTGCATTTTTTATATATCGCCATTGGGCTCTATTGTTTTTATTATGACAGCACTACAAAAAATAAATAATTAGATATCTGTAATTATAATTGGTGCTCGACTATTATATCAGCAAGGCCAAATATATTGACTGACATGTTTCTTTTTTTTTTAATTATCGTCATTTCCCTTTTGAGTTTTTCTGTTTGCCCAATAAGTGTCAGAACTTTTATTTTGACATCACTAAAACCACCAATGGCTGAATGAATAATGACTTTATAAATGCATTTGTAATAAGTGGTTGACCTATATATCAACAAGGCTATTTGAAATTTTATAATTATCAGCATTTGATGATCAGTATTTATGTTTGGCAGAGTTGTCAGATGAATTTGGCTATCTATTATTAGTAAACTGTATAACTGAATAAATAATATTTATATAACCATAGTTAAAACTGAAAAACTGAATAAATCTGAATATAACTCTCAGCCGATATATATCTGATACAATAAAAAAAAGTCTGCTGATAACCGATATCGAACAAATATATTGTGTATCCCTAAAACAATTTCTGCTTAAAACAATATTTCTTGTCTGTTAATTCATTTATTTGGTTAGTACCCATGTAAAACATTCCATTTTTTTGCTATATTGAAAAACAAACTTTTAAGAGCAAAAAAAGCAGAGCTATTTCTGCTTTTACACGGTTACAGTCCAAGCGTTTGATATGCATTAGTTTCCACTCTCACCCATCCATCATTTCATATCCACTGCTGTGGGTCATCAAACTCATCCTAACCATCCCTCCATCCACTTGCAGGCAGATGGCGCTCCTGACGATGACCTTGACATCCACGACGACCGCCTCTCCTACCTCTCGGCACCAGGCAGCGAGTACAGCATGTACAGCACCGACAGCCGCCACACTTCAGACTACGAGGACACCGATACGGAGGGCGGGGCCTACACCGACCAGGAGCTGGATGAGACCATGAATGATGAGGTGGGCCTGCCCAGCGAGCCTGCCATCACACGCTCGTCCGAACCTGTCCGAGAGGACCCGCCGGTCATCCAGGACGCAGCTGGGTACCCGAGCTACCAGCATGCTGTGCCGCAACCGGAGCCGGTTAACCGCATCGACCCGGCCGGGTTTAAGATGGCAGCGCCTCAGCAGGTACAGAATATGAGTACCATTATGTGTGTGTGTTGGTTACTTTTACTGTTCATTTCATTGTAACTTTTGTAAAGTTTTATGTTGGTCATTTTTGCTATGCAGTGCTTTTTGAACTCTAACTTTTAAAAAATTAATATGTTTGTGTTGTAATTTAATGAAATATTTCTATAAAAGATGTTCAGGCACTTAATTAAAAAAAACACTAATTATAACCTATTGGCATAATGGCAAGAAAATTAATAAGATGGAACCTGACAAGATGGAAATAAGAATCTAAAGTTAGCCATTGTTTAGTGAGGAGAGTTAGCTTGCATAAGGGTGTCAGCTTGGTAGGTTTTTATTTATTTTATTGTTATCTATCTATCTATCTATCTATCATTATTTTTTATATAAGGGTGCTAGGTAGCTTGGTAGATTATTATTATTATTATTTTTTTTACAATTTTATTTTTAAATATTTTACTAATTTTTCATTTTACCACACAAGATGTAATGATTCAAGTCAGACAGACCAATTAATATCACAAAAAATCACTAAATTATATAAAATCTGTTGTTAATGCTTGCTGATGTTTGTGCAGATGTCACTTCCTGGAGGATAATGACATTAAGGAATTGGCTTTTGTTAGTTAAAGGGATAAAGTTAGTCTTTAGGGCTTTGTTAGTTATTAAGATATACAGAAGACTGACAGGATGAAAGGTAAACTTGAGGACACAGGGGAAAATGGTTAAACTCCTAACCAATTAAACTAGTATTAAAAAAAAAAAAAAAAAAAATATATATATATATATACAGTCAGGTCCATAAATATTGGGACATCGACACAATTCTAACATTTTTGGCTCTATACACCACCACAATGGATTTCAAATTAAACGAACAAGATGTGCTTTAACTGCAAACTGTCAGCTTTAATTTGAGGGTATTTACATCCAAATCAGGTGAACGGTGTAGGAATTACAACAGTTTGCATATGTGCCTCCCACTTGTTAAGGGACCAAAAGTAATGGGACAGAATAATAATCATAAATCAAACTTTCACTTTTTAATACTTGGTTGCAAATCCTTTGCAGTCAATTACAGCCTGAAGTCTGGAATGCATAGACATCACCAGACGCTGGGTTTCATCCCTGGTGATGCTCTGCCAGGCCTCTACTGCAACCCTCTTCAGTTCCTGCTTGTTCTTGGGGCATTTTCCCTTCAGTTTTGTCTTCAGCAAGTGAAATGCATGCTCAATCGGATTCAGGTCAGGTGATTGGCTTGGCCATTGCATAACAATCCACTTCTTTCCCTTCAAAAACTCTTTAGTTGCTTTTGCAGTATGCTTTGGGTCATTGTCCCTCTGCACTGTGAAGCGCCGTCCAATGAGTTCTGAAGCATTTGGCTGAATATGAGCAGATAATATTGCCCGAAACACTTCAGAATTCATCCTGCTGCTTTTGTCAGCAGTCACATCATCAATAAATACAAGAGAACCAGTTCCACTGGTAGCCATACATGCCCACCACCACCATGCTTCACTGATGAGGTGGTATGCTTAGGATCATGAGCAGTTCCTTTCCTTCTCCATACTCTTCTCTTCCCATCACTCTGGTACAAGTTGATCTTGGTCTCATCTGTCCATAGGAAGTTGTTCCAGAACTGTGAAGTCGTTTGGCAAACTCTAATCTAGCCTTCCTGTTTTTGAGGCTCACCAATGGTTTACATCTTGTGGTGAACCCTCTGTATTCACTCTGGTGAAGTCTTCTCTTGATTGTTGACTTTGACACACATACACCTGCCTCCTGGAGAGTGTTCTTGATCTGGCCAACTGTTGTGAAGGGTGTTTTCTTCACCAGGGAAAGAATTCTTCGGTCATCCACCACAGTTGTTTTCCGTGGTCTTCCGGGTCTTTTGGTGTTGCTGAGCTCAACGGTGCGTTCCTTCTTTTTAAGAATGTTCCAAACAGTTGTTTTGGCCACGCCTAATGTTTTTGCTATCTCTCTGATGGGTTTGTTTTGTTTTTTCAGCCTAATGATGGCTTGCTTCACTGATAGTGACAGCTCTTGGATCTCATCTTGACAGTTGACAGCAACAGATTCCAAATGCAAATAGCACACTTGAAATGAACTCTGGACCTTTTATCTGCTCATTGTAATTGGGATAATGAGGGAATAACACACACCTGGCCATGGAACAGCTGAGAAGCCAATTGTCCCATTACTTTTGGTCCCTTAACAAGTGGGAGGCACATATGCAAACTGTTGTAATTCCTACACCGTTCACCTGATTTGGATGTAAATACCCTCAAATTAAAGCTGACAGTCTGCAGTTAAAGCACATCTTGTTCGTTTCATTTGAAATCCATTGTGGTGGTGTATAGAGCCAAAAATGTTAGAATTGTGTCGATGTCCCAATATTTATGGACCTGACTGTATATATATATATATATATATATATATATATATATATATATATATATATATATATATATATATATATATATAGTCTAAGTCTAGCCTTTAATTGAAGTAAAAAAAGTGAAAGTGGGGGAAAATCACAAATTTTCTCTAGTACACAATGGGCACAATTATTGGTACCCCTAGAACTTCCAAAACTGTGGCAACAAAGGTGGAATTCGTGTATTTAAAAATTGTATTTCCATCTCTGTTGCAACAGTTTTGGAAGTGTCTAAAATGACTACCCATATGTACAAGTCATTCATGTTTGGTGATAAGTTTTTGGCTCAAGGTCTGCATTTAAAGTCACACCAGAGGTGTTCAGCTTGGATTAGGACTTGGCTTTCTGCAGACCAGTCAAGTTCTTCCACACTGACTAAATCAATCATTTCTTTTTGAACCTTGCCTTATACACAGAGGCATTGTCATGTTAGAATAGAAAAGGGTTCTGTCCAAACTGTTACTATAAAATTAGTAGCACACAATTCCCTAGAATATGATTATATGCTTAAACATTAAGATTTGTACTCATGGAAATGACTAAAGTAGTCAAAGCTGTTCATTAGAAGGGGGTGACCCAATACTTTTGGCAATATAGTGTGTATATATATATGTATATGTGTGTGTGTGTGTGTGTGTGTATATGTATGTATGTATATATATATATATATATATATATATATATATATATATATATATATATATATATATACACAAATACATACACACACACACACACACACACACACACACACACACACACACACACACACACAAAGTTTATACAGTTATTTATACAGTTTAATATTTCTTAAAATAAACCCCTGTAGTTTTGAAAATGAGTCCATTTACATGTATAATAAATTCTGATAACTGTCAGTTCAATTTATAAACCAGACAAAAAAACATAAAAAAAAAATAAAATAAATAAAAAATTCTTAACATGAGATTTTAAATTTGCCAGTTTTTCTGGTGATTCTTACGAATATGGTTTCAATCTGTTTGAGTTTAATATATTATCTGATAAAATAACAAATATATCAGAATGTGAAAATGTACTGCATAGTAGAATTTACCAGATAAATCAACAAAAAACATTTTTCTTCCTGGTGCATTATCTGAAATGTAAACCTTTATTTCCTGCTCTAATAACATTTTAAACTGCATATGCAGCAGGACTGGACCACTACCTAGTTTCTGCTTCCTTTAAAGCTAACGACACTATTTTATTCAAATGCACACTTAAGTTTGTATGACCAGGTGATATTCTTTACCAGACAAACTCTTATTCAGCTTTCAGTAGCTACCAGTTAACCTGGTTAAGGATGCTTTGGTGGTCGTAGCTGCTAGTTGAAACTGGTGCTGTCTGTAACCTCTTTACCCCGTACTCCACAGCAAGCAGAGGCCGTTCTGGCCTCACCGCCCCCTCCCTCTGCAGCGGCAGCAGCGCCTCCTGCTGTCCAACCCACCTCGCCACTAGCGGGTACGAACCCAGAGGAGCCGTCTGGCACCCCTCAGGCCGACTCCCTTAACAGCCCCGTCCCCGTTCCCGACCCCCAGCCCGAACCTGAGCTCGCTCAGCCCCCAACACACGACCCCCACCAGTTGCTTCCTCCTGGCCCAGATCCAAAGGTACCAGCACCACCGGAAACTGGACCCGCTCCCGGCCCGTTTCGGCCCGGTTCAGCCCAGCTCTCTCTTTCTCAACCTTGCCTGTGTCTATCACTCTTTTCTTTGACTCCTCCCACTCCACTGTCTGCATGAATGCTCCGCCCACCCCACGCGTGTGCTGCGTGTGTTCCTCTGACAATACGGCAGAGACTGTGTACACATGCACCACAGGAGGACGAGGGCCCGTTGCATAAGTAAAAGTGCAGTTTCCTCACATGTTGCCTCGTACTTCCTCTTGCATGGCTCCTAATTTATGATCTTTCTGTAGTAGGGCTGGGCGATATATTGCATAGTCATGAATGTGACAGCTATTTGAAATGGTGCAACTTTGCGAATGTGTGACTATTTTAATGCACTTTTTATTTGGCCGACATATTTACAGATTTTTTTCCTTGTAATTCTGAGTTTATATTTCACAATTCGCACTTTTTTCCCTGTAATTCTGTTTTTATATCTTGCAGTTGTGAGTTTGTATTTCTTTCGCAATATATAAAACAGAAACTCAGAATTGGGAGGAAAAAGTCCAAATTGTGGGAATGTTTAATCTCTCAGAATTGTGAGAAAAAAATTTAACTCTGAATTTCAAGATATAGGCCTAAATGCAGAATTGAGGGGGGAAGTGTGAGATAGTGTGTTTTCCTTTTAAAATGGCATTTTAAAATGAAAACGATCCTTGTCTACACTGGCGTTTTCACTGCGTTTCAGAAACGATCTCCGTCTACACTACACAACTGAAAACGCATGTCACGTGACCATTCATGCAGGTACAACCATAGATATGTATAGGTAGATCCCTATTATTTAGATGGCGGATGCGTCTGCGTGCTTGGAGCGATCAAATGTGGATTTTACCTATACATATCTATGGGTCCAACAATGAGCATGATGTTATTGTTTACACGGTCATCAAGGATACGCAGAGCGAACGCCATTGTTTTCAAAATTCTCCGTTTTGCTCTGTTTACACTGAAACGCAACCCCGGAGTTTTCAAACTAAAACAGGGTGTGCAGCATTTTCAAAAGTCTCCGTTTTCGAGGGTCGAAAACGCCGGAGTTGTGTAAACGACTGGTGTAATCGTAGCAAAAGTTATGCGTTTTAAAATGAAAACACACAAGTGTAAACATAGCCATGAATTCAGAATTTTGAGAACTTGGAATTGCGAGGAAAAAAGTACAAATTGGGAGTTAAAAAAGTTGAAGTAACCTTTTTAAAAAAAAAATTATTCCGTGGTGCCAAAAAAAACTGAATTGCAATATGTAAACTCAGAATTCTGAGAAAAAAGTAATCTTTAGAATCTATAGAAACAACATTCGAACTGTAGATATAAATCAGAATTGCAAAAAAAAGAAAATAAATTTTAAAAAATTGCGGAATTAAAATGTTGCAGTTATTTTTTTTATTCCGTAGTATGAAGAGGCTTCCATAGAAAAGTCTGAATTTTGTCCACCAAATAATTTTGTAAACTTTCCATCATTGACCCATGAGAGCATTAAGACAAAGGTATTTTAATAGCATTTAATAGCATTAACAACATTTAAGATAATTAGGTTTTAATTGTGTAATTAAGTTCTAAGAATTCGAGTCATAAAATTTTGAATCATTTCCATTAATCAGTGCAAACAGTCCACTGTAAGGAGTCAGTTCATAACTGATTCAGTGATTCTTTTGTATCATCGCTTAAAATTTTCACATTTTTATAATACATATTTTTTAATTATATTAAAATGCTTTAGTAAAATTATGCATATTATATCATTAATTTTCTTGTATATCGCTATTGTTTGCATCAACATAATTTTCATTGGAAAATTTTCCCCCATATTATTTATTTTTTTATATATTATTTTATTAGTGCAAATCACTTGAAATAATTCTTCATTTTATTTATTGAAAAACTGAAACCTTGATTATTTTCACTGCATTTTAGTTCTTGAATTAATCATTTTGAACGTACTATGCTGTTTGATGTAAACAATGGATCCTCAGAGCATATATATATATATATATATATATATATATATATATAAATATAAATATAAATATATATATATATATATATATATTGTGAACTGTGTCATAAGACTGAAAAAATAAATAAATTTCAAGCTGTATCGCCTGGCCCTAATCTGTAGTGATAGCGTGACAGTAGCGTTTGGCTTTGACCTGAATCACACCTGTACGGACGGCCGCTAGATGCACTGTAGACGTGCCACTTAATTGCAAACGGACCTTTCCCTGATTTGCAAGAATGGATTTCTGTAGTTGCATGTTCATTTAACCTGCAGACAGTACTTACAGCAATGTAAAAGGAAAACAGCTGGACTAATCCTGCATAATGTCTTCATAACCGATGTTTCTTTTCATAGATGAAGATGTTATGTAAGAGCTTCTGTGATTAAGTTGTCTTATAGGAGGCGTTGGACCTTTTACAGCTCTACTGTCTTCAGGCTATACTTTGAAGCTTGAGAAGGAGCCTTTCAAACAATGAATAAGACATCCTTAAAGCTCCACTTGGACCTATTATTAATGTATTAGATTTTACTAAAGTTGAGGAATCAAAGAAGTGTAACCAGGTGGAGGTGCTGTACATGTTGAAGGGCTTCTTATCAAACTGTAGAAATGTAGAGCTGAGTAGAAAGTTGGTAAGATGCTTGTTTTATTGCATAATGAATTAATAAGTTATTAATGTTTTTTTTCTGTTCAGGATTGAGTTAAATTTCAGTGCTTGCAAGGCACTGCCATATTTATCAAACATTCATATAATGCCATAATTAATTATTGAGCACCAATAATTATGCATCAAATCAGCATATTAGAATGATTTCTGAAGGATCATGTGACACTGAAGACTGGAATAATGCTGAAAATTTGCTTTGCATCACAGGAATTAATTACATTTTGAAATGTATTCAAATAGAAAAGTTTTTTATTTTTTAATATCACTGTTTTACTGTATTTGTGTTCAAATAAATCTAGCCATGGTTATCATAAGAGACTTCTTTAAATAAAATAAAAATCAGTTATTAGTAGTGTGGTGTATATATATATATAGAGAGAGAGAGAGAGAGAGAGAGAGAGAGAATTATATATAAAATTTTCCATTGACTTATAAAATAAAACAGTATTTTAAAACTATAATTTTTATTTATGTATTTATTTTTATTTATTGTTGGTGATGAATTTTATTCATTATATATTTGTTTAAAATGTAAAAGCTGAGCTCATTTTAATATTTCTGTCCTTCTAATATTGTTTTTTGTTCTAACCATTATATGGTTTTATATAACTATTTCTGTTAGAAAAATTGACTGTATTGCCAGCTTATTTTGTTTTCATTGGTTCACACTGATGAAACATTGTTCATTTCTTGCGGACAGCAACCAAAGCCAAAACCCTGAACTTAAATCATACATACCTTATTTTTACTGCCTTGCAAGCACTTGTATTTCCTGAAGGAAATGCTAATTGAGTACTTAAATATTTCATTACAGCTAATTTGAAAAAGTTTGCCGGGGATTTATTTTTTTACCCTTAAAAATTTAATTAGTCCTAGCGACTGAGGTTGTTTTGCAAAATTTTCATATCCCATTTGAGCCTTTTCAGTCAAACCGGCTCTCACAGCTGACGTTTTGTCCCTCACAGATGTATAAAAAGGATCTATACAGTGTGGATGAGCCGGTGCGAGTGAACCACGGCGTGAAGCCTCCCCCTCCCCAGCAGCAGCAGCCTTTAGGGCCCCCCACCTCGCTCTCCTACAGCCACCAGCCTGTCTACCAGGACCAACAGCCATACCGCCAGTACGAGCACCCGCCTTATGGCTATGACGGTGGCGGCTACGCACAACCAAAGCCTCACAACTACGACCCGCACCTGCACTACGACAACCGTGTGCCTCACTACAACGAGCAGTGGCCCCCTTACGACCAGCAGCAGACTTCACCCCAACCACCGCCCGCGTCCGGCTACCCTCAGGCCCACCAGCCTCCTCCTCCTCCACTGGGGTACGAACCCCGCTCTCCGTACGAGGATGGCCCAACCAGGGATTTCAGCCCCCCTCAGTCCCAATACGATGGTGTGTCCCCAATGGGCTACGAAAACCGGCCGCGGCACACTAAACCCGCTCCTGCACGCTACGAAGAGCCGCCTCCTCCGCCCCCTCCGGTCTCCTATGACGCCCGCTCGCCGTTCGACTCCGATCCGCATGGATTCCCAGGCAATGCGCATCGCTCCCCTGATCCGCCCAAGCAGTATTACGGTGACGCTGTAATGAGACCCTCGTACAACCGAGCGTATAAAGCAGCGCCGCACGAGCCCGTGATGAACTCTGAACCTCCCGCTCCACCTCCCAAACCCGAGGCCGTCTTGTCTCCAGGAGAACCGCCTCACCCTGCAGCTCCCAAACCATTGCCGCCTCCCCCCAGGGATGATGACGACGAAGACCCTGCCATGAAGCCCCAGTCTGTGCTCAACCGGGTCAAAATGTTCGAGAACAAGCGCTCCGTGTCTGTTGACCGAGCCAAGGATACGCCAGAAGTAGCGGGAATTAGGGTTCGTTTCTGTCCCTTTGATATTTGTGACCTTGGACCACAAAACCAGTCATAAGGGTCAGTTTTTTTTTTTTAATTGAAATTTATACATAATCTGAAATCTGAATAAATAACCTTTCTATTGATGTTATGGTTTGTTAGGATAGGACAATATTTGGTCGAGATATAACTTTGAAAATCTGGAATCTGAGGGTGCAAAAAAATCTAAATATTGAGAAATTGCCTTTAAAGTTGTTCAAATGAAGTTCTTAGCAATGCATATTACTAATCAAAAGTTTTGATATATTTACAGTAGGAAATTTACAAAATATCTTCATAAACATGATCTTTACTTAATATCCTAATGATTTTTGGCATAAAAGAAAAATAGATCATTTTGACCCATACAATGTATTGTTGGCTATTGCTACAAATATACCCGTGCTGCTTATGACTGGTTTTGTGCTCCAGGGTCACATTTAACCTAGAGTTTTCCATTGAGGGCTTTGTTGGTAATAATTTAAACATGACTTGTCAACTTTTGCACAGACAAGAAGGGTTATGTAAATGTGTGTTGACAGAATGGATGCACTTTCTTCTTCAGCCCACAGATCTCCCAAAACCTGTGAGCACACCTGGTCCTGTGCTTAAAGCCAACTCTCTCAGCAACCTGGAGCAGGAGAAACCCTCTTACAGGTACAACCACATACTTACAGTACCGTTCAAATGTCTGGGGTCTGTCAGATTGTTTAAAATGTTTTAAATGAAATGTTTTAAATGTTTTTTTAAAACAAAAGTGTCTTAAGCTCACCAAGGCTGCATTTATTTGATCAAAAATACAGTAAAAATAGTAAAATATTATTGCAATTTAAAACAAGTTTTAAATTTTAATATATTTTAAAATGTAATTAATTCCTGTGATACAAAGCTGAATTTTCAGCATCATTACTCCAGTCTTCAGTGTCACATGATCCTTCAGAAATCATTCTAATATGCTGATTTGCTGCTCAAGAAACATTTCTTATCATTATCAGTGTTGAAACAGAGTTATTACAGTTAACTAAGACTAAACCATGAAACATTTTTAATACTAATAAAATAAAATAAAAGTTAACTGAAATAAAATTTAAAAACTCTTAATTCAGGTATTTGATCAGGCAAAATTTCTCATTTTCAGTTAAACTTGATATACTAAAATAACTAGAACTTAAATAAAAATGAAAACAACGAACGCATCTAGACATTTAACAACAAAACCTGACAAAAACTAAATTACCAAAACTTTAAAATTAAAATAATAAAAAAAAATTTGTGAAAATTCAAATTCAAAATATTAACAAAAACTATAATAGTATCTCAATGAGAGTAAAACAACTCTTTGTTGAAAACAGTTCTGCTGTGTAAACGGATACATTTTTTGACAATTTTTTGATGGATAGAACGTTGGAAAGAACAGCATCTATTTAAAAACAAATATTTTGTCATCATTAATGTCTTTACTTGTCACTTTTGATAATTTAATGTGACCTTGCTGAATAAAACTATTAATTTCTTTTTAAAAAATCTTACCAGCTCCAAACTTCACCTATAAATGTCAACCGAGCCTTTATGTATAATAAAAGGATCTGAATTGACTGGTCATGGGAATTCATTAACCAGAGAGCGTGTGAACCGTGGAGTAAACCAGAAATAATATTTTCTATTTGATTGGATTGTGT
This sequence comes from Spinibarbus caldwelli, assembly GCA_039654775.1. Lineage (NCBI taxonomy): Eukaryota > Metazoa > Chordata > Actinopteri > Cypriniformes > Cyprinidae > Spinibarbus > Spinibarbus caldwelli. The sequence continues at coordinate 18,941,629 of CM077264.1, read as the reverse complement.
TAAGTTACCACATTCTTTTAGTTTCAAATGCACTCTGTTTCACACTATTGTTAAGTAGTAGTGGTAAGCACACAGTATGTGTTTTTAGTAGAGAATGCTAATGTAATCTTGTAGTGCCCTCTGCTGGTTGATCTTCCATTCTGGAAAATACCATTAGATGTTGCAGAATACAGTTAAGATCTTTCCTTTTGATGATTTTCTTTTCTGCTCCTAGAGCCCCAGAGCCCCAGAAACCTCAGCCGCGTGTAGGGGACGACGTGGTCCGCTCCAACCACTATGACCCAGAAGAAGATGAAGAGTATTACAGGAAGCAGCTGTCGTATTTTGACCGCCGCAGCTTTGACAACAAGGCCATGAATCAGCCCAACACTGGAATCAATCGCTTCCACGAGCCGCCCAAACCACCTCAGCCCCAGATCGCATATCCTTTCGCCAGGTACTGTCAAACACGCTAGACAGAGAGTATCTACTGTTGTATGTTGATGGCACTCTTGTATAAATCTTACACACTCTTTCACACACTTTCTGTTTAAGGACGGAGTCTGTGGAGAAGGTGAGTCCTGTGGACAAGAGGTACGAGCCCTTGCCGCCCGTCAACCCATCACCGGCTCCATACAGCCAGCCCACGCCTGCTGCTCCACCCACATCCCTGCCCAAACTCAGCAACATCGAGGGTGAGAATGAGTCTCGAGTGTTCAGCTATGATACTTTTGGCTTTGTTGACTTTCAGAAAATGTGTATTTTTATTTTTTTTTTACACTCTTACTAGTTTAATTTGTCTGCTAATAATGTCCAACAGTGTTTAAACAAACATCACAGGATGTCTTTTTCATTACATCTCAAATGATGTATTTTGTTTGCTATCTTTCTGTTTTGGAAATTGTGTTTTAAACATTTTTGGAATACAATGCCTGACTGGATGCCTGATTTCATAGCTAACATTTTATTTATCCTAAATACACACAAATAATATTTTCGCACTTATTGCATAATTTTACAAAATTGCAGAATGACTGAAAATTCTGCACTGTAAAATACTGTTATCTGTTTGCGAAAACCAGGACACAATCTTAAAAGCTTTTTTTAAATGACAGATTATTTTTACACCATAAATAAATTAACTTAAACATTTTAAACTTTTTTTTTTTTTTTAATAAAATACCTGCTACCTTTGTATCCTAAATACACACAAATAATATTTCCCCACTTACTGGATAATTTTACAAAATTAAGAAAGCACTAATAATTATAGCATATTTAAAATTATAGATTAATTTAATGCATTTTATAGATTAATTTAATAAAAGATAAATAATGCAATTAAACATTTAAAAAAAAAATAGAAATAAAATGCCCAACTCCTTTATTTAAGGTTAATTATAGCTAGCATTTTATGCATCCTAAATACACACAAAAAAAAACATTTTCACACATAATTGTGCATAATTTTACTAGATTACAGAATGACTAAAAATAATGCACTATAGTCTGTTTTGGAAATATGGGCAAACTTAAGTTAGTTAATTACTGAAAAAACTTTTTCTTTTTAATTATAGATTAATTTTACAACCTAAATAATGAAACAAAACATTTTAAACATTTTTAGAATAAAATGTCCAACTGAATACACTCAATCAATATTTTCACACTTATTGCATCATTTTAAATACATAAAGTCTGAAAATAATTCGCTATAAAGTACTTTTTTTCTGTGTAGTAATCAAGTATATAAACTTTATCTATTAATTATTAAGAGCTACTTAAAAAAAAAAAAAGTTAGATTAATTTCACACCATAAATAATTCAGTAAATTATTACAAAAAGTGAAGTAAACAATGAAAATAATCATTCCTATGTAGTTTCTAAATAGTAATAATTCCTGTGGGTTTTGGAGTTTTTGAATCTAGATCAAATTATAAAATATATACTAAGAAAACCTTTAAAAACTAGCAAGTGAAAACATGATCAAGTTTAAATGTGACTTTTCTATGAGAAATAATAATAAAAAAAATTCTTAATTTGAAGCAGCACCCCTTTGCATAGTGTATGGCCATATTGTCAATGTTGCCAAAATTTCAGAAATCAATGCTAATACCAATGAAATTGCATGATTTTTTTATACCACAATAAAAACTGGATGCATTCTCTCTGATCTCCCAGTGAACTCGCTGCCAGATCCTCACGGCTCTCCCAAAGCCAAACCGGACCTGTCGGCTCTCAGAGCTCCCACCCGGGACGACCCCATCCAGACCAGCTACCTGCCCCCGAAGTCTTCTATCAACGGCACGGACGCCCCTCCCAAAACGCTAGGCGTCCCTACCAGCTACAACCGCTACGTCCCCAAGCCTTACACCAGCTCCGCCCGACCTTTCGAGCGCAAGTTCGAGAGCCCCAAATTCAACCACAACCTGCTTCCCAACGACACACAGTCCAAACCCAGTGTGAACAACAACCTGAAACCTCAAATCTCGCCCCAGCCCCTGGACACCGACAGCGGGGTCGACACTTTCACACGCACCATGGACAACAGGCCCAAATATCAGCACAACAACATCAACACCCTTCCCAAGGCCGTTCCCGTCAGGTAAGATGATGAAAGAACATCAGCCAGCGCTAGCTTTATTCCTTCTGTTTACTAAACGACTCGCTATCTGTTTTCTAGCCCTGGTGCACTGGATGACGATGAGGAAGACGAAGGTCACACGGTGGTCGCCACGGCGCGGGGCATCTTTAATTGTAACGGTGGGGTGTTGAGCTCCATAGAGACAGGAGTCAGTATCATCATCCCTCAAGGAGCGATTCCAGATAGCGTGGAGCAGGAGATCTACTTCAAAGTGTGCCGAGACAACAGCATTCTGCCCCCTCTGGACAAAGAGAAAGGTCTGAATCCCGTCTACTTTTGTTTGTCTTATTTTCATTTTTGTTTCAGCATATTTTTTGTTTGTTTGTTTTTCCTTTTTAGACTTTTGTTAGCTTTGAAGTTAATTTACACTTCACACATGTAAGCAAAACATGTTTGAGTTAAAAGTTGAAAGACTAAATAAAAAACAAAGAAAAATATCGTTTGGTAACAATAAGTTTCGTTTAATGGCTGTTCACATCAAGTTCAGTGCACAGCAGAAAAAAATGCACAAAAGCTGAATTTTTGTCATGCTCTGGTGTGAAAAAACGAGATACGTGAATTAATTGTTCAGCATACAAACTATTAAAAAAAACAGACCTGTTTACACAAAATCCAGTGCCGCTAAACAAAGTATAAAATATTAGCAAACAAATGTTTTGCTACACTGAACCTGATTTCTTAATTTTATGTTTTATAAAATGTTTATGTATGTTTGGGGTCAGTAAGTGTTTTTTTTTTTTTATTAGTACTTTTATTCACCAAGAATGTGTTAAATTGATTAAAAGAGACAATAAAGCAATTTATATTGTTACCAAAAAAAAAAAAAGATTTTATATATTATGTAGTTTGTGTGTGGGTGGGTGTGTATATATATATATATATATATATATATATATATATATATATTTATAATGAATGTAGTTCTATTTGACTTTTATGATTTTCTATTTTATAACTTTCTATTCATGAAAGAACACTGTAAAAAATGTATCAGTTTACACAAAAATTCCACAAAAACTTCAACATTGAAATAATAATAAATGTTTCTTGAACATCAAATGATTTCTAAAGGATCATGTGACACTGAAGACTGGAGTAATAGTGCTGAAAATTCAGCTTTGCATCACAGGAATAAATTACATTTTAAAATAAATTCACTTATAATTTAAAATTCGAATAGTATTTCACAATATTGCTGTTTTTACTGTATTTGTAATCAAATAAATGCAGCCTTGGTGATCTTAAGACACTTCTTTATAGTATTTTATTGACCCCAAACTTTTGAATGGTGGTATAGTTGTTAAATTAATGACACACTGTTGCTCCAGAAGCTTATTGTAGCCTGTCTGCTCTTCCAGGTGAAACTCTGCTCAGTCCTCTGGTGATGTGCGGCCCTCACGGTCTGAAGTTCCTGAAGCCCGTGGAACTGCGTCTACCACACTGTGCGTCTATGACCCCTGATGGTTGGTCTTTTGCTCTAAAATCCTCCGACTCCACGTCGGGTACGCTGTCCTTTCTCTCTGTCCTATGATGGGTCTTTTGGGATCGGGATTGAAGCTGTTTGGAAACAGCTATTCATCTTGTGGTTTCCTTTCATTTTCTGGGTTCTCTGAGTTAACATTTCACGCTCAGAGTTATCCTGATCACATGATGCTTTCACTGTGTGATCTGTGCGCTTGCTTTGCTTCATCGATTTATCATCAGTCTTAATCGCAAATGCACTTAATGTCTCTTATTCATTCACAATTAATCCATGTAATATTGTTAAATGTGACTGGAACTGACACACATCATTGGGCTCAGTATGGCCACGTTTGAGGAAGACAACAGGAGCGAGTCCATCTAAATTAGCATTCGCTTTGTGTATAAATACAGGAGTCACTCCTGATCTTGTGATGGTTAACACGGTGGTAATGTGGCTGTAGATAAGAAATATGGATGCCAACAAATGAACCCATTTGACATTTGCTGTTTTTAACAATTTTTTTTCTGGATTTGGTTGTGACACCCATTTATAACCAAATTCTGTGTGAACTGAACTGGATTAAGTGTTCAAAAGAGGAGTGACTGTTAAATTTAGCTGCAGTGTGAAAATGGCATGTCTAAATGGAGTAATTGGGTTACTCTGGGAAAATTTTGGAAATTACAACCACATTTAATTTCATTTGCAGGATTGAATCTGCTAAATTATTGTGTACGAATACAGGAGTCACTCCTAATTTCGGCATGGTGGTAATGTGGTGTCTTGTGGCTGTAAACAAGAAAGGTGGATGCCCCCAAATTTGTAACCTTTTTTTTTTTCCCCAAGAGTGAATTTGGTTTTCACACCCATAACCAAATTCTGTGTGTGAACAGAACTGGATTAAGTGCTCCAAAGGGGAGTGACTGAATTTAGCTTCAGTGTGAATAGAGCGTGTCCAAACAGAGTCATTCGGTTCAGGGTATCAAAACCAGAATTATTTTATTTGCAAAACTGAATCCCTTAAATTAGGAGTCACTCCTGATCTCACGATGGTTGACATGGTGATAATGTGGCATCTTGTGGTTGTAAATGACAAATTAACCTGATTGCTATTTTTGATGAAAGTCTTTCCAGGAGCAAATTCATTTGTCACTCCCCTAATTAATCGAACAGAACAGTATTGAGCAGCCAAAAATGAGTGACAACTGAATTTAGCTGCAGTGTGAACTAGGGCTGCACAATTAATCCAAATAAAACCCTAATCACAAAGGCTGTGATTTGAATTAAATAAAAATATATGTGCTGCATGTTTCAGAGTGAAGCATGGCATGGCGTTCTTTTACCTGTGAGCAAGACAAATAATTATTCATTTTTATTTTACTGAGAATATAAAAGTTTCATTTCTCATTTTAATATTTCTATTTCTATTCTATTTTCTAATAATAATAATTATTATTATTATTGTTATGTTAATGTTAAATATTATATATTTTATTATTATTATACTTTGGTAACAATTTACAATAAGGTCCCATTAGTTAATGTTAATGCATTAAAAATAATGCTTTGCTGCAGTATTTATTCATTTTTGTTGAAGTTAGTTTATAGAAATATAACTGTTCATTGTTAGTTCATGTTAGATCAGGTCAATTAAATAATATTAACAGATTTGATTTATAAATATTTTAGAAGTATTTTTATTATTAGCTCACGTTAACTAATGCAGTGAATGTTAACAAATGGAACGTATATTATAATATATTTTATATAATACAATTTTGGGCTAAATTGTGTAGCCCTACAAATGAGAATAGCAAACCTGATGCTTTTTTTCCTTTTTAATCATAATTTATCAGAAATATCACAGAATTCTTTTCACAAATCGTGCAGCCCTGGTGTGAATAGAAAAATCTGGAATTTTAGAATATGATGTTGTGTTTAATAGCGTATTCCTCATGACGTTCCTCCTGTTGATATGTCCACAGGTGACCCCAAATGCTGGCAAAACAAGTGTCTACCAGGAGACCCCAATTACCTGGTGGGCGCCAACTGTGTGTCCGTACTGATCGACCACTTCTGAAGAGAGCAACAGCTGGTCTGTTACTGAACGTGAGCGCATGGACCCTTCTCCAGTTCTTCTAGTCAGGAGGAGGGATTTGCACCACTTTATGAAGTATTAATTCTTCCCTCTTTTCTTTTTATGGGCTAAAGCGTCGTTCCCAAAAAATCTCTTCGAGAACAGCACTGATGGCACAGTGCTACGGAGCGCTCCTTTTCCTATTCCCTTTGGGTTCCTCTTTTATTTTTTTTTTCCCCCCCTGAGTTTGGTTTTTGCCTTTTTCTTTACCTTTTGGTGCTTGAAGACTTGCAAAAAATTACTGAATAAATAAATTACTGAAATCGAACTGCTAATGGAATGCATGACCTTTGCCACAGACAGTCGGAAAAAGTGATCCCATTTTTGACATTTGTAGCGTCTTTTTTTCAAATGATTAGAAGTCTTGAACGGAACCAGAAAAAAAAAAAAAAGATGGAAAAGATAACTAGTTTTACGTAAAACAAGTGAATCCTACCAATGTGCTCCCAAACAGAAAAGTTGAAGTATGTAGAGCTTTTTTGTTTGCGAGGTCATGTTTTTTGTGGAACGCTGTAACGGATTTTCGCGGATCTGGAAAGCATGTCATTTGTAGAGAATGAAGAAGAATTGAACTTTTTGAAGTGAAGAACTGCTCATTGAAGGAATGTGATTGTTGCACTCATCTGCTCATGGACTTCCCTCTCTGGCTAAAAACGAAAAAATAACAAAAAAATGGGCTCTTTTTCCTCTCTCTCGTTTTGAAGCGATCTTTTCTAGCGATGTTTTACCGTAGATAAACATTGACTGGTTTTCCGAAACTCCTGCTGTCTAGAGATCTATGCATGTGCTATGACTCAGGTCCAAACGCCTGCTAACTAAGTTAAGTACACAAACCTACCCATCATACACTGTAAGCAGTGATGCCTTATCTGCATTTTTTTGTTTTTTTGTTACTTTGACCCGAAAGACTAGCAAACGTCGAATTTCTGTTACAGAGGGAAGGACACGAAACTCTTCCACCGTAATGAAGCGGGATATTTAGCACACAAATAATGAAGTCTGATCAACAGGTCTGCTTTTTCACTGCTATGCATATGAAGTCAAAGAATATACAAGAACACTAGGATATGTTTAAATTACAGCTGTATATATTGTGCTAGCATATGGCCTTGGTTCGCTGTAAATTACCTTTTCTACATCTTTATTTTGTATAAAAACGTAACATGGAAAAAATTTCTTAACAAAAAAAAAGGAAAACTATAACATTGGTTATGTTTGTATTCCGGTTGTACTTCTGAGCCTTGGAATTTACCTTAGCAGTACGGAAAAGAAAACTGAAATTAATTAAAAAAAAAATTACATAAATGCAACGAAAAAGGACGTTATCTTTTATACCAACAGCATATATACAAAACACTACGTAATGGCATTTTTAACAGTTACAGAAACATTTTTATTATTTACAAACTAGAAAAGTGCTCGGTTTAAATAATTTAAGGACTCTGTACTTCAGAAGGGTCCGCGTTGGTGGTTGGACCCCGACTTTATTTGTGATACTGGATGCTGTATTGTGTGCCCTGAAATGTATTTTTGTACTAATAGACAGTTTATTAAGGCACATCAGTATGACTTTGTTTTGATATGACGACGCAGCTTCATCCCGGGTTTAGTTTCTTTAGTTTGTGGCGCGACATTCGTTTCATTTTCTCTTTGCAGCACATTTCTAAGTATACAACTGTATTAATAAATAAATGCATTTTTAAAGTAAAAAAAAAAAAGTTTTTACTGCTTCACTAATGTGGTGTTGGATAATCTTGACGATTGTGAAATGAAAATGATGTCAATGACCCTGGTATTGGGTACAGAATGAAACCGGTTCATTTGGGTTTGTGGTTTGTAGAAATGTTTATTTTTGAGCTCAGGTTGATGGGAAGGGGAGGGAGGTCATGAATTTTGCCCTTTCACCTACTTAAAACATACTGCAGCTGATTAGAGTCAAACTCTTGACCTGCTGACACAAGACCATTGAGAAAACCAGCGACCAGCTTTCTTAAAAGCCATTGTGTCAGCAGGATGAACTTTCAACCCATAAAGCAGTGACTCGCAACTAAAGAAAAAAAATGCCATTCACATCGAATGTAAATTTTAAATTAAATTTTCAAATTTAATTTGAGTGACAAATTTGCGCCAAAATACCATAGCGTATGATTGGACACGGCCTTTGAATTTAGCAAAATACAATTTTTTTTGCTACAGTAACAGTTTATAATTTGTATTTCATATTTCTCTCTACTAACCATGAGCCAGTTGAGAATCGCTGCTTTGAGAGTTAAAGTTGTAGTGTATACTATTATATAAATTAAATTTAGTATACCACAATCTTATTAGAGTCTATTTAACTGCAAGTTGAGATGATTATAAAATGAACATTATTAAAAGGTTAAGTAATAAGGCACACGTTTATGCATTTCATAAAGCACTAATGTAAAACAGTTGACTGTTGGTCTGTAAAGGTTAAAATCATTCACTGGAATCACTTGTTTTCCCTGAGATTAGTGGGTAACTACTGGTTAGTAGATTTCAAAGTTGTACCGTTAGCTTATTCTATGGATTTTTACAGTTTAATTTCCTGCGACATGATCGACTTGTGAATTTCCTGAGAAAGTGGAATATATTTCTTTTGCGTCAGGTCCAGGAAGTAGAGAGGATCTTGTATTAAGGTCGGGTCAAAGCCCTCCTCCACCAGCTTCACTTTCTTCATCTTGAAAGTTCCTGTGACTTCCAAGGATTTCTGAAAAACAAATTTGTTGAGTATCAGAGAGAGACTGAAGAGGAAAGCGTCTACAAGCAGGATTCATGGGAATATACTGGATATAGAGGTAAGGCATCAAACCTGAATTCGAACGAATCGAGGTCTGGCGTATACTGGAAGATAGTTCGCCAAAACACTGCAAGTGTTGACGCAGTCAAACTCTCTGCCCTCTTTCAGTGTTACAGCTGCCATTCCAATCCTTCCTTCATGACCTGAAGATAAAACATTTTAGCATCAAAAGCCAATTAAAAGTATGCTTTGAATATACAGTATGTAGTATTTCAGTGGATAAGAATTGAAGAATTTTACATTTTTTTCTGCTTCCTCACATTGTTCCAAACCTGTATGAATTTCTTTCTGTTGAACACAAAAGATATTTTGAAGAATGCTGGTAACCAAACCGTTGTTGATCTCTATTGACTTTCATAGTATTTTTTTACTATGGAATTCAATGGGAACCAAAACAATTTGACTACCAACATTCCTCAAAATATATTTTGTTTTCAGCAACTCGTACAGGTTTTGAACATCTTGAGGCTGAGTAAACAATGACAGAATTTTCATTTATAGGTGAACTGAGCCTATGATTCCATTAACTTCTCAAAAAAAAAAAAAAAAATTTGGGCTCAACAGCTTATTTTAATTTAACTTTTTTTTAAAGTACCATTTATTATATCAAAACTTGTTCACTTTATTTTTTAAATTTCCATGTTTACAAGTAATTGAACTGATTTCAATCTCACAAGCCCTACACACAACGATTTTTGGTTAATTTTTAAAGTAATATGTAGCTCACTAGTCAAGAACAGTTTTGATTCAATGTGTAAATCAGTCAGTCACATTCAAATTGCTAGAAAGATTCAAATTTGTATTGTCAAAAATACCAACATTGGTACTGAAATTTTAAAAATGTGACGATACCAGCATTTCCTGCTAGCATTTTGAGCGCTGTTGAGCAATTCTTAAACACTTCTGATTGGCAATTTTGTTCATACGCTCAACAGATATGTTGGTGATTGGCTACAATGATCATTGCATCAAAAACTTGTAAATACACATCTTCATGCTATTCACCAAGCGCATACACAGATACACGCGGGAGCATTTAGGAATCCGCTGATAGACGTGGCTTTTAAACGCTCTCGTGTGGCTTTTAGTGCTCTGAAGAGCGTGAAGCGATGATCATTGTAGCCAATCACAGACATATCTGTGGAGTGCGTGCACACAATGGCTAATCAGCAGTGTTTAAGAATCTGCTCAAAATGCTGGTATCGTCACATTTTGCAAATTTGACAACACTACAATTATACAGCCTTCCTGTAGGTCAAACAGTAGATCATGGTACTACTGTAGCAACACCAAGGTCATGAGTTCAATTCCCAAGGAAATCAAGAACATGAATGCAATTTAAGTCGCTTTGGATAAGTATCTGCCAAATGCATAAATGTAATGACACCTTGCACAAAAAAAATGGCCCATGAAATGAATGATCCATGAATAAAACTACGTTGATCACTGTAGACCTTCAAGAACCATCAATGGAATGAATAAAGTATCATTAAATCCATTCAATTCCCAACCCTTTAAATTTCAAATACAACATCTACCTTCAACTTTGACTCCATACACATTGGCCTCCTCGATGCAGTCCACCATCATGAGAATATCTGCTACCTCAGTTGTAGCCACATTCTCTCCTTTCCACCTAAAAAAACAAATGTTAATGCGACGCTTGAAACTCTTAAGTGCGCAAATGATACTTCAGCTTCGCTACCTGAACGTGTCTCCAACTCGATCATGAAAGTAGACAAATTTGTCGTTGTCGATCCTCAGCAGATCTCCACTGTTGAAATACAAGTCTCCTTTCACAAACACATCACTGAGTCTCTTCTTCTCGGTCTGCTGTTTGTTCCCAGCATAACCGACAAAAGGGGTGTGTTTTGTGATTTTTCCGACTAGAAGGCCCACCTCATCTACAAAACATTTAACATCAACGATTGCATGGCTAAAGCTGCACATGTAAGAGGTTAAACATTAACTTTTTATGACCATGTTCTGCTCAAAAGGTCTTAAAACCTCAAATACTAGCCTAAACAAACACCTCGTACTATCTTTACAGACGCCACATAACAATAAAATGAATTATACCATAAAATCCACAAAGCTAGCACTTGATTTACCTTTTCCAACTGGGATACACAGACCCTCAGCATTCCTCACGGGCTCTTCTTTCTCAATGTCAAACTTAATGATGGAAAAGGGGAAAAGCACCTGTGGAGTACAAAGGCAATCAAGCTGACTTTGCACACAGATGCTTTTCTCAATGCTAAGAAATGTGTATCGTCACTAACCTTGCTGAGAATATTGATACGACCGACCACTCCGACTTTATCGGTGTAATTGATGAAGCCGACATTTCCCTCGGTGGCAGCATAGAGCTCTCGGACATGAATGAGTCCGAAACGGTTCAGGAACTCTTTCCAGACATCTGCTCGTACGCCATTTCCAATGGCAATTCTCACTTTGTGGTCTCGCTCATTGTCTTTCTGCAACATGAAGTGGAAAGAACATCCAAGTTTGTGTTTGTCTTTGCACTGTCCCAAAGAATTTCCAGACAAATTTGAGACACAGTAACCTAGTGAGCTGCCTTATAAGGGAACATCCTAACGCTCACACAAATCAGGCCACACAAATAGTGCTCCTCCACACTGGAAGTTCTCAAATAGCAGAAGCATTCAATTCCCAGGAAATGCGTGAACTGATAAAATGCACTATCAACTTTAAACGCAAAGTAAGTCACTTGAATGCAAAAAGTGCCTGCTAAATGTGTAAATGTAGGAAACTCCATCTACACTTGATTCTACACTTGAGTCCCTTTCAAGAAAAGTCTGTTCACTCATATTTGCAACTTTCCATGATTTTTCTCTGTCCGCCATCTTGAACGACTCTGGGAGGATTTTTGGTTGCAATATATTCTGGGATACAAATGTGCATTCACATTTACCATTATTGAGCAAATTTTCGTAACCTCACTACACTACTGACAATGGACAAAATACAGCTGAAATTTTGGTAATATGGCTGCAACTCGAACAAAATAATAATAATTTTGCTGCCTACCTTTTGGACAAGTCTTCATAGGTCTAGGCAGCTCATGCTAATAACAGTTTAAGCCCCTAAAAACAAATTATAAAGACAAATATCTCCATACTTATAAACCATGTGCTTTTACCTTTGGCATATTGCAGAGGTAGCGCAGTGTTTCACCAATGTACTGCATCACAGTTATGTTGTGCTTTCTGCAGTCGTCCCAGAACTGAGAGGCAGAAAACTTCCTCCGCAGAACCACAGTGTTACCTGGAGAAAATATGTAAGATGTAACCAGCACTATATATATATATATATATATATATAATACAAGGCTAATATCTCCTAAATATAAAATCAGCATATAATGTAATCCATCAAACCTCTTTCAATGGATCCGACAAGTCCGATGAGGAATCCAGCGCTGTGATACAGAGGCAGATTGATGTAGAATATGTCTTCAGACGTCACTCCACAAACACCCTGGAGGAACGATGAAGCCCAGACCCTCTCATGGGTCACATATGCTGCTTTAGGAAGACCTCCATGGACCGAAATACCAATGTTATTTAGGGATCCATATTATATATACAGTCATATATCAGTGACACATATCAGTATCAGCCTGCTTTGATGCGCTATTGAATGGAACATGACAATAAATATTACATAATCCACTGCATGTGGCCTTGTCAGATACCTGTAGTGCCAGAAGTGTAGATATACAGTGCCGTAGTCCTGATATGAATGTTGGACCGGAGAGACGGGGACAGAGGCTTATCTGAAGCTTTGGCAATGGCTTGACCGATACACTGAATGCCGTCTGTAGTGCACTCATCCAACAGGAGGTATACAGTTATCCCCTTCTCTTTCAGTGCCGGCAATATCTCCTCAACAGCATCACGAAGCTCTGCAAGAGAAACACTTCACTGCAAAACTCTACAGTTACTGACACATGTATGATTACAATATTTCAGAGGGTTAAAATGTTGATTTTCAATATGATTTTAAAAACAATTAAGATTAGCAAAAGCAGTTTCTGGTATCATGCAAAAGTCTTCCAGATTTCGGTTCCCAAAGAAACAGGCTGGTTTTTACATGCACAGCATGTGCTTGAGTTCTCCAGGCCAGTGCTTCTCAAACTTTTGTTTTATGTTCCCCTTAAACCCATAAGTGCGGCTCAAACACAGCTTTATTAATGTGCTCTTTTTTCATATAATATTTTCAACTCAAAAGTAAGCTGTTTCCTAAAACATGCTAGATTTGCCTCTTTTTGTTGGGATGTAACAGTATTATCAATATCGTGGTATCGCGAGCAAAACGGTTTCGATATCATCGTGGTCACATGACGATATGAAAGGTCTTCCGGGCAAAAAGTGTAGTATTTAAAATATATTTAAACTTCTTATTCTAACATAAAAGGTCTTTAAAGTGGTGTTTTGAGCCATTATGCTTTGGCACAGTATCTGTCAAATGAACTAAAACATTAGTTCAATAAAGCACAATATGGCTTAATCACTTCGTCTGTTTTTGTTGCGCGCACACATTGTTCAGGCGATCAGCTCATGTTTCGGTGTTTTCTGTGCCTCAGAACGGCTCCGTTCACACTGAATGAATGCAGTCAACTCATTTATTGTAAGTCCTGTGAGTTTAGCGCGCGTTTGGGAATGCAACGCCCAACAGTTATGCTTTATTTGGAGCCCTTAATTTTGAACTCTCAAAGTGAATTAGATAAAATTTTCATTTTTTACAACTCTTCGTTTTGTCTTTTTTTTAAAATCGCAATAAATATCGTACTGTGGACTTCATATCGAGATATTATCATTTCGTGAGATTTTGATATCATTACATCCCTATCTTTTTGTAATTATATTGAATTTATTACTAAACATTATTACATTTAAAAGATTACGAATACCAGTTTGCAACATCAACCAGCATTTTTGTACAGCTAAAATAACTGGAAGCAGCGCCCACATGCAAATAAGCCGAATAATGGATGCTAGTTTTCGTTATTAGATTTATTTATTTAGTTATCTTTGTCAATGTTCAATACACGAAAATCAACATTTATGCGAAACATCTGGTTTCTGCAACTAGGGCCTACATCTTATAGTGGAAGGATTACTAAATAACATGCTTTTTTATTATTACATTGTTATATTTTTACCTTTAATATTTTTTATATAGTAACTTTTTATATAATAAATAATATAACTAAAACCCTGCTAGTAATTAGCACACCGTACGTACATGACTATATTTGCAATAACAGGACATCATCCACTTTTGATAGTTCTAATCTTTTCAGAAGTCATAATTTCTGTTTTATATGATTAAGAAAGCAAAGTAGGGGACAAAACCCCTAGAAAGTTTCAGTTCTGCCTTCTGATTGGTCAATACAACATTTCAGTGGCGCGAAAATCACTGCGCACAGGAACTATATCTTATAGCGGAAGGATTCCAGTTGATCAGCTTACTAAATAACATGCCTTTTTATTACTACATTTTTATATTTTCCCCTAATATTTTTATATATAGTAACATTATATATAAGAAATAATATAGCTGAAACCCTGCTAGGTGTAACAAATATGGTCAGTAATTAGCAAGCTGTACCTAACATCGCCCTTTAGTTATTACTATGAAACAGCCTCTTTGAAGTAATTTTTTGAGATTCTTAAAGTCATAATTTCTGTTTTGTATCTTTAAGAAAGCAATATAGGGGGACAGGAAAAACCCCTAGAAAGTTTTGCCTTTTAAATAGTCAATACAACATTCCATCAGCGCGAAAATCAACAATTGCGCAAAACACCTGGTCATAATATCACTGCGCGCAGGAACTATAATGTAGCAAAAAGATGCCAGTTAATCAATTTACTAAATAAAATGCTTTTTTTTATTACAGCATTTTTATAATATTTATATAACATTTTATGTAAGAAACAATATAGTTGAAACCCTGCTAGATGTAACAAATATAGTGCGTAATTAGCACGGACCTTTTTAATTAGTTTACAAAGTAATATTTTTAAGTATTTTATATTACAAATAAGTATTTGTAATATAACATCTAAACAACATCTGCTTTGTTGCGTAAATAACTATTTATTTTTTGACAGTTCTAATCTTTTTAAAATAATAATTTCTGTTTTATATGTTTAAGAATGCCAAGTATTTCTCAGAAGTATGCACGCATTTAGAAAATGGTTGGGAATGAGAGCAAAGGCCTCTCAACATGCTATAGGAGCCCCTACATCCAGCCTCTAGTGACAGCGCATGAATCTCACCAGCAGCTGCTATGAGCACGTTCGCCCCGCAGCAGGAGAAGCAGTGAAGGAGTGATTTGGATCTGATATTGAAGTTCAGGAGTGCTGCGGGACAGCCGAGTTTAGCCAGGCCGAGCCAAGTCCACACGAAACGGGGCTCGTTCCCCAGGAAGAGCGCGACCGCGTCCCCTTCTTTGATCCCAGCCTCCGAGCGCAGCGCGTTCGCTACTTTGTTACTCTCCTTATCCACCTCCTCATAAGAGTAAGTCTTCTCCTCGAAATGAATAAACACTTTTCGAGGGTGTTTCTTCACCGCCTCCAAAAAGCAGTCCACAATACTATAGAACGGACTTTTCCTTTTGTATACATTTAACCGGATCCCACATCCGAGAGCCCTGTACATATACACGCAGTCCTGGAGAAAGTATGGGAAGAAAGGTTTCAGCAGCACGGGGAGAAGAACCAAGCCCGCGAGGAGAGTGATCCACACATACATCTTTACTAGAGCTTGGACAACACTAGGGTTTTCAGATTAACTATATGCCATAGCCTGACACCGCTTCCACAGTCTTAAAATTCATGGGCCACATTCTCGAAATGCAAGTATTTCATGGGGCTCCAGAGAGAGATTATATCACTCTGATCCACCCCCGACTGGAGTCTCATCGGGTTGCCAGATCCCTAATTAAATCGGTGCCTTGTTTCCACACGTTTTTAATATGAGAAACCAGGTCTGTCAGTACATTCAGATAATTAACTGTGAGTTGTTGGTAATGAACATTTTTAAAGGAAATGATGCTGAATTTGTTGCTGCAGACATTCATTGTAATTTTTTTTTGTACAAATTGCTTGTTGCTAGAATAGTCACATCTGGTAAGTGTCTATTAAGAGTAATTCTTCCAAGCAAAGATTTTAGATTTGCTGACAAACTGACGTGAAAATTAAAAAATTAATTAATTTTGTTTGCCACGGTTGCACACAAAATTACGAAATTTGTTGCTGCAGACATTCTTTGTAATTTTGCAGTTTTTTTTTTGTACAAATTGCTTGTTGCTAGAATATTTTCATGTCACATCTGGTAAATGTCTATTAAGAGTTATCTCTTCCAAGCAAAGATTTTAGATCTGATAATTTTGTTTGCCATGGTTGTACACAAAATTAAACTCAGTTCCAGATTTTTCTCTGGAGTAACAAATATAATGCTGTATTCACTTTATTTTTTCAATTTTAAGCTCCCCAGTTACAGTAGTTAAGCACAGAGGAAATCTTTACTGTGTTTTGGTGTTTAATTCCATGCAGTGGCACTAAATAATTGCATATTAAGTAAGTCATTATATTATAGAAACTTATGACATTTAAATTAAAGACTTTAGATAATGATTTAAACAACTGTGGAAAATTAGGGAGAGTTTCTTATGAATTTCAATATTCCATGATCAAATTCATATTAAACAAAATAAATACTAATAATTATATTTAACATGGCACAACGTTCACTTTTTTAAATGAATTTAATTTCATTTATTTATATTTTTGGAATTAAAATTTCCACTTAAATTACAAATAACAACAAAAAAAAAAGAATTCTTTTTTTTTTTTAAAGTTTAGTGCATGAGTATTTTAAACTCACAACATGGCAACCCTCATTCAATTCAGCCTTTGAGACATGAGTCAGTGGGAGGGTTTCTGTGGGAGCCAGTCATCTTACAGCAAACTCTTACGAAACTATTTGTTCACTGCAGAATATAGGGAGACCATAGTATCAAATTCTTAGAGCGCCTCTGTTGAGATTGACAATAAAGAACCTTTTAAATCGTTTTATTATCTTTTTAAACAATGTTATCATATAATAGTGTGATACAAAATAAACTTAAGGACTTTTGAAATATGCATAATAAGCAAAAGAATTATTTACACCAATAAATTTGTTATATTTATAGTACAGACAAAATAATAATAATTGCATTTTTGTGTGTTAATTGTGATCTCTGGACAGTTATTGTCCAAGTGTAAATTTAGAGGAGTCGGGAGTCTGTACAAATAAAAGATTAGATTTTTTTAGATTAGAACATCCTGCTCTTCACAATATGAAGTGACCATCCAATATCGACTGATATGTGTCACGTGTCAGAGGTCTGTAGCTTTTCACCATCTCATCTAAAACAAACAGAGGGTCGGTGATGACAGCAGGGTTGAAGCCCTCCTCTACCAGCTTCCCTTTCAGCTGTTTGAAAGTGCAAGTCACAGCCAAACAATCCTGCAATCAGAAATCCTTTGACTTATTTGAGAGACATGAAAGAGTACATAAATACACTGACACTACAAAGGGATCATGTATTCAGAAAGAGCATTGTGAAGTTACCTGGATCCTTATAAAACGAGGTCTGGCATAAGAGGGGAGGTAAGTGGTCACGTGACTAAAAATGGCATCGGGCTCAAACTGATGATCTTTCTTCAGTGTGATGGTTGCCATTCCTGTCCTTCCCTCATACCCTTCAAATTCAATGAAAGATCAAGAGTCGCTAATGGGTTTGGAAGAAATATTAACTAGTGGTGTGAATGTCAACTGAATAGTTCACCCAAAAATGAAAACGTGCTAAAAATGCACTCACCCCAAGGCCATTCAAGCATCGCATCACTTGTTCACCAATGGATCCTCTGCAGTGAATGGGTGCCGTCAGAATGAGAGTCCAAACTGATAAAAACATCACAATAATCCACACCTCTCCAGTCCATCAATTAACGTGTGATGTGAAAAGCTGTTTATTTTTAAGAAACCAATTCATCATTAAGATGTTTTAACTTTATACCATTGCTTCTGGCCAAAATATGAGTTCATAATCCATAATAATGTTTCCTCCAGTGAATAGTCCATCTCCTATCGTCTCTCACATGAACATCCACCAACATATTTGTTAGGTCTCTTTTGGACTGTTTTTTTCTTGCAAACGGTGCTCGATCTGTGCATATTTCCCTTCTTATTCACAACTTTTTTCACTGGAGAAAGCAATATTCTGGATAGAGAACTCCTAAAAATGGCTTAATGGATATGTTTCTTAAAAACACACAGTTTTTCGCTTTACAAGATATGGACTGGAGTGGTGTGGATTATTGTGATGTTTTTATCAGCTGTTTGGATTCTCATTCTGACGGCACCCATTCACTGCAGAGGATCCATTTGGTCAGCAAGTGATGTAATGATAAATTTCTTCAAATCTGTTCCCGTGAAGAATCAATCTCATCTACATTTTGAGTGGTCTGAGGATGAGTAAATTTTAAGCAAATTGAAATTTCTCTGTGAACTGTTCTAAAAGGAGTGAAATAAAACCTTGAACTGTAACGCCGTATACATTTGCTTCCTTGAGACTCGTTGCCATAGTCAAGATGTCAGAAACTTCATTTGTGGAAACGTTTTCGCCTTTCCACCTGAGATGAAGAGGACCATGCAGTTATTTAAGATTCTTCTATTTAAATGTAATATTAAAGCTGTAACTTCTATTTTAAAAGTAGAACAAGAGGGCTGATCAATTCCAAAATTCTGATTTCTGGTTCTGGAATCAACTCTTCACTTATTGTATTCACCTTACAGTATTCAGTGACTATTACAAAT
The DNA here is from genome assembly GCA_039654775.1 of Spinibarbus caldwelli. Classification (NCBI taxonomy): domain Eukaryota; kingdom Metazoa; phylum Chordata; class Actinopteri; order Cypriniformes; family Cyprinidae; genus Spinibarbus; species Spinibarbus caldwelli. Next base: position 18,922,689 of record CM077264.1, on the reverse strand, counting down.
CTGTGTTTTGTGTGTGCATCAGTGTCTGTATTGTACATTTTGGCTGCAAAATTTCATTGTAGGAAACTTGTCCAAGATGGAAATGAATCGGACTTCTCATCAGTATTAGTGAGCAAATGAGAGATGTATTAATGATTAGCTATGTTGAACTATTAAAGAGAAGTCAATTCCCTTTGATTGAATCAATTCCAACCTTTGGAATTAAAATGAATTGCAACCTTTGAAATCGATTCTTGTTTCCCAATGCCTTAAAACTAATTTTTTTTGGAATCGACTCCTAGTCCTATAGAACAACAATTTTAATGGCATTTTTTCACCTAAAAGTGTCGCCCACTCGATCCTGGAAGTAGATGAAGTTTTCGTGGTCTGTCCTGAACAGATCTCCAGAGTTGACGTAAACATCTCCCTTCTCAAACACGTTGTAGAGTTTCTTCTTCTCTGTCTGTTTGGGATCCCTGGCATATCCAGCAAATTGGGCTTTCTGGGTAACCTTTGATACTAGTAGACCAGTTTCACCTGTATTACAGTCAATGACACATTAGTCGAAGTAAAAACCAAACAACTGTGCTGTGTGACTTGACATATTTTATGCATACAAACATGCTTCCTCAGAAGTATTGTTCATTAAAAATGAACATTTTACTTGCCTTTGGCTACTTCTATACAAAATCCTTCTGCGTTTCTCACAGGCTCTTCTTGTTCTTGGTCAAACTTAACCAATGCATATGGATAGATTTTCTGAAAAAACATTAATGTGTTCAGACAATTTCAACAGTTCTTATTTCTGTACTTGTGATTTGTCTAATGTAAACAACCACATTCACTGAAAATCTCAGTAAATCTACCTTATGAAAAAAATTCACTCTACCGACGGCCCCAATTTTCCCAGCATAGTTCAAAAAGCCCAGGGTTCCCTCGGTTGAGCCGTAGAACTCTTTGATGTCAACATTTCCAAATCTGCTTATGAATGTCCTCCACACCTCTGGTCTGATCCCGTTCCCAATGGCCATTCTGACGTCGTGTACTTGGTCATTAACACGCTTGCAAGGATGAGAGAACAAAGATGAGAAAACAGCTTATTGTGCAGAGCAAACAGAGCACTGCAGACACTGGAGCGGAGAGTGGGGTAAGATGTGTCGCCGACATAACTGTGCATTCATTCATATACAGCAGCCTGTGATCGAGAGCATTATATAAGAATGCATTACAAAAACAAAAAATTATAATAATAGTCACGTTTCTCAAAAAATTAGCTGTGTGGAAGATACTTCAGGTAAATTGTCATAGTTACGATAGTGTTCACGGCATCAAAATGTCTTCATTTAACCCAAAAAAGGAGCTTTATTATTTTTCTCATGAATTTAATATTTGATGCAAATTTCATAAAGACAAAGATGTTGAAAATATATTAAAATATTTAAAAAACATATCAATAACACATTTTGAGTTCATATTTTATCTGATGTAAACTGTTCACAAATTCCATGTGATAAGGATTCAACATACACTACTGTTTACTCTTTCTTTACTCTATGGCCAGAGGACAACTTAAAGATTGGCTCAGCTTACCCCACTCTTAATTACATACATCAGTGGGCAACCAACACAACTACCCTTTCATAGTACTGTAGATAACAAAAAAAGAAGACGACTCAGTGTTGCTGTTTGGCTTCTTAATGTTGAAATACCTTTGGTGTATTGCAGAGGTAGCGCATTGTTTCTCCAATATACTGTATCACAGTGACATTATATTTTCTGCAGTCATCCCAGAACTGAGAGGAAGAAAACTTACTCCTCACGACAACAGTAGCTCCTGAATACAAAACAAACCAAAGCATGAAACAAAAGGAAAAGTCCAAAGCAAAATCAACATCCATTAACAAAAACAAAATGAACATTTTGGATTACTAACACAAAATCAAAAGAAAAAAAAACAAAAAAAAAACACATACCTCTTGCAATAGCACCACCGAATCCAATGACAAAGCCAGCGCTGTGATACAAGGGAAGGCAGATGTACACCACATCATCAGACTTCACACCGCAAATGGAAGAAAAGAAGGCCATGCTCCACAACCTCCGGTGAGTAATCACTGCTGCCTTTGGAAGACCTGCAGGGGACACGGCTCATGAACATCACTCACTTATTTACAGATTTGTCATTTTGCTGACACTTCTGTCCATTCTGACTGGTGCAAAGCCATCCTCAGCCAAAAATAGAGTACAATAACGCATCAGTCACTGAATCCAGTCTTACCTGTCGTGCCTGATGTGTAGATGTACACCGCTGGGCTGCTGAAGGTGATGTTGGCCCTCAGGTCTGCAGGAATCGGCTCATCTGAGGCCTGTGCGATCTTGTCTGTAAGACTCTCCAGTCCCTCAGTGGTCACACGGTCAGTCAGTATATAGACAGAGGTTCCCTGCTCTCTCAGAGCGGGCAGCACCTCCTCAACAGCATCCTGCAGTTCTACATGAGGGTTTTTCAAAGTAGGAAATATAGGCTATATGTAAGAGATAATCTATGGCTAGATGTGAGTTACACAATTTTAATGCATGTGGAGGCAAAGAGCGATGGAAGCTTGTTTCCACTATGGGATTAAAAAATTAAAGGTAATTGTGAGTTGTTGTTTTTTTATCTCATAAGTTTATATGAGTTTATATCTCACACTTTTGACTTTTTCAGAATTGCAGAATTGTGAGATACAAACAGAATTGCAAGATAAAAACGTGCAATTCTGAGGAAAAAAGTCAGAGCTGCGACTTGCGAGATGTTAACTTGCAAACCTGCAATTCTGAAAAAAAAAGTAGAATTGTGAGATAGATTTTAAAATAACGTGCAATTCTGCAGAAAAATTGCGACTTACGAGATGTTAACTTGCAATTGCGAGATATGTAAACTTGTAAATGTGAAAAAAAAAGTTTGAATCAGATAAAAAGTCACAATTACCTTTTTTTTTTCTTTCTTTTTTTTTTTTTTTTTACCCACAATTATGCAACCATCTGATTACGGGGTGATTTAATAATCAGAATCCAGTATTCAGACATTCAGTTCGATTCATTTCGACCCTGACATGATACTTCACAATCACATGACAAAAGACAGCGCGAGAAAGAACAAATAAATGCAACAGACGCAACATCTGTAACCCTTGTGCACTCCTCATTTGGGAGTCAAGCTCATGGTCTTCATGGTCAAAAGTGACCGGACACCTGAAATGTAACTTTTTTTTTTCTTCAGTAAAATCAATCAATCTAATATATTTTTGTTCAATAATATTTTTTCTTTTGTATTTTGAGAGAATTTTATGGTACTAATTAATATTTACGCAATAATTATGATCAATTTTTCCCATTGAAAATAGTACAACAATTTTTTTTTCCAAATTTTTTTAAATTATTTTTCAATTTATGCAGTATTTCAGATGAAAACAGACACTAGGCCATTACAATCCAATTTTTGAATGCAGATTAGCACCTCCTGGTGTGAGCAAAGAAAGAAAAAACATGTCATTTCATGGTGTAACCACTAGTTGCCTGTATAGGACTCTATAGAGAGGCTTGTGAATTCCCTAGTTGTTTTTAGACATAATTGTTTACTTTTATTAGGTTGTGGATTTAAATGTATATTTATGCATTCTCAAAGACTACTTTTTGTCAAGGTTTATATATATATTTTTTGCATTATTTTTACTACAGTCAACCCTGAACACAGAAAGCATTTTGTTACACAAAACATTAAAACTCTATAAAAATGTAACAAAAATGAACAGGAATGCTTTATCAGAGCCTAATCCTTCTGGGTCTGATCTGATTTCAACCTCTTATTTCAGTCTTCTAACTCATTTTGGCTATATAGTTATAGCCATACCAATTCATTTGAGTGTGTATAATTGTATATGTGTGTGTCTGTGAGTGGATGTATCTGTTTTACACTCTTGATGTTTTAGAGTTTCACCCCTTCATTGCTGTGCAATTTTTTCTGCATTGTTGGGGATTTGTAGATTGTACACAAAAATTCTTCTGTATTTTTAATTTTTTTTCCCCCCATTTCCGATTCATTTCCTATGGTCGGTCATTTTTGACCGAAGACCATGAGTGTGATTTTTTTTTTTTTACGACCACTTAGCTTTTTCGATTCATGCCCTCAATTTTTTGTGTTCTCACATACCAAGTGCCATAAAAGTCACCGAGTTTCATACCATTCTGGTGAAGCTACGATTTTTAAAAATTCAAAACGTAAAATCCTCCGGTCAGAAATGACCGAAGACTGCACAAGGGTTAAACAAGCTCTTTAAAAACTAGACTAGTTTTTAAAATACACGGCGCGTTAAATGCATGACGGTGAGTGTTGAACACTCGTGAAGATGGTCGCAACGAAAATAGTGCGCGGGTTTATTATGATTATTACAGTAATATGCAGGCAACGCAAAAACACAGCAATTGAGGTGTTTTTCTCTGAGCTATTCAGCACAGGTAACACCAAAGTGTCTCATTTACTTCTTAAGAAAGAAAAAAAACAAAAAAAACTTAAGAATTTTTGAGCAACTGCACTTAAAATTAATATCAATAAGAATGTTTGTTGCCAAAAAATTTCTTAACTTTTTTTTTTTTTTAATAGGCTGAACAAATGACAAGGTCATCTCAGATACTGTGCACTGAGTCAACAGCTTTACAGTGAATACAGTTACTACATCAAGCACTGATTGCATTTGAACTGGAAGACTCACATTACCTGCACCAGCTATCAGCACACTGGCCCCACAGCAGGTGAAGCAGTGCAGCAGTGATTTGGATCGGATGTTATGATTGAGAAGAGCAGCAGAACATCCGATCTTAGCCAAAGCCAACCAGATCCACAAGAACATGGGCTCATTTCCGAGGAGGAGCGCAGCTGTATCTCCTTCATGAAGATCCGCGTGCTTCAACAAACTCCTCGCGATTTTATTACTCTGTTTATCCGACTGCGCGTACGAGTATGTTTCATCCTGGAACCGAATGAACGCTTTGTGTGGGTTCTTCTGAACCGAATCCAAGAATCGATCCACTAAGGTATAGAAAGGTTTGGATTTGAAATATTTAGTCGTACGATATATAACTATTGCTATCCGACACATGTACTTGGCCTCTGCGATAAAGTAAGGATAACGCAATCTTAAGGCAAATAAAAGTATAACGGCACTTACAATAAACCAAAACATCATGAGATCCGATTCCTCTCCGTTAAACCTACTTTCTAATACAGCGCGATATTTAGACAGCTAAAAGGTTGAGTGTAGGCGGTGCTTCGTTTTGTGGGAATGGACACATACTGGAGCTCATAGTTATGAAATGAAGCGATATTAACAAATAAGCACGGCAACAAAAATAAAGAGTTAGTAACTGACAACGCTCATATTATGAGAGAAGACCTCCACACTCTAAACCTGTTAGCATATTATTTCTCCTTTAAAGTAATTAGTAACACTATACTGTTCTTAGAAATCAACCAGCTATCACATGATCCTACGTTTTTTCTCATAAGGAGAGATAATTTTCCCCTCGTGTCCTGCAGAAATTCCTAGGAACACAAACTGAATGTTAGTCAGAATTCAACATTCTTCAGAATTTGTAAATAAAGTATATCAGAATTAAGTTTTCCCTGTCAAACGTCAACCCTGTTACCATTATATATAGTAAATGACTGATAACTAATAAGTGGATGTTTGTAATAATTTGCACAACAGTAAGCACATTGTAGGTAATGTTAAATTAAACTGTTACCTTTATGCCAGACTATATATAAAATGTATTCTATCACGTTAATAAATACAATTCATTAAAATGTACACTACTTGCCTAATATTTAATATAACATATAGTGATAGAATAAAGTGTGTGTGTGTATATATATCAGTCTGTTGTAAAGAATCGCAGCAAATTAAAAAAATGAATTTAAACCATATTTTTCCTCCTAAATTAATGAACTAGATATTCAATAAACTATATTCTGTCATAACAGGAACTATTTTCCAGGACATTAATTATTTAAATAAAAGCTTAAGGTATTTTTTAATGACTTGTTTTTATCTGTTTTTCCCATTACGTTACAAACAAGAAATACTTAGAAACAATTTGTGACATTGTCACATGTACTTACTGTAGTAATAACAGTAAATTATGCATATTTACAAGCAACTAACCCTAAATTAAACCTTAACTGTGTAGCAAGTACGTTTATTAAGATTACTCAGTATTGTGTAATTACAATGTAACAGGCACCTTAAAATGATGTGTAACCAAACAAGATAAATAAAATAAAAATAAATAAAAAATATTTCCTTCTGGGAAAACAAAAATATTAGACAGAATATTACAGCCCGTCACCATTCTTAAAAAAAAAAAAAAAAAAAAAAAAAAAAAAAAAAAAAAAAAAAAGTCACAGCTTTGGCACATGAGGGTGAATAAACTATTGCCCAATTTCCTTTCAAAAGGTCAACCCTGTTACCATGATTGTTTACTAAAAAAATTGATAACTGAAAAAGGGTATTTTAAAAATACAAACATTACATTTTTCCCAAGGAGTTTACTGCAGTTTTAAAGCATATATTTTAAACTGTCAACCCTGTTACCTTCCATCCGAGCCTATATAAAATGTATTAATTTAGCTTAAAATGGCATGAAGTTAATGAATACAAATTTACACCTAAAAACATTTTCCTGATATTTCATGTGATTTACAGTATAGCGTACATAGAGTGTATATCTGACAGATACTTAAAATTTTACAAAACAATCAGTGCTGTCAAATGATTAATCGCATCCAAAATAAAAGTTTTTGTTTACATATGCGTATTTTGTATATTTATTATGTATATATAAATACACGCACACATACAGTATATATTTTGAAAATATTTGCATGTATATTTATACTCATATAATTTATATCATATATAAATATATTTAATACATAACATTTTTCTTAAATATATACATGCATGTGTGTGTATTGACATATACATAATAAATATACACAGTACACACACATATATTATGTAAACAAAAACTTTTATTTTGGATGTGATTAATCGCAATTAATCATTTGACAGCACTAAAAACAATACACCATTATTACAAACAGCCTCATCTAACCAAAAAAGTTAACTAACCATTTCATTGAATGACCCAGAAGATGTTTAACAATAAGTGCTCGATTTGATCTTTGACCTCATCTTATCTGCCAATGGACTTTGATTGGAGACTCAAATGCAGCCTGAGGAATATAAAACATCCTTAAGGATAAACCACAGTCAGGTGTCTGGAATATAAATTAACCATACACTGTCACTTTGTACTTTGTGTTATATGCAGGATGTGACAAATGATGATAGTGTTTTTTTTTTAAATTTTTTTATTCAATATAGTAGTCTAAATATCTAGTGTGAAAGCAGATAACAGAAAAACAGTTTAATTAATGTAAAACTAGGTTGCTTTATTAAGTTAAAATATAACAAATTCATGCACAGACAGTACAGCTGCTAAAACAAGTACAAAATACATTTGGCTCAACCAAGAAAAAAAAGAAACATTGCACAAGCTTTTCATTTTTTAGTAACAAAACACTGTTTGCTCAGGAACAAACAAATCGAAACGTCATTTCTGAAGCAGTGCCAACGGGCTGTCGAACCCACTGTCCTGCTGATGCAATTTCAACTCTGAAAATAAGCTCTTTGGACACATTTTCCAGACACCATGTCCCTCAGATCCAGGGATCGGCTCTCTGTGTTTATTTGTTCTTCTGTCCACACACACATCGGGTTTAGAGTAAGACGGAGGCTTAACGATCTCCTTGTATATCGTAACATCAGAGTTATCGCCGATGGAGCTTCCAAAGTTCAAACCGGCGTTAACAGAGAACGGTTTCCCAGGCTCTGGATAGGAGGAGGTCAGGTGAATGTTGTTGATGAAGTTAGAGCCGTTACTGGTTAAACTCCAGTCGCTCTGTCCGTCATCGCGAACGGGAGCTTCTTCGATCAGGAAGGGCTGGACGGATGACGGTTCTCCAAAACCCTCCATGAACATTTCCCTGCTGTGCTTTGTCAGTGTGACACTGGGGGTCCTGACATCGCTGTTAAAAACACTATCATGTGCAAAGTGTGTGTGCTTCTGAGTTACCTGATCAAGCGCACAAGTGTCTTTGGATCCACATACCACTGCAGACTTGAGGGAATCCGGTTCGATGGCTTTAGATTTGACGCCTTTCTGTTTAGTCGTCATGGACGTGTAGTTAGTGTCCGTTAGATTGTAGATCTGATAGATCCGTTTGTTCTTACCATCCTTGAGGGCTTCAGCGCCCAGCACTTTAGCAGGAGAACCACTGGTTTCAATGGCCGTTTTGTCAGGCCCACCTAAGCAAAAATTAATGTTCCCAGATGAAAGCACCGTATCATGCTACAAATGAAGGCTTGGCTGAGTTGAGGTTTTACCTTGAGAGTTCTGGGTTCTCGAAAGCTTGCGTTTGGCCACTGGGGTCTCGAGGACTTTGGCCATGGCGGCCAGTTTGCTAGCAGCATTTATGATTTTCTTCTCCGCTCTGGAGAAAGAAAAGGTGTAGAATGAAAACCAAACCGTGAAAACAGAGAGATGATGATCATTTGTGGTTCCTCATACCCTGTGGCCTGGCCTCCGTCCTCCAGCAGCTCCTGCAGACAGGTGAGGTAGTACCTGCGCATGCGTCTGGCCGTGTCCTGTCTTTCCCTCAGGACCTCAGTCCTGATCAGCTCTGCCGCCCGTTCCTTACTCTCCTGCAGGTAACGCAGCATGTCGCCTACAAACACATTGAAAAACCAATTAAATAAAGTATGTGTTGAAGAAGCTACTTTATTAACTATTAACTTCAGTTTTAAATAGTTAAACTGCAGACATGCCTGCTTCTAGTTAGGTAAGGTGTAACTTTAATAGGGTGCAAATATAATAAAATATACAAAACTAAAATCTTCATTTATTAATTATATAACAAACAATTATTAAATTAATAAAATAAAAATCACATCTGTTTAAAATAAATGTATTCTTTTTTTTTTCTTCAAAATCTAGACCATTTTAAAAACAAAACACGTTTTAAAGTTTTTATCACTCCTTGACATTGTTTTTTTGAAGAACATGACTCCAGTTAATGAGAAATGTGATGTGAATATAATTTGATGAGTTATGTAAAGCATCTTTATAAAGGTCTTGAATTCACCTCTGATTTTCTCCACTGCTTTCATGTATTGCTCCTTCATTTCCTCAAGACCTGCTTGAAGATTCTGTTGGCTGACTGAACGGCTGAAACATTGATGAAGACCCTTAGTGTTTCTCTAAGACCCACTGCGCTCATAGTAAATGATGTTCTCTCATGAAAGAAATCAAGCAAACTTCAAGTGTGTACATACCTTGAAAGTGCTTCTGCATTTGAAGTTTGTTTCAGAGCCTCAAGGGCTTTGAGATGACCCTGCTGCTCCTTCTGCAGGGCTGCCTCGTGCTCATCTGATTTGAAAAATAAAAACAAAGATTACAAATCGCTGTCTTCCACATGCTGCTTCTTACAGAGGCCCATTTGTGCCAATTTATAATTATGTAAGAAACTAATGATCAAATAAATGAACTGAGAAAAAAAAAAAAAAACATCGTTTAGAAAGTTATTCAGGGGAAAAATAAAAACTCTAAACAGATAAAGTATAAAATAAAAATTCACTTTGATATAAATAAAAATCATAAAAAAACAAACAAATATAAATATTCAGTTTAGCAACATAATACAAGAACGGTGAAAAAATTGCTGTATTAATATATTTTTGTCCTTTCGCCACTTGTGATTACAGACAGTAAAGAGATGAGATAAATGATGGGGAGAAAAAAAAGAGTGCTGTTTTTGTTAACTAAAACTATTCAAAATATGTACATATTTTAATTTAAATAAAGCTGAATAATAAAATAAACAATTAATAAATATCAAATGACAAACTTAAAACTTAGAAAATTAGTAAATGTTGCCTTACTGAAATAAAATAATATAAACAAATAAAAGTTGAGGTACTAACGTTTCTAAAATAAAATAAAACTACATTAAAATATAAAAACCTAATAAAAATGACAAAAGTACATAAACAGAGTTACTAAAACTTAAACTAAAATTAAAATGAAAACTGAAAATCTAAAAACAAAAGCCATTAATAAATACTATATTAGTATATAAATAGTACTAAAATAACATTGTTATTTTTATGAGGTATTTTACGAGCCATATTTGATATTTTCCCCCTCAATAAAGTACTGGCTATACATCAGGGTTCCAACACATTTGAAAAATTTATTATTATTATTATTTATTTATTTATTCATTCATTCATTTTTAATTTATAACATTTTCGCATTTTCCATGACTGTGGAAACCCTAAAACATAAGAAAGGACACAACTCTGACGGAAGTATTTGTTTAAAATGTGAGATTTTAGACGCTTTATAATTTACTTTACAAATTTTTTGTAAATATATAATTTTCATAATTAAATTACATTATCCTTTTAATAATTCACAATGAGCAATACTTGATTAACTGACTTAATTAGCCCAATTAATCACTTTATTTCCCAAAATGATTATTGAGGGTCATATGACCCCACAGTTTTCAAAACGGGAGAATCTCTTATTAAGACTTAAAAGACTAAATATAAAGAATAATAAGCAGCACCTTTCATCTTCTGCAGGGTGTTTTTGTGCTCTTGTACGGTCCTCTGGAGCTGCCGGCAGGCTTTCTCTAGATGTCTCTGGAGCTCTTGATTCTTCTTCTGGAGTTTGGTCAGAGACTCGGCGCATTCACCCTGCTTCCTCTGGGCCGTCAGACCTGCTGCAGGGGTGAGGAAGCGTGAGGAGGGAAGAGCCGCTGATCCAACAATGAGTGAGGTGCGCGTGATGTGGGTCTTACCGATCTCTGCCTCATGGCGCTCCTGGGTTTCCTTCAGCACACATCTCAGATTGTCTTCGCTGCTCTGGAGTGTGAGAGAAAGAAAATATTTAGTGTGTTTCTCAGGGTGGAGACTGATTATGATGACTGTTCTTATGTAATAAAGAAGAGGGAACTCTCGGTGCAGCTGCGCTCATTGCAGTAGATTTTCAGTTTGTCTCAGAAAGCAGACACGCACCTTCTTCCACTCCTGCTTGGCTTGGTTGACGGATTGACAGAGTGAATCTCTGCAGATCTCCCAGATTCTGGATCTAATGGTTCCTGGCACACTGCTGAGCTTCTGTTCTTCTCCACTCCTCCTCCTCCTCCTCCTCTCCACTCCCTCCTGCAGCACCTCCTTTAGATCACTGAACACCTCCTTCAGCACCCGCTGCCTCTCCTCCTGCAGTCTGCAAAACAACAGTGCTCCTTTAAAACATACATTCATAAACTCATGTTTAGAAGGTCTGTGTACAGGAGTCAAAAGACTTGGCTTCTATTGATTAATATGTTATTTATGTAAAATATCAGTAACTGTTTACATTTGTGTACTTCACTATAAATAAACATCTATAGTATTAAAATATATATTTACATAAAGCTCCACAAAGTATGTAAGCTAATATTAAATGTTGCTGATCAATGTATTATTGTATTATTACAAATTTCATATAAATCTATCTCAAATTTCTTTTAATTTTATTCAAAATGTTCAAAACTTTTGTTGTAATATAAATGAACAGCAACATTTAATAAATATTATACACTTTATTATTAAATAGAAATATATACTCTGTGATTATTAAGATCTAGCATTAAATATTAAACAAACCTTCAATATACTATTTATATCAGTGTTGTTATTGTTAACTAAAATTATTAAAAACCATTTTTGGGAACTGAAATAAAATAAAATAAAATAAAAAAATAGATAGAAAACCTAAACTTTAAAAGACTTTACAAGAGATTAGAAATATTGCCATTGCAACTAACTGAAATAAATTTGAAGTACTAAAACTATTAATAGCAAAACCGAAAGAAAAAAAGAGACATTAAACTAAATGGAACAAAAAAAAAAAAGCTACTAGTAAAAATACTAATAAATATATAATACAGTCGAAGTGTATCTTCTACTGTATTATATATTTATTGGTATTTTGAATGGGCTTTTTAAATAACAGAAAATTGTATTAAAAGATATTTGTAGTGCATACTGCATATTAGACAGACAGACTTGCGACGCTGCTATTGTTTGTACTTTGCTAAAGTATTGTAGGTAGTTTTAGTGGGTTTTTTTGGCTCACGTCAAAAGGTCCCTGCTTAAACTGCATTCTGTTCAAGATTGAATTAGCAAACCCTCCTAATTACGGTGATTATTATGAACCTGATCTCTTGTTGATCTCTCCACTCCTGCTCCTTTTCTCTGAGAGTTTCCTGTAGCTCGGTGTCTCTTTGTTTATCAGTGTTCTCCAGGTTCTGCTCCAGGACGGTTTGTAGTTTCTGCTTCTGCTCTCTCTGGAGCTGCGCCCTGAGGCGGGACATCTCCTCCTGCTTGTCTCTGATCCAAACGTCTCGGGCTGCAGCCAGCTCTGCTTTCACGAGGGCGGCCTGCTCCTGGCACAAGCGCTCCAGTTGAGTGCTGAGGGTAAGCACTTCCTCCTGGAGCTCCCCGTTTCTCACGTTACACTGCTCTAGTTCAGCGCATTTGGTGCGGAGCGTGTCCTGCCACCTTTCCTCCACCGCCTTCACAGCTGAGGACACCTGGGATCAGGAGGTGAGTGTTGAGCAGTTCAGAAAATAAATACGAAGAAATCATTTCAGAATGATCACTACAACAAATACCTGTTCCTGAACATGCTGCTGTTGAAGTCGCTCCCATTCATCTTTCTCCCTCTGCAGGCTGCTTTTGTATTCTGGGAGGGAGGTCAAGTCCTGGAGCCATCGAGAACGAGCCCTTGATATCGCACCTTCAACCTAGAAGAAGCAGAAATCATTATTAACCCTGTAAAACTTGACATATAAAATTAAAGTCTGGAATGGGACATATATAAGAAAAAAAGTCCAAAACGAAGCAAAAATATGCAATTTGGTGCAGTTTTTATATAGCCAAAAAGTAAGATGAAATTCTGATAGCTTGTAAATCAATAAACAGTAAATAAAAAAGGATAAAAAATTTTACTAGCTAAAAAAAAAAAAAAAAAGTATAAACTATTAATCAGATGACACAAGGCTTGTGGTAAATTGTGTACTACAGGCTTTTCAGAAAAAAAAAAAAAAAAACATTTTTTGATCATTTTGAAATCATACAGTAATGTTTATAGTAGTGGTGCATTGAAATTTTCGCCCAAAACAGCAATTTTTGGTTTCAGTCAAAATAGTTTTGGAGGACTGAAATCATCGACCAAAACAGTAGGTGTATTTCCATTATAGATTTGCGCAAAACTTTGTTATGCAACTAAAACAATTTTTTCCTCTTGCAATAAGTCATGGCGAAAGATGTTGGTAGGTTTACGTATATCGCAGCCACCGCACTAGCCATTATTTTAAATCGAAAAAGACGTATGCATGTATCTTTAGCAAAGCAGTGCAGAGAGTGGCTTCTGGGACGCTTCTGAAACGGCTGGTATAAACACAAGCATTGACTAGAGTAGCCGCTATCAGCTCCGGTGGCCGTGTCGGAGCCGTAACACACCACACAAGTGCAGTGTAAATAACCAAGCATTAATGGCAAGGAAAGCCCCTTTTACTTGAGAGCGACCAAGTATGAGGAGTTTCTTGGAGGTTTTAGAACATTAAAGAATGATTATGTGACTTTTACATGCGCCAGGTGACCTGTAAATGTGAAAAAACAGCATGTAAACAATAATGTCATATAAATGTCACGATTACCTCTGGGAAGCCATTCAATTTCCATAAACCAACTAGAAAAAAAAATTATTCTAGAGAGGAGCATTTTTCTAAATATACAAACTATATTTTTACTGATCCTGTTGTCTTTATGAAATGAATGCATTTGTTTTGATGTTAAGAGCTGTAAACCGGTCACACCTGGAGTGTGATGTCGTCAGTGTGTTTCTGCTGCATCTCTCTCTGAGCGTCTCGTACTGCTTCCTCCACAGCTCTGGCCTGGGCCGTCGCAGCCTCCTGCTGCAGGGTCTCCTTCTGAGTGCTGAGCCGGACCTCCAGCTCCTCCACTGAAATCAGCTGACTTGCCGTCTCACAGGAGCTGGTCTGACACGCTCCCTCACGGGTGTCTGACTGTCTGGCCTTCCTGACCTCCTCCTCAGCCTCCTGTAACCGCTGAGCCCAGGACTGCTCCAACTGGCACAAAGACAGACAGAAAGACAAATCAAAGACATGCACACAGACAAAAAAAAAAAAAGCTGACAAAACACATAAGCAAAAATAGACGGATAAACAGATGAAACCAATGGTACTGCAAAAGATATGCAGACAGACAGATAAAATATATAAAAGGCAAAATAGAAGAACATTTGACCTACAGTCAAACCAAAATTTTTTTTGAGTAGAAAGACCATTGATGTAAACAGCCCATCATCACTAACCGTCTCCTGCTCCTGCTGCCAGCTCTTCCTGGCTGTTTCCAGCTGCTCTCTGACCCGCAGCTCAATCTCAGTCTGTGTGTCTGTCTTCCACTGGGCTCTGAGCTGAGACACGTCCTCCTGATGCTGATGCTCCAGATCAGACCTCAGACTCGCCAGAGCAGCCTCACTCTCCTCTCGCCTCTTTAACTGAAACAAGACATGATCAAATATTAACAGTCTCACATGGCCAGACTTTTGACTCACATAAAGTCTTATCCCCCAATTAGACAGGAAGAGACTGTCTAACCCCAAGGAGAGGAGGAAAGAAATTGCAGTAGTAGCAATAATAATAATAAAATATGAACAAATTCATAAAAAATAATGCATTTAAAAATGAATTTCCTTAATAAAAAGGAAAGAAAAAATATAATAATAATAATAAATTAAATCAATCAAAATTAACAATTAAATGCATATTACTTGACTATATGTATATACACACATATACAATTCTGCTATGGCTTTAATTAAAGGTAATATATTCTTTGCAAAATTGAGCAAAAACATAATATTGTGTTTAAAATGTAACACAATATCAACTTCTTATTTACTGAACTGTTGTATAAAATCACATTTAAACTCGTGATATTCGGGACAAAATCAGCACTCATATAATGCTGCTCTCCCTGCTCGTGTGATATCGTATGATATAAATATGAGAAAAACACAGGGGCATTTTTGCACCAATATCTTGAATTTTAGGGCATAACTGCATTTATGGAGTTGTTGCCCTGCATCATATTTGTCAACAGTCAACTATATGACATGTAAGATGATGTACAGGTCTGGGGGTGGGGCCAGTGTGTTAACGGCATTAAAATATTTTAATCATGTTATTTTTAATAAACAGTTAAACTGACAGCCCTAATATATATATGAACAGTTCAGATACAAAAGCCTCTAAGTGCCATCTGAAATTTTTTTCTAAAATGAGCATTTTTCTCAGGCTTCTGTGTTTATGTTCAGTTATTTCACTTTAATGGCAATGAAAAGAACCTATTAATCGCCATAAAAGTGAAATTACTGAACCTACACACAGGAGCCCGAGAAAAATGCTCATTTTAGAAGACAATTTCAGACGGCACTTAGAGGCTTTTGCATCTGAACTGTTCATATATATTTATTTATTTATTTATTTTTTTGATTAATAACTTAAAATAATAAATTTAATTAAAAATATAAATCTGTCAATCAATCAATAAATTAATGTATTCATTATCTAGTGCTTACCTCATTTTCTTTCATTCTCCTCAGTTCTTCAAGCTTGTTTTGGAGATTTTCCTCCAGCTTGTCTTTCTCTTTGCAAACAGAAATGTAGCATTCCTGCACAGCTAACACCTCCTGACTGAGATCAGCCAGCTTTGACCTGTGGATGGACTCGGTATTAATAAAAGTCAGCTTCTGCATGCTTTATGAAGGTAATTATGAAGTTTCCAGTCATATTGTTTAAAGGTGAAGGTGCAGTGCAGTACTCGAGCAGCTGGATGTGCTGCTGATGCTGGCTGGTGAGTTGCTCTATGTGAGATGTGTGCTCCTGAGTGAGCTCTGTCTGGACACGATTCACCACGTCATCCCTGAACTGCTGTTGAGTCCTCTCATCCCTGCACACACAGAGCATTTCACCAATGAAACACAGCAGAAGGTGCACCAGAGTGGAATTAACTCTAACTTTAGCAGAAAGAATGAATGTGTGACCTCTCTGCAGCTTCCTGTTTCTCCTGGTCCAGCTCCTGGATCATCTCCCTCATCTTGGTGCAGAGCTCAGAGTTGGCTGCCTTCACCTTCTCCTCACTCTGCTTCAGCTTCTGATTCCTCTTCTCCAGAGCCTGCCGTTCACAACTGGGGTTGACTAGTGTAACAACTAGCTAACTGAATCATGACTTTTTAAAACATGGATCCAGATCAGTGTTATTTTAATATTATTTATAAATTATTATAGTCTTTATTATTATTCAGAATTAGTTTTGTTTTTATTTTTTTAGTTTTAGTCATTTTATGTCCTTTTGTCAATTTTTAATATTTATATATAATTTATTTCTATATAATATACATATATTCAATCCTGTATTATTTCTACAAATTTTAAAATTTCAGTTACTTAAAAATTAGAAACGTTACTTTGGCAACTAACTGAAATCCAATAAGTTGTCATCTAATTTTTGTTGTTGTTTTATTTCAGCTTCATTTCAATTAACATTTTTCCCTTTTATTTCAGCTTTATTTCAATTAACCAAAAATGATTTTGATACTGTCTGTATCAATAAATGGTAAAAAATGTAATAATAAATAATAAATGTACATTCAGCATGTTCAGAAGAAGTGAGCTGCACTGTAGTGTGAAAATGTAAACAGGCTTGTCTAAGTCAATTTCTCAGTGCAAATGAAGAAAAGTAATGGGAACCTGGTATTTCTATGTTCTTTTTTCATGTGTGTATAGACATGAACAAGTTCTTTGAAAAACATCTATGACCTTTGAAACATATCTACTCTTCATGCTCTATGTTAACTATGGTTTCACTAATAATAAACATTTATTGCATAAAGCATCCATATTTGTCCATGCCCATGTCAATTAGAGTATTAAATCTTGGTATTAATTTAAGGTACATTTAGAACATATAAAAAAAGTGTGATTAAATTGTGATTAATCGCGAGTCAACTCACGACAGTCATGCGATTAATCGCGATTAAATATTTTAATCGATCGACTGACAGCCCATATATATATATATATATACACACATACATACATACATACATACATACACACACACATATACATATACATATACATATATATATATACACATACACACACATGCATATTATTTCTGTTTGGCTTTAATTTATTATTTCAGTTTTAGTTTTGTTTGTTTTTTTTTACTTCAAATTAAGCTTTTTTATTTCAGTTCAACATTTCTAACATTCAATATTTCTAATTTTAACATTTTCTAAGCTCAAACTGTTCACCGATCATCTGTAATTTATTCTTTTTTCAGCTTCACACTGAAGTCACAAGTTCAGAAGTCACACTGACCTCCACTCTCTCCTGCAGGGCCTGCCGTTCCTCCTGCAGTCTGACGAGGTCTTTGTGAGGAGCGGCAGTCATGTGAGATGTTTCCAGGTGTTTCTCCAAGCTGCTCTCCCTCACCTGTAGTAAACGTACAAGGTGTAAGTCTATCATCTACTACAGCACACAGGTTGATCCATCAAGCACTGATTTGCTGTAGGTCAGACCTTAGAGTCTCGTATGGTTCTCTCAGCCTGATCTAGCTGCGTCTGCAGCTGTTCTGCTCTGGTCTGGGAGCATCGCAGCTCCTCCTGCAGCTCAGAGATCTTCAGACGCTTGGTCTTCAGGTGACTCAAGCAGCGCTGCAACTCGCTCTTCAGCTCTCGCACCATATCCTCCTTCAGCAGGTTGGAGTCTCCTGCTTCAGCAATATGAGGTTTGCTGGAAAACAAAGTAATTATGAGATTATAAGAAGCTTGAAATATGAACACTATAGTAATACAGTTTGGAGTGTTATATAACGTTACCTGTGGATTCGTCCATTTTTCCACCTGGACTTCTTGATGCCCAGGTCCATGTAGGACTCAGACAGCTGGTTCTCCCAGTCTCCATTAGACTCCAGGGTTCCATGTTTAATGGCAGACTCATACAGATTGATCTGCTCCTTCAATTCAGTCAACTCTTCCTGTTGAGAGAAGAAACACATGGGCTCTGTTTTATGGACAGCTTTAATGTTTCCTATTATTGGAAATGCTGTCAAATATTAGTGGACTGACTGACCTGCAGGGCTTTGCTGATGTCTTCGCTGATAGCACGGGCAGACTGGGCCTGCTGGAGCTTCAGCTGTAACTGACTCATCTCTTGAACAGAGCCTGCAGAAAATAAAAGAAGCTTTGATAAAGATCTTACAGACACAAGGGAGACAAAACTTCAAATGAATTCATTAAAGGACTGAAAACATGATTTTTCTTCTTTTAAAACAAAAGAGTTAAGAAACTAAGTTATGACTGCTGCAAGATCTGCAACCTCATGTACTGACTTAAAATGGTACAAAAGTACAGAATATGGAATATAAGGAACGAGTAAATATAAATAAAGAAATAAAAAGATAGAAAAATGTGTGTTGATGCTTATTACTATTATTATTATTATTATTATTATTTTTTATTTAAACAAAACATAATTGTAATAAAATATACTTGACATTTTAATAAAAAATTAGTAATGCAAATATAATAAAATGTCTCAAATATGTAGTATTTTAAGGAAACACAGGAAGTAAAAATCTAAATAATTGAAAATAATTAGATGATACTATTCTAGTTTATTTTCATATTTCATTAAAATATTCTCATTTAAAAATAAAAAAAATAATAAAACATTATCCTTTTATTAAACAACAACTAAATATTTTTTTAAGGGGAACATAAGAGGTAAAAATAGTACAATAAAATAAAATTATAAATAGACCTTGTTATTTCCATATTATCATATTAAAATTAGGGATGGGCATTTTTCAGAAATATTGCATTCGAATATGTGAGCTCATAAAAAACAAATATTCAAATATTTATTTATTTAAATGACGTTTAATGAGAAAGACGTTATTTTTTTAATCAAACATTATTTTTGTCACCATTTCTGAACATCTTATCAGGCTATATTTACAACAAATTCATAAATTATATATCCTGTGTTTTTTTCCCCATTTGAAAATGAAACTAAAATTAAACAATTTGTGCAAAAAAAAAAAAAAAAAAAAAAAAAACACTACAAAAAAAAAAGCATTAAATGCAGAGCGAATGGGAACAAAAAAAAAGAAAGAATCAGCTATAAAGCATGAGTCGGCATATGGTTATTGTGTTTGCATTGTTTCACATGTTCTTGTTGGAAAAAAAAAAAAACACACATGCACATTATCATGATCAGGTGAAAGTCGGCTCCTTATGCTGTGCGTCCACCAAAGCTTTTTTAGCCAGCTGAAAATGCCAGGCGCTCTTCTGAAAATGCCCAGCTGTGAACGCTTGCAAGGCGCTTTGGTTGCGGTGATACAGAACAGCCGCTGAAGTAATTTAGCAGATGCATCATAAATGGCATTTTAAAAAACACAGCACTTCCATTGGAAACTACTGAAAAAAATATGCTAGCCTGAGGAAAAAAATGCTTTGGTGGATACTGTTAACAATAAAGCTGGCTGCAGAGAAAATGAGAGGTCTTCTCGGCTCGCTCGGGGTACATCTGCGCCTAGCTGCAGTAGTGAATGCAGTGATGTGCCACTGTTTTCTTCATTCGATTGGCCATGACATCCCGGTGTTTGCATTTCATATGATTCCTTATTTAAGTGATAACTCAGTTTAACTTGACAAAATTTGTGTTTCTCAGGATTTATAAGGGATTTACTGCATTTACAGCCAGCAAAGGAACATTTTAGCGAAATTTGAAAGTGTTTCTATTTATATTATATTATAATGGAATATTATTATAATATTATGCTTGTTATAATAATAATAATAATAATAATAATAATAGAATACTATACTTGTTATACAATAATAATAATAATAATAATAATAATAATTATTATTATACACAATCAAATGTTTTCAAATATTTAATATTTTAAGGCGAACGTAAGTAAAAAAATAAAATGAAACCAAGAAAAAAGACATTATATTAATTTGTTTATTTCTATATTTTAATTCTAATTTTAATACAATACAACACTATACTTCATTTTTAATAATAATAGTAGCAGTAGTAGTAATAACGCTAATAATAATAGCTATTATTATTAGTAGTATTATTATATCCTTTATGGAAAGCCCATTTAAATAAACGCCTTTTACAAATACACACAACATGCGCCCTGGATTTTATGTCGTTCATAAGACGATTTGAAAAAGTGAAGGCCCCTGATTCTGTGTACCTGAGTAATTGTAGTTTCTCTGAAATGTTTAAACGTCCCGCCCCTCAGCTCAGTGGCATGCGCTCCGCTTGTGTTGTAAACAATGGCATCGTCAATATCGCTTATCAATTTGAGCCCGATTGAGACGCAGAGGATATTAGTGAAGAGGATCACGCAGAACCTGTGCAAGCACGGCTCTTACAGAAAGTTTCAGAATGGTATGTTATTTGTTTGTCGTTGTCTCATACTTTTAGATATGCTGTTATTTGTAAATGCTACTGCTTATGTTAGCTTCTAATATATGGCTTTATCCTGATTAAAGCTTCAATATAGCAGAATACATGATTGCGTTGTAGCATTTTTGTAACAGTAAGAAGTGTTCGCCAGTGAGTATTGCTTGCTACCACGGCAACCGTGTGCGCATCCATGTTTAATAGATTTTTTCATGCATCCCTAGTTTTGACGGCATGGCAACAACTCTTCCTCTTCTTTAAAGCAGCGCAACATGACCTCGCCCCCTTCGTTGCATGTTCCCGGGGGCGGGGTTTATGTAAATTTCAGGGTTTGTGACGTCACAAACCCGGGAAGTAACTCGTTGTAGTCCCTACAAGCTGTTTTTGTAGGCATTAAACTGCCATAATTTTAAAAGACGATATCTCCGTTTGCATTGAACTTTCAGCCCCGCAACTTTGCAGATATTGTTTATGCTCAAACAGCAACATCACACACTAAGTTCAAAAAATGAATTCACATTCAACCACCTCTTTAAACGGTGTTAACTGCAAGAGAAAAAGATGACTGGCCCATACGATTACCCATGAGGCTTGAGCAATCACAACAGTAAAAACAAACAGAAGCACATGGGATGCCACATACCAGTGTGGAGCAGTTTGGCACACTGCTGCTGGCTCTCCTCCAGGCGCTGTGTGAGGGTGTTGATGATGGCGGCTCTGTCCACCTGATCCTCTTCCCTCTGACGCTCCAACAGCCGGACTTGATCCAGCAGCCGCCGGCCCGCCTCTGCCTAACAAACACACACACAGTGAAACCGCAGACCCGCACTGCTTTCTGTTGTAAGGGGTTAATCCGCACTCGGGAATAATTCATATCTACATGTATCTGACCTGCTCGTTCAGACTCTGTGATTGTGCGTCTAGTTTCTGCTGAAGGGTGAGCAGTTTGGCTTCGTACTGCTCCTGGATGGCGGCCATGTCTCTATCGTGCTGCTCACGCGCTCGTGTCAGAGTGTCTGATCGACACAGATCCATCATCTGCTTCTTCAAGCTGTCCATCGCCGCCTCGGCCACACGCTGCTGCTTTAGGCTCTGTGTACGCACACATTTCCTCTCTTATAAGAGACTGCACCATGTTCTACACCATTTTAACAAGCTCCAAATGCACAATTTCACTTGGACTTGCTGTGTGACTGATGTTGCGCATGAGGAATTCATGAGCTCGTACCTCTTGCTCTCTGTCTGTGAGAGACTGGATCTGTTTCTCCAGAGATCTGATTCTCCCCTGCAGCTGCACTTCTCTCTCTTTGGCCTCCTCCACTAGTGCACTGGACTCCTTCAGTGATACAGTCAGACCGTCTTTCTCATCTAGACAAAAAGCAACACATTTTATGGCTCAAATTAGCAAATAAAATTTTTTTTTTTTTTTAGATTTTTTGTTTTATATTACCTTAAAAAAAATTATCACCTTTCACGTTCTGGGTCAGCTTCAACTAGAGCTTAACTTGTTTTTGTTTTTTTGTTTTTTTACATATGAGTTACACTTATCTAAACAATACTTATAAATATACATTTAGCCTCTTTCCAGTATCTCTCACCCGTTTTTAGGACTGAATTTTGTTGAAAACATGAATATGTATGCAAAAACACACTATAAACAGACAACAATAATAAACTATATCAAATGAACTACCACCCAAACGGGTGCCGAGCAAAAGTTCAAAGACCACACAGTCTAAATTTTTAGACCCACATTTCACTCTGCTGCCACCTAAACCACTGAAGCATTAAAACTGATCATCTTTTTCACCATAAAAAAGAAAGTTTAATTAGTAAAATTAATTTATTTAGTTTGAAAACATTTCAAGAGTAATTTTTTTTTTCTGATGTTTTTTTTTTGTTAGAAAAAGAATATGTAGGAGTAAATACTGGTAAGTAGGGATGCACCGAAATGAAAATTCTTGGCCGAAGCTGAAAACGAACAAAATGAAACACTGGGCCGAAGGCCGAATACTGAACACTGTTTTTTGCATTTTTCTCTCACCATGTATTTTGCCAATTTTTTTCACCACTGCATAAATTAACAAAGGCAAAATGTGCTTTTTGCGGTTTTGTCTTGCATTTCAAAGAAAAAAAAATAATTCCAAAAGAGCAATTTTAAAATATTTATTTAACATTTTTTAACATTTTAGCAGACATTATACTAACAAAGCACAATGTAACCTCTTAACTGTAACCCCTCCCCCTCCCTCCCTCCCTCCCTTTTTGAACATAGATGTAAAAGTGCACTATTCAAACTTAAATTGTTATAATTCATGAACGCTTTTGAATACAGACCTAAGGTTGATCTCTTTTTAAAGAAGACAAATCAACAGATTATTGCAGAAAAAAAAAAAAAAAAAAAACGGACACTTTGAGCAGAAAATCATCATATTAGAATGATTTCTGAAGGATCATGTCACACTGAAGAGTGGAGTAATGATAAATTCAGCAATCAATTACATTTTACTATATATTCATATACAAAACAGTTATTTAAAATTGCAATATTTCACAATATTATGGTTTTTGTATTTTTTTTACTGTTCAAATAAAGCCTTGCTGAGCAGAAGAGACTTCTTTTAAAACATTAGAAAATATTACAGATCCCAATTTGAGCACTGTGTTAAGCTGTTGTAATTATTATTATCATTATTATTGCATTACTTTATTTTATCTTACAGAACAACAGTAAAATTACAATACTAACATTTATCAATGTTGGAGTTCTTGCTTTTTCTCAGCTTTTATTTTGGCAGAAACCCACAGGAAGACCTCAGCACTTCTTTTTGTTGACAACAACAGATTTATAAATGATTCTCATTGCGAATTTGGGAAGATGTTTGTTGCACATATCACAATGTCACATCCATACCTTTTAAAAATTCATAAAAATATTACTGAGCAACTGACAAGTAACAGTGTTTCGGGGCAGATTTTCTTCGCACTTTGGATTTTGAACTCTGGCTAACAAGCAGATCGCGCCGCGAGCTCATGCAGTGCTGTCATGCAGTTCGAGGGTGTATTAGTAAATAAATTGCAGAATGTTTTCTAATTGTTTAAGGGCATTTCGCAATTTCAATCATCATACTGTAACCAGCAACAACCACCCCTTCCTCTTTTCATCGAAGACATGCGATGCAGTAAACAGTCTCTCGCTGTCGGTTCTTGTAATGATTTTTGCGTCTTTCTTGGACAGTTTTAAATGCTTCCACACTGCCGACATGTTTGCTGCATTATAAAGAGTGCGCGCCCCTCACAACTGTGCTGGTTGCCGTTTGATCACGTCACCAAAAATGTCATTGTTCAGTACAATTTATTTGGTTTTTTCGCTTATTCGGCCGAACACCAAAAGAGCTTTTTTTTTTTTCTTTTTGCTATTTTCGGATGAATAATTTCAGTTGCCGAACATTCGGTGCATTCCTACTGGTAAGTTTCATTTTATACGTTGTTACAAATTTCATTTCATGTTATATTCAAATAAAATTCCTCTTTTTATTTTTAATTGTTTTTGCTACAGTATAATGTGTGTGTGTGTGTGTGTATGTATGTATGTGTAATATATATATATATATATATATATATATATATATATATATATATATATATATATATATATATATATATATATATATATATATATATATTTTTTTTTTTTGAAATTCATTTTTATTTTAAAAAGTGGTAATAACATTAATAAATTCATTTTTGCAAGTTCACTCATTAAAAAAGTTAGATACAATATGGTTGTTATAACCATTTTATGACAAGTTATGATTGTTTTATAAGCTTACATTCCCACCTGGTCAAAACTGATCCAGAATATGAAAATAGTAAATAGTTTGTTTGTGCATTATGGGGGCTCAAACAATACAGCTAATAAACTAGCAACAGAGATGTTGATGAGCTTTTAAAAATAAACAAATAATAATAATAATAATAATAAATGAATTATGAATGATTAACCATGAAGGGAAAGTCTTGGGTCCTGTCACTAGTCTGCTTAAGTTTTTCCACAAAGATACTTTTTTTGAAACTAACATTTCAAAGCTGAATTTAAAACTGTGGCAATCTAGTGAATCTGACCTTTGACGATTGTGAACTGGTGCTCCAGATATCTCATCCTCCTCCTGCAGTCCTCTAGTTTCTGTTCCAGCTCCTCGATCTGTCTGGATTGAGCTCTGTTTAAAATCTGAATCTGCGCCAGCTGCTGACCATCTGCTGTATCTAAACAACATTCAGACAACACACCTCAATCTCCTAAAATACTAATAACATAGTCATTACAAATACAATTCCAAATAAATGCTGTTCTTTTTAACTTTTTATTCACCAAAGAATCTTGAAAAAAATATATCATTGTTTCCAAAGAAATATGAAGAAACAATTGTTTTCAACATTGATAATAATAGGAACTTTCTTGAGCATCAAATCAGCATATTAGAATGATTTCTGAGCAATAATGATGCTGAAAATTCAGCTTTTATATCACAGGAATAAATGACATTTTAAAACATATTCAAATAGAAAACACCTATGTTAAATTGCAACATGGTAATGCATATTAGTATCTTACTCTGTGTTGAGTCCAGGAAGTCCCTCTGAATCTGGTCAAAGTGGCCATTCTGACTGGTCACTTGAGGACTGAACATCTTGGGCTGGTTTGAAGGATGATGTGGGTGGTAACTGGCCTTGTAGTGGCCAGTGGGTTTGTTCCCAGCTCCTCCATTTTCAAACACCTTTAACAAATGTGCAAAATTAATAAACATGCATACAATGTTTAATAAAAGAAGACTGGCTGCAGACATTCACCTGAAAGTGGTGTCTGATGTTGTTATGCTCTCCATGGGCTTGTGCCTCATCTCCATGGTAGCCTGCCCCATGTTGAAGAGCATTATTAGGGTACACGTCCTGTTCCGCCCCGTCCCCAGTGGAGAAGTCAGTGCCGTGGGACTCATCCGTGCCTGCAGATGAGTGTGCATAGTCTCCGTTCTGGTACTGGTAGTTCTGTCCATTCTGTTGGTCCCAGCTGGAGGGTAAATGTTCTGTCCCGGTCTGGAGGTGATGAGGTTGACTGTTGGTCTGAGACGTGTGACTCTTATAGCTGTAGTCCTCATGATATGAGCCTTGGTCGTACTCCTCATAGTGCTGCAAACACATGCAAGACAAACGAATAAGTGAATGACTTGTCATAGTATATTAAATGCACCAAATCTAAGACCATTTGCATCCTTTCAATGACCCTCATAATTAAACAGGTTGTTTTTGTTGAATCTAAAACTAATAAACTCACTTCCTCATGGGAAGAAGGTCTTGGATGCTCCCATTGTGGCACATTCCAGGCATGCTGCGGTCTGAAAGACAAACACATTTGTGTATGTTTTATCAAATAGGTATTTCAGGTAAGTGTTGCATAAGGGTCTTTTGTTGTGTTTTGTTGTACCTGTTGTTGTCTTCTGGGCGACTGCAGGTGGAGCGGTCGAGCTCAGGTGAGGAGCAGTCGGCGCTGTCATCTAGCATATCATCAGGGAGATCAGTCAGGAGCTTGTGGAGCTAAAAAAAACAAACCAACAAATCCCATTTAATCAATAAAAAATTTGAACAATCATTCAGCACCGTAGCCACCCCACCCATGAGTGGTCTTCTCCCCTGCCAGACTGTTAAGGCACAGATTAGAGGTTTTCACAGATCCACTTGGATCTGAAAACCTGAGGTCCAACCTGAGATATTAGTTTGATATTATTGATATTAGAAGCCCTGGGTTTTGGATGATTTAAAATAGTTTTGCTATTACCAAATGGACCACAGAAGACCTAACCTTCCATTATTTGCTTCCAGTGTTTAACAATATATTATTATTTAAAACAAATACATATGAATAATTCTACGACAATATTATTGTAATATCTTCTCTGTCAATACATGCTTCTTTGATACTGGTGCATTCAGCAAAAAGAATGAGAAGTGGGATTTGCTCATAAATTAATTAATATTAACATAAATGTAAATGCAATCTCTATTCAGAGAGACCAAGAGATGTTTGTGGTTTTTAAAAACAGGTGACAATTAATTGGCAGTCAAATATATATATAAAAAAACAACAACTTTCAGTCAGTTTTCAAAGCAAAATATAATTTTATTTCACAAAATAAATAAATTAATTTATTTATTTATTAATTTTTGGGACATCAGGCATTGCACTCTGCAAGCTATTGCTCTGTTTATTTTTAAACAGTGATTTTCTATAAATAAATAAATAAATAAATAAATAAATAATCAAAAACCCCAGCAAGCAAATTAACTAGAAACAAATAAACAGGAATATTATATAAACAAAAAAAAGTTATATTTCTTTCATAACATGGTCGAGAAACTATGTGCAATATTTGGTTCACGTTTTAGAAAGTGCTAAAAACACTTATTTTGATTAAACGCAGACAATTCTAATGGTAGTGTGCACACAAAAATGCAGCAAACATGTTTTATAGAGATTTCATATTAGTGTTAAAGTGAATGGTATATCTACATACACATTTTATTCTTGATATCAACTCTGACCAACACAGTAAATTATTTTTATGCTATGGCCAATTAAAACCTACACTACTTTGTCTAAAAAAAAAAAAGGTATGATCACTCTTAGGTTGTGCTGCCTAAATTCACTTTAGCATCATCACAGTGTGTGGTATGAAAAATGGATAACTCATTTTAAAATGATAAAAATGTCCTTATAATGGAGGAGGGATCTCTATTGTAGAAAAGTGTTCTATAAAGTTTAAATCTTTCATATTATCTAGTGTGATTCATTAAAGATAGCAAAGTTCATCTAAAATCCACAATTAATATTGATATTAAACTGCTGATACAGACAAAGAAAAAAAAGACATAAAAAAAGGAAATCACTAATACTGCATCTTATTAAAAAAAAAAAAAAAATCAGTCAAACACTAATACACAAGCTCACTAGTAAGTAGGCAGTAAGTAAGTGTCTGACAGGCCATCTCTTGGGGAATGTAATTTTCCTTAACAGTTTCTCAATACAATAATACAATATTGAGCTAATGGGAAACACACTGAAACTATGAGAAACGAAACAAGCGCATACAAGCAACCGATTCACTGCAGGTCCCATAGCAACTATTTAAAAAAACACACCCGCCTGGTTACAGACATGCTGAACTCTCAGAAAAAACCAACACATGGCCCAGAGGCGTCTTAAAGGAGCCCGAGCACTCCTAACTTTCAGCAACTTCAGTGTCTTTCACTTCATGATAAAACAAAGCTGATGTCTCCGTATCAGAAGACACACAGTCAAACTCACCCTCCATAACTCCCGCCGGATGACCCGCACATCCTGATACGTTCCCTCGGACAGAAAACTTTCCCGCATTTACACTCTCACGACAGGAGCTCTTGGACTCAATGACATACTGAAGCACTATTGTGTGCAATGCTGGAGTTCAGCAGCGTGACTCATATGAATAACTCCAGAAAAGAAAGCAGAAAACGAGGAACTAAGCCGTCCTCATTTGTCCAGGCTGAGGTCGGCCCATTGTGGGGGTCAGAATATACGTTTCAGTTAACTGGAGCAGAAACATTCCTCCTCTGATGGAAAAAAGACAGCCTGTGAATATGACGGCGCGTGTGATGCACACCAAAATCGATGGTCACCATTCACCTCATACTATTATTTTCTGATTCTAATCTAAAATGAGAAGTGAAATCGCCTACAATTTATCCCTCCATTCAGAGCAAGCTTCAGTAAAAGCTGTGAGTATGTAGGGCAGTGGAAACGCAGGCTATATGACACAGCAAACACACCTGACTGCATTGAACGTGCACCAATGACAGCAAACGCTCATTCATGCAGCCGATAGCTGTAAGGTGAGTCAGAACACACGTTTCTGATTGGAGAAGATCTGCGCTTTAAAAACAAACACCGTTGTGACTGGAAAGAGAAGAGTCTTTAATTAAGCAAATATGGACCTAGTAAATTGAGTAAGGCAGCTAGCTCATGCAACAACAAAATCACTGTGTTTCATACAGCAGTTTTTAATGGTTATACCGGCATGTTAAGCATTAACTGCAAGCCGTATTAGAGAACAGCACTGACAGAGGAACTTTATTAGCATTACAGGTCTCAATATTAAAGCCACACAGAAATACTGAAATGTCTAGTACCAGATATACAAATTTAGAACATGAACCGGATGAAACTGTATGTACCTGCTTTAACAGGTAGACAGACACAAAAACTATTTGCTTAAAATAACTTGAATGTGTGTTAATGTATCCAGCAGACAAAGTAATACAATAAAGTGTCATTCTTAAAGTGTAATTATACCTTAAATTTTACTAAAATTTTATTTAAGATATGTAAGTGTATGTAATGAAAGTGTTTGCATTTGCTTGTAAAAAAAGAATATTTAAAAAGAGTAATATATTAAATAACAATAAATGTGTTTGCTTTCCGGAAACTGGATTTAAATTCGACGTGAAAGGGAAATTGCAACTGTCTTCTCTCCCTATTGTAATGTACATCCAAGTAAAACATCTTCTTGAATGAGATTTAAAAAATAATAATAAATAAATAAATATATAAAGATTGACGGGACTTGTTTTTTTTTTTCCATTGGGGATAAAAACTGGACCGTTGTCAATTGCTAATTGCTGCAATCACTTCCTGTGAGTGACAGGTTGCTGGAAGAGAGAGGTTATCGTCTCACCCTCACCTTTGATTTCATGGTGTACTGATAACATCATATTCTGTTTAGGGGCAAATATAAATGTTTGTCCAATCTCTGTCTAGTATGAGACTGTCTCTACCCTTAAAATGTTAAATACCACCTAATACAAAAATACAAATAATTTGACAAATAAAATAAAATTTATTATATACATACATATACATATATATAAAATAGTATTATTATCAGTGTTGAAAACAGTTGCTGCTTAATATTTTTTGTGAAAACCGTGGTGCATTTTTCTTTTCGAGGTGCAAGATCCTTTTACAGCATTTATTTGGAATTGAAAATGTTTGCATCATTTTAAATGTCTTTACTGTCACATAAATGTAATACATACTTGCTAAATATATATATTGTTTTAATATTGTTTCACTTCGTGTCTGTGTGTGTGTGTATATATATATATATATATATATATATATATATATATATATATATATATATATATATATATATATATATATATATAAAATATTATTATACAATTAAATATTAGTTTTAAATTGTATTATACACAATTTAAAAAATCCCAACCACTCGTTGTTTTAATAAGAAATGTCTAGTTTAGAAATAACATGGATGGTAACTTTTTCCCCAACAAAAAGAGGGCAAAGTTAAAATTAATAAATGTGTGTATTGGAAAATGTGTGTTTAGTTTTTTTTTTTTTTTTAGGTTGTCTCCAGTATCAATTATATTTGAACCTTTTTCCTATTCCATTAAACAGTCATGCGCTGAAATAAATAACTAGATATGTACTGTTCATGTGAAATACAGACAGATAAACTGATTGTTTGTTTGTTTTTTGTCCAAGTACATTGAGTCAGGTATGCAGATGACAGATGTCAGTGTGGAGGGTGTGTTTGTGTATCAGTGTTCAGTAACTGGACAGATACCTCTTGTTCTCTGGCATAGTCTTCCTGATCATACTCCTCTTCCTCCTGCTGGGTCTGTAAAGCTGCACTGTCAAAATCAATGGACATGCTGCAGATCTGAGAGGAGAAATGACACAGAGACAGCAAATCACATCCACTTACACTTCATTTAACCAGTCTTACTGATAAAACCGACAACAACTCGCTAAAACATATTTGCTAGCATCAGCTAACACGGTTAACCCCAGATATAGATACAGGTTGTTTCTAAGCAACCCATAACACAGTATTCACAGCAGTAACTCGTTCATTTAGCGCTAGTTTACAAGCTTCAGGTCACAAACAAGGCTGTATGTGAGTTTAAATGATCTCTGCTTACCTTTATAGCTTTAATAAAGTCGCCACGGTCCTAAAGTAACACAATAATCCCAAATGAAGTGTTTCTGTGAGACACATTACAGTGTGCCACACAAACTCATACCGCAACAATATTGATATAAAATGCCTTGAGCACGAGTAATAAACTGTCAGCAAATGTTTGTTCGTCCGTCACAGATGGTAAAACTCGCTTAATGCGGACTAAAGTTAATATTGCAGTAAAGATATTAATAAAAGTGTTTATTGAAACATGGCGCCCTAAACAGCGGCAAAAGTCCTGGCTTCTGATTGGCTGACGGGAGGGACGACGTCATGTGACCGTTACAGCCAATGGTGACGGCTTATCACGTGTCAACTAAAAAGATGCCTAATTTTGACAGAAATGTATTTTCCCAGTCATTGAATTGTATCAATAATAATAAAATGATTAATAATAACTTTACTGCTTATTTATTTTGTTCATACAAATAAACGATTTATATTGCCTACTTATGGTTTTCAATTAAAATTATATATATATATATATATATATATATATATATATATATATATATATATATAATAAATACGTTTACACTATATATTATTGATATGAATATTAATATTAACGGGTTTGGTTGTTTGGTTAGGACATTTAGCCGTTTATTGTATGCATGAAAAAATATTATTGCTCATTATTGTCCTGTATTATATGCACATTCAGTTATTAGTTTAATTTGGAGAAATGTCTGTATACGAAAGCTGTACAATTTTGTGTTCTTGAGCACTGAAACAAATAAATTCAATGTTTATCACACATAAAATCACAAACTTTTAGACATTTTCTTCTGAATAAAATGCATTTTAAATTTTTGCTATTTAAATATTAGACAATTTATGGTAGTTATAATGGATATATATATATTCAATTATTTTTTGTAGTTTATGTACCCATTTAATTATAATCTCTTTCTCCCTTTGTTTATTCTAAAATATTCTCCTTTGACCCTCTACAAATAGGCTGTTTTACATATATTAGAAAACGCATAGAGATATACACATACTCGTTACACACTTCACATAACTACATGTACATCTTACTTTATGTTCGGTGTTTTGTATTTATGGTATCGTCTAAGTATGTTTTGTCTTATGTACTGCTTTAAAAACTATTAAAAATAATTGTTACCAAAAAAAAAAAAAAAAAATCATACACCATTACAGACACATTTTCTGCTGAAGCAATTTTATTTTTGTAGTTGAAAAGTGAAACAGAAGAGCTCAGACAGCACAACGCTTTCAACAGATCTGTAATATTTGGTGAGAGGAATTCTAGCAACGACTGCACTTTTAATACGCATGTGCCGCAGTGCAACTGCATGAAACTCATCACCTGAGTTCTATGCAAACCAAGTAAAACATGCTGACTCTAACAAGAGACAGTTCAACAAATAAATGATTCAATTTCACACCGCATGTCTTCACGCTTTCCATTAAAGACAAACGTAAGCCGTTTAAATGTCTGCCAAGTGCCAATGTGTGCTATTAAAGAAACATTTTTTTAGATGATGCATACATGTTCATATTAGAGACCTATAACAATTCTGTACAGCAGACATCCTGTGGGAACCTCTGCTCTGTTAAGGACATTTAAAACTGACTTAAGTGACTACAGCTGTAAAAATACAAAGTAGCCAAATTACGCTCCCTCTTCTGTGACCGGGGGAGTAAAGGGCTTGAAAGTAGTTAATGTCACTGACAGCCTCGAATCGACCGGCTGTCCGATGGGTCAATTTGTTTTGCAGGATCGTCAGTGTCAAATCAAGCCAGTTTGCTAACAATGGCCTGGTTGAGAGAGTTCAGCTGATTGGTCCATTTGTCCAGAGAGGTGTATCGAGCTCCGCCTCTTTTCTGGTGATCGAGCTCCAACAGCTGATTGACTTGATCAATTCTACCATCGATTGTGCTAAAAGAAAAACATACATCAGATAAAATACACAATTTATTTATTTTTTTTACATATTTTTAAAACATAAAAACTATATTAAAAAAATATTAAACTTACTTGTCTAAAATACACTGCACAAGCAAGCTTTCCACATCTGCAACATCAATATTCAATTCCTAAAGAAAAACAGGGAACATTATATTAAAATTGCGTAATATAATATAATATAATATAACATAATATAATATAATATAATTTAAGTTTACCTTTGAAATAAATGGTATGTGTATCCTAGTGTAAGGCTTAATCAATTTGATGAGCACTTGTGTTCTTATGTTCCGTAACAATTCTGAAAGAAAAAGCAAAGAGAAAAAATAATATGTACTTATTGACTCCACATTTGTTGTATGAGATTTATGAAATAAATGTGAATGTGTGCATGAAAGCCAAAGCCAACCAAACTGACCCTCAATATGTTCTCTGATGAAGGGGTCGTCCATTATGTTGCTGTGATTCGTCTTTAGGATTTTCTCAAATTCTGTGATGTCATTGTTCTGGTAGGCACTAGAAGCAAGTTATAGGTAATTAATACTATAAAATTAAATAAAAAAAAACTAAGTTAAAACAGAAGAGGTTCAGATAAATGGAGAAATGAAAAGTATTGTGCACACTTACCTTACCAGGTTTGTCATTGCTAGAATTTCTGGATCATTTTTGTAAGGTTTTGCCTAGTCAGAGTCATAAACAAAAAATCAGTAGTTATATTATATACCACAGCATTTATCGTCTATGATCAGGACCAGATGAGATCTGCAGTTTTGTGCTTTTATCTGCTCTGATTCTGGGGAAAAATAAGTTTAAACTATGTACGTTAAGCGAAACTAAGAGTACAGCATGCCTATTGGTCAATATAAGCAAACTTAAATTCACCAAAATATTTCCCATATGAACATGCAACAATGAAGAACGTGTAGAACTTTAGTCTAAGATCCCATATGGGCCTGTGCATGCCACCTTATACCTCTTGAGAATCAAATGGGTTGATTCCAGACTTCATCAGCATGTTGGCCAAGACCAGGTACTTCAGGCAAGTGGTTCGCCTGGGGCTTCCAGACTCGTCATAGTTTTTGAAAGCCTCGAAAAAGTCTGTATGTGCCTTCTCAAACTCTCCTTCCCTCAGGTGCATTTTACCGCCACATTCTAAAGATAACCAGCCACGTCAAACAAAATTAGTGGACTTTCCAGTTATACATAAAACATACCAAAGCCAAACCAAACTTTCCAACTGTACACAAACAAAAACCCAACCAAAATCCAAATCAACCCAAACTTAACACTGATTTCCACATCTTTACATCTTCACAACTAAACGCAAACTTGCAATTGTACACAAAAAAAAAAAAAAAAAAAAAACTAAGCCAATACAAACAAACTCTCCAATTATACACACACAAAAACAAACTCTACATCATCTTCGCAACTACACACCTTCCATTTGTACATAAAAGAAAAACAAACTAAACTAAAACAAGCAAAAAATATCAAAACAAACAAAATTGCCAATTATACATAAACAAAAACCAAATGAAAAACAAATACTAAATCAGCCCATACTAAACTAATTTCCATGTCTTCATCTTCACAACTACAAGCAAAATTTATAACTATAAACAGAATAAAAACCAAACTTTCCAATTACAAACAAAAGAAAAAAAAAAAAACCAAAACCCAAGCTAAATACAATTTTCATCCCTTCACAAAATTTGCTATGGTACACCAAACCAAAACAACCCAAACTAAAATTAAACACTAAATTTCATGTCTTCAAACTTCTAATAGTACATAAAAGAAAAACCAAACCAAACCAAAACAAAAACAATCTACCTTTCCAATTGAACACAAAACAAAAACCAAATCAGTCCTAAACTAAATACAAAAACAAAAGTAAAAACAAATCAAACAAAACAAAATACTAATTTACATGTCTTCGTCTTTACAACTACAAGCAAAATTCATAAATGTAAACAGAACAAAAAAAACTTTCCAATTACATACAAAAGAAAAAACCAAAACAAAAAAAACAAAAACAAAACCCAAGCTAAATACTTATTTCCATGCCTTCACCAAATTTGCAATGGTACACCAAACTAAAATTAAACACTAATGTCTTTAAACTTCCAAAAGCACATAAAAGAAAAACCAAACAAAAACAAACCAAAACAAAAACAAACTTTCCAATTGAACACAAAACAAAAACCAAATCAGCCCTATAAATAAATAAATAAATAAATAAAATAAAATAAAATAAAATAAAATCACTAATTTACATGTCTTTGTCTTCATAACTACAGCTCTGGTATTAAAATAGACTAAAATGTGTCCATCACCTCTGATGACTCCCATGATGAGTGGATGTGGGATGGCTGATTTAATGTGTAATGACTGCTCATACAGGGCTTTGAGTTTCTTGTTGTTTTTCTGTGCCGTATACATCTGAATCTCCAAAGCATAGATTTCCAACAGCTGAGTGCCCTTTTTCAAGTCGTCCTCTCCGTCATCCGTCTAATTAACAGCATCAATCAGTTTCAAAGCAACACAGAAGACATCAGAAGCAGGTTTTTTTATTTATACAACACTGAATATTTACTCTACCTGACATGACTGATGCAACTGCCTAAGAATTTTCTGGAGCTTTCCAAACTCTTCTCTTTCCAGGTACAACTTTCCCAGCTACATGAAACAGAAGTTAGAAATATTCTTGAATTATTGGAGTATAAATACAGTCTTACTGAAGCTTGCACCAGCAATAATGTAAACTGCATTACCATAGTATTAAGCATATTATTGTTCCTGATACATAAGTGTGCAGTCCATAAAATAATCTAAATACAGAATGCATCGCTATTGCACAAACCTTGGTGTTAGTTTTAAACCAAAGTCTGTCATTTTTGGCATCTTTTAATGCATCCAGTGTGGTTTCATAAAACTCTTGTAGCAAGTCCATCTGGAAACAAACATGAAAAAGTTAAATCTTTAATAGCACAACCTTTAAATAATATGACTTTATGATCACAAATATATTACTGAATTCAGAAAGCAGTTTAAAGGGGTGGTTGACTTTTTTTTCTAGGCTTGATTGTGTTTATGGGGTGCAGTCTAACCTGTGTTCATGCTTCGTTTGTTAAAAAACGCATTATTTTTCATATAATTCACCTTTATTCCACACCGCTCTGTCCCTTCTCCTCTAAACCCGCTGATCATTTCCTGCTTTTATGAAGCCCCTCCCTCAGAAATACACGATGGGCTCTGATTGGTTAGTTGGCCCAGTGTGTTGTGATTGGCTAAACCGCCTCTACTGCGTGTCTGAACGTCCCGCCCCTCGCCTCAGCGGCATGTGCTCCATCCGGTCGTATTGTAAACAATGGCGTCATGTATATTGCTTATCAATTTGAGGCCGATTGAGACCCAGAGGATATTAGTGAAGAGGATCATGCAGAACCTGCAAGCATGGCTCTTAATAGAAGGCCTAAGTTTTTTGTTTGTTGTTGTCTCATACTTTTAGATACGCTATTGTTTGTAAATGCTACTGCTTCTGTTAGCTTTTAATATACAGTTTTATCCTGATTAAAGCTTTAATACAGTACGGCAACCGCACGCACGTCCATGTATAACGCTTCTCATTGCTATGTGAAAATGTGTATTCACTGAGCTGATGATCTGAATGAGAGAGAGAGAGAGATGCAGAGCAGGGCGACGCGAGCAACAGTATTAAGAACCGCTGCTACATTGGTTTTGAAACTTGTGAATCTATTAGAATCGTTAGAAGACAGAATCGTGATTCATATATGAATAGATATTTACATGCACCACTAGTTTTCTCTTCCTCTTCTCTAAAGCAGTGCAGCATGGCCCCGCCCCCTTTGCTGCATGTTCCCGGGGGGCAGGTTTTATGGAAAATTCTGGGTTCTTGACGTAACGGACCCGGGAAGTAACTCGTTGTAGTCCCTACGAGCCATTTTTGTAGGCATTAAACTGCCAGAATTTTAAAAGACGATATCTCCGTTTGCATTGAACTTTCAGCTTGTAACTTTGCAGATATTGTTTATGCTCAAACAGCAACATTACACACTAACTAACGTTAAAAAAAAGTGAAATCGCAATCAACCACCCCTTTAAAATGCACTAAATACCTGTTTGGAGGTTGAGATATAATCTAGAATAGAGTTGATGGATTTCTCAGAGTAATTTCTGGTGACAGCACTCCTAATATACGTCAAAAGCTGTTTGTAACGGTTCATCATTTCTGGAAAATTTGTCTGTAAAAATAAAAATAAAAACATTAAAAAAGTCATCTGATTTTATAGTGCATAATTAACATAATATTAACATTTATTATTATTATTATTTAGAAATTTTAGAAAACAACATTTTTTCCATAAATATTATACAATCATATATAATCACACACACATATATGTATTCAATAGCTATGTGATTATATATTATATTATTTAATAAATAATTTCTGCTATTGTTACGCACAAGCTTGAAGTTGATCTTAATCATCTGCTTCAGTGCTTTGAAGCCCCATTCTCCTTTCTCGCCCTCCAGCTCCAGCACCTGCAAAACAGAAAATAGTATCAAAAATTATATCGTTTCAAACTCAGAGTAAAGATCCTGACAATGAAAGATCTTGAGTGTCTAACCTTCTGAAAGCTGCTCAGGGCTGCTTTAGGATCATCTTCTTTCAGGGCTTTGGAGTTGTAGTACTGATTCTCCAGATCAACATTGGGCTCAGAGTTGCTGTCCTCTGAATATTCCTGAAGTGAAAGAGCAAATAATTTCAGCTCGGTAGGAGTAAATTAACAAGTTATTACACAATGAAACGCCTTGAAAGATATTGTGTACTGTATATATTGTGTGTGAATGATTATAATCTGATTATTTATAACTGTAAAACTGTACATATGTAATAATCTATTTCACAG
Organism: Spinibarbus caldwelli; assembly: GCA_039654775.1. Classification (NCBI taxonomy): domain Eukaryota; kingdom Metazoa; phylum Chordata; class Actinopteri; order Cypriniformes; family Cyprinidae; genus Spinibarbus; species Spinibarbus caldwelli. The sequence goes on along the minus strand of CM077264.1, from coordinate 18,885,018 downwards.
TAAACTCAAATAAGACATTATGCAGCTTCATAACTAGCAACTCATTAGTTATAATTTAGTCAACTTCACGTGAGTCTGCAAGTTAACAATACATATATAATAGCTTCTATATATGAGCTAACAGAATCAGGTTTGTAAATACATCACATTTCTTACAGAAACCTCAAATAAAACTATTTAAAATAAAGAAGGGTGTCCTATTTCTTTGCAGTATTAGCAAACTAGCCACCTGCTAAACAACTCAATTGCGAAATTAAGCGCCTATAAACATGCTAAACACATTTTCTTCTTGTCAATATGTCGGCTTCGCGTTAAATTACATACATTTACAGTTGCGTTTATTTTAAACAGTCTTACCAAGTCATAATCCTCCTCATCATCGCACATGAAATCATCTTCCATATCAGACATTTTGACCGGAGAGAGACTCTTACCCACAATGCTCCGCGGAAGCGCGTTTTGACCTCGCGCTGCGCGCGCAGTTCCGATTCCTGCCGAGTGTTTCCGAATCCAGCCGAATCCAGTGTCGGTTTCTTCCGTGTTGTTAGACTCATGATTCCGGGTGTGACAGTCAGCTGACAGCACTTGCACAGCGTCAGTCCACTCGTGAGTTGTGTATGTACTGCAAAAACAAAGATTAAAATCCGCACAATGGCCACAGTTCCTCCGAAAATCAAGGTGTTGTTCAGTGGAAATGAAAGGTAAGTTGCGACGGTTCGGAAAACTTCGGAAAGCTGTTCGGAAAACTTCGACTGTGTTTGAATGGAATCAACTCACTCATTTATTTAGTGTGTTTTTGTGTTTGGCAGACACTTAAAACGGGTTTCTGTCATCTTTTATTAGGTTGCAGAAACTGAAAGAGGCTTTTCATGGAAAATATGGAGAAAAGCCTGTGTTCTTCGCTTGTGCTCCGGGGAGGGTGAATCTGATAGGTGGGCTGCAAACCGCGTGAGTGTGTAAACATTACAAATACCACCAGCACTGCGTTTTATATTAAATCTGATCATTTTCAGGTGAGCATATTGATTATTGTGGCTATGCTGTCCTGCCAATGGCAATAGAGCAGAGTATTCTTGCTGCAGTTTCTGTCAGTGACTCCAAAACAATCCAGCTGGCCAACACTGACCCCAAATACAGGTGAGTAACAATGTTATTCATTACAGGAATTAGTTCAATAAAATTTAGTTTGTAACATTCATTTGACCAATTTTATTTATTTATTTAACTTTATGTAAGCTAATTTCTGCCACAGAATAAAAAAAAAAAAGTTATTCATTTTTTTTTTTTTTTTTTTTAGAATTGCATGTATGTATCTCACAATTGCAAGTTATTAATTGTAAATTCAGAATTGTGAGTTTATCATTTGCCATTGTGAGATATAAACTTGCAATCCTTAGAAAAAATAAAAAGTCGCAGTTACCTTTTTTCATATTTTTATTCTGTGATTGAAATAAGCTAATTACTAACTTACTTTATGAACGCTTATTTCTGCCACAGAATAAAAATCTATATCTATAAAAAATAATTACCACTTTTTATGTCTTGCAATTGTGTTATGAACTTGCAATTCAGACTTTTTTTCCCTAAGATCACAAGTTTTTATCTTGCATTTGCAAGTGGTCAATTAATTAATTGTGAGATATAAACTCAAATTCTAAAAAAAAAAAATAAAAATTATCATTGTGAGATGAAAGTCAACCATCCCATTTTTTTTTTTTTTTAATATAATAAGCTTCCATATACTTACTTATTGATGGACATTTCTTTCTGCCACAGAATCAATTTTAAAAATTTTTTAAAGGTAATTGTGACATTTTATTTTACAATTCAGACTTTTTTTTCTCAGAATTGCGAGTTTATGTCTCACAATTGTGAGTTATACAGTAAATTCGCAATTAAATTTTTTTTCTCAGAATTGGGAGGTTATATTTTGCAATTACGAGTTATTATTTGTAAGTTAGAAACTTGCAATTGCAAGAAAAAAGTCAAATTTGTGAGTTTAAAAGGAACAATTACCTTTTTATATTTTTGTTCCACAGAGATTCCATATTCTTGCTTACGTACTAATTTATTTCTTTCTTTATTTGAGGGATTTCACTGTGTCTGTTGATGGCATCTCCATTGACAGAGAGAATCCTCAATGGCACTATTACTTCCTTTGTGGAGTGAGAGGAATCCAGGTGAGATGATTAATAACACTTATATTGCATACTTGCTTTATTGCATGATAATTACAGTCATTTGACCCTTGACCTTGTGTATGCAGGAGCACTTGAGCTTGTCTTCAGTGGCAGGGATGTGCTGTGTGGTAGACGGGACTATCCCGGCCAGCTCAGGTCTTTCCAGCTCCAGTGCCCTGGTGTGCTGTGCCGGGCTGGTCACGATGGAGGCCAATCAGAAGTCTCTGTCTAAGGTCGTCCTTACTGTAAATCCTCTTACATGCATTACATACAACTGCTGCTTATCATAGATGTGCACTGATGTAATTTCAGGTGACTCTTGCGGAGACGTGTGCCAAGTGTGAGCGTTATATTGGCACTGAGGGGGGAGGAATGGATCAGTCCATTTCTTTTCTCGCAGAGGAGGGAACAGTAAGCCATGTGTTTTATATTTCTTCTCTCAATATATGGCGTTTGATTAATTTTTGGTATAAGGGTTAATAGCATGATGCTCTTTTTTGTGACCACAAAAAATGCAATTTATGCATATAATGACTAAATACAATTTTTTTTTTTATGATAATCATGTTAAAAAACATAAAATATATCTAAAATAAAATTCACTTGGATATTTTTTGTGGGCATAATCAAGTTGCCAACGTGTTCCAACTATCTTGATATTATAATAAAGATAAAATGCCTCATTAATATGATGAAATTCTTGAAATAAAATTGTATTAAATAGTTTGGTGTAATTATTACAAAAGAATATTTTTTCTAAATATATATATATATTATGTTTTTTTATATTTATTTTTATATATATATATATATATATATATATATATATATATATATATATATATATATATAAACAAAAAAAAATAAAAAAAATAATTATATATATATATATATATATTATATATATATATATATATATATATATATATATATATGTATATTATAATTACACTCAATATATGGCAATTATATATATATATATATATATATATATATATATATATATAATTGAAATATTACAAAAAATGTCCAAAAAATACAATGTTGTATGCAAAGTCATGTGGTGTATTTTCATTAAATTAGTGTTTATGGCATGGTAAGGTTAATTCAGGTTGTAAAATGTCATATGGACTTGACATTCATAAATAAATAATTCACAATATTTATATTAAAAAATGTAAAATAAAAAAAGATATACATTGATGCATGATATTTAAAAATGTGTACTCTCACATGTATTCAAGGTGTTTTTTTAAATTTGGTTACACCACATGACATTTCAATATGGTATAAAAGTTTTTTTAAACCATGTAAAACCAACATAAATACAAAGAGTACATTTCTAAGGCATATGCGTTTTAAACTAGAAAGTTTTTTAAGGGAACTCTAATTTAACACCGTGCATCTACAAATACATTTTTAAGGGTGATTTAGCTTGATTTTTCCTTTTTTTCTCTCACTTTTTTTTCATTTTCCATTCCTCAAGGCGAAGCTGATTGAGTTTAATCCGCTGCGAGCCACAGACGTGAGGCTGCCTGACGGGGCCGTCTTTGTAATCGCCAACTGTTGTGTGGAGATGAACAAGGCGGCCTCATCTCACTTCAACATGAGGGTGGTGGAGTGCCGTATTGCCACAAAGGTCTGAACTTCAGAGATGCATCTAGAATGATAGTTTAGTCTTTTTAATATAAGCATTTTATTGGCAGGTCACCAAATATGTACACAAAATTTGGGGTTGACAAGAATTTTAAATGTTTTTGAAAGAAGCCTCTAATGGGCTGCATTTATTTATTATTATATATTACTAATTTATAATACTGGGGAATGTTATTACAATTTAAAATAAGTGTTTTCTATTGTGATATATTTTAAAATGTAATTTATTCCTGTGATCAAAGCTGAATTTTCAGCATCATTACTCCAGTCTTCAGTGTCACATGATCCTTCAGAAATCATTCTAATATGCTGATGTGCTGCTCAAGAAACATTTCTATGTTGAAAACAGTTGTGCTGCTTAATATTTTTGTGGAAATTTTTTGATAAATAGGAAATTCAAAAGAACAGTGTTTATTTTGAGATTTAAATCTTTTGTACTATTATAAATTTGTTTACTGTCACTTTTGATCAATTTAAATGTGACCTTTCTGACTCTGACTTTTAAAAGATAGTGTATGTAATGTACAGTGGTGTCTAGAAGTAGTTCAAAGACTGAGTGCATTTAACATTATTTCCAATAGGTGGCGCTGCAACCAAATGTATGTGGAATTTTCAGAACAGTTAATAGAAGAGTTTTGTGTTCATCTGCAGTAGCTGAGATGATTATTCACTTCTTGTTTACTAACTTCACCATCAAATGGGTTGAGACTTTGAGAAACTGTCCCCAAAATTGGCACCAGATTTTGAGACCTATAAATCTATAGATATAAATCCAGAAGAAGTTCAATAATAATAATAAGCTTCAGTGCTTTGCCACTAATAATTAACTGGTAACACACCAAGAAATTTCCCAAAAGTTGTTCTATAGCTTTCATGTAATAATAATATTTGGGATTAGTACGTTAAAGGGATAGTTCACCCAAAAATGAAAATTCTGTCATTAATTACTCACCCTCATCTCGTTCCAAACCCGTAAGACCTTCGTTCATCTTCAGAACACAAGTTAAGATATTTTTGACAGAATCCGAGAGCTCTCTGACCCTCCATAGACAGCAAGGATATTACCACGATCAACACACAGAAACGTAGCAAGGACATCGGTAAAATAGTCCATGTGACATCAGGGGTTCAACTGTAATTTTACGAAGCTACGAGAATACTTTTTGTGTGCAAAGAAAACAATAATTTATTCAGCTATTCTTCTCCCCGAGTTACCATCTTCCACCATTTTGGAGAGTATCCCAAAACATAATCAACATAATCAGCGTTGTTTACGCTCAGTAGACAGCACGCGCATGCTTCATGGTATTCTCCAAAATGGTGGAGGGTGGTAACTCTGTCCTTGCTACGTTTCTGGACCTGGGAACATTACAGTTGTGTTGCTGTCTATGCAGGGTCAATCAAAAATATCTTAATTTGTGTTCCGAAGATGAACGAAGGTCTTACGGGTTTAGAACGACATGAGGGTGAGGAATTAATGAGAGAATTTTCATTTTGGGGTGAACTACACCTTTAATGGTAGAACATCAGAATCATACTCTGTAGATGCTGGCTAAGGCACGCGGTCTGGACTGGAGTCGTCTGCTGAAGCTGGGAGATCTGCAGAAGGAGCTGAAGGTGAGTCTGGAGCAGATGCTGGAGCTGGTGGAGGACGTGCTGCACCCTGAACCCTACAGCAGAGACGAGATCTGCAAGACTCTGGGCATCAGTGCCGAACAGCTGTGTGAAGACATCCTCAGCGCCAACACACAACACGGTGAGAGAGCAGTCACAGACCACAGCATATCACAATCAACACTACTTACTTTATTAATCTATACATTCCTGGTGTTGTTGGCAAAATAGTCTTATATTGCTTTATATTAGCTTACATTGTAGGTAATACTATGATTACATTTTACAATGTTAAATTATATTATAAATTATATAGTTAATATTGATATATTAGCTAAAAATCTCAGGGGGACTTTAAGTATATATTTTACATCTAAGGGGTTCAGCTGACAAAAAAATTAATGCATTAACTAATGGGACCTTACTGTAATGTGTGACCACTTTATGTGTATATGGGCCATTCTACTGAACTGAGTTGAAAACATCTTGAAAAAAATGTCTTTTTCCAAAAAATTTGTATGTATGCAAACTGTATAATGTCCAAGGTACACATTTCTAGTAATTGTGCAGTTAATTCTCATATTGTATTTTCAGAAAGTTTTGGAATATTTGTCCTCTCCCCAAATTTGTCACTACCGAAACACAGTAATAATAATTTATTAGAAGGGTTATATTGACCTATTAAGATTTTGCTTACATCTAAATTGTAAATATATATATTTTTTTATTTTATAAAAAAAATTTTCTGAGGTAAATCAATAATTCAATTTTTAACAATATTTCAAGTTTAATTTATGAGATTTGTTGTATTTTGAATCCAATTTTTCTTTGTAAAAGGCAAAAAGTTGATCATACTGATTTCAAAGTTAAGGATTCATTAATTTGAATATACTGTACATTGAACCAAAAACTATAATAACATCTTAGTTGATTATTCAGTATACTTTATTTTTGACAAAACATCCCATGTTTCGGTAGTGACAGCACATTTTCGGTAGTGACAGTAATGCTTTGGTAGCAACCACATCACATTACAGAATTATAACTCACATACTAAAACATACTAAAATTTTGTTTATTTCCTCCAGATATGTGGATTACGTGTTCCCTTTTGTCACTACCGAAACAATGATGACTTGTTTCGGTCGTGACTGTTTTGGTAGTGACAATTCTATGAGATAACACCCCAAAAAAACCAAAGATGTCACTACTGAAACTCCACCAAATGTTTCGTTAGTGACAATTTTAGATACTTTCGAACCTAGCTCAAAGATGCTAATCAGCACATGGTTAGCTAGCACAATTCTGAACTGTGGTATACATATAAAAACTAAATATTATGGAATAACTCCCAAAAAATGTGCTTAATTGCAAAAAAAGGTGTTTGGTAGTGACGTTCTTTAAAGTTACACACAGATTTTCAGAAAACAATTTACCTCAAATGATGAGACCTGTCTACTCACATCTTGTAGTTATGAGAGAGAGGAACACTGGAATATTTCCTGATCATAAATTTAGGGGTGTAGTTAAAATCAGTCTCGGCCAATGGACTAAAACATACACTGTTTCGGTAGTGACATGAAAAATGCGCGACACATTTTTTTACATAAAGTTTCATAATTTACAAAGAAAATATAATATAAATATTTTTTTTGAACTTCACTTTTAAAAGAATCAAAAAGATAACTTTTAAAAACAACAATGGATAAAAATACAAAAATTATTTCCATATAATTTTCATAAGTTGAAATTTAGGGGTTAGGGTTCGGGACAGCAACCTTCCAATTGAAACTACCCAATAAATGATGATTTTATTTATATTAAGCTTACTAATATTTTAAATATTATTGTGGGTTTCAACAGATAATAGAAAGATCTTAATAAACATCCAAGATTTAATTACTTAAATGCTTTTTAAATGTGTTTTTTGGTTTTGGGACGGCAGTTTGCACCAATTCTGTAGAATGGCCCATATATATTATTTCTGAGACAGACCTCTTGTGTTTTTACCTCAGCGACTGATTTTAAATTGTACCAGCGTGCCAGGCACGTGTACGGCGAGGCTGCGCGTGTCCTGCAGTTTAAGGCTGTGTGCGACTCTTCCCCTGCCAACGCCGTCACTCAGCTGGGCGACCTGATGAACCGAAGCCACGCCAGCTGCAGAGACTTGTACGAGTGCAGCTGCCCTGAGCTGGACCAGCTGGTGGACATATGTCTGTGAGTGAGACCGGCTGGCGATGCCATATCACAAATAATACACTTATGAATATTATATAAAAACATTTATCTATTAATATGCATTTTAATTTCTGTTCATGTACACTACTGGTCAAAATTTGGAACAATTAAGACATTTTAATGTTCTGAAATAAGTTTTTATGCTCACCAAGGCTGCATTTATTTGATGAAAAATACAGTAAAAACAGTAATATTGTGAAATATTATTACAATTGAAAATAACTGTTTTCTTTTTAATATATTGTAAAATGTAATTTATTCCTGTGATCAAACCTGGATTTTCAGCATCTTTACTCCAGTCTTCAGTGTCACACGATCCTTCAGAAATCATTCTAATAACGCTGATCTGCTTAAGCAACATTTTTTAACATTATCAATGTTAAAAAACAGTTACTGGTGCTTAATATGTATTGCAAACCATGATACACTACCATTCAAAATTTTGGGTTAAGTAAGAAAAAAGATATTAAATGAAAAGATTTTCAACAAAGACACAATAAAATTCAAAAGTGACCGTAAAAACATTTATAATTTTCCAAAAAAAAAATAAAAATTTTTATATATATTTTTATTTATATATATATACATATATATATATATATATATATATATATATATATATATATATAATGTATATGTATGTATGTGTATACACGCATATATATCTATTCTTTTGAACTTTCTGTTCTAAAAGGATTACTGGAAAAAAATATATCAGTTTCCACAAATGTTTCTTGAGCAGCAAATCAGCATATTAGTATGATTTCTGAAGGATCATGTGACACTGAAGACTGGAGTAATGATGCTGAAAATTCAGCTTTGATCACAGGAATAAATGACATTTTACAGTATATTATATTCAAATAGAAAACACTTATTATAAATTGTAATAATATTTCTCAATATTAGTGTTTTTTTCTGTATTTTTCTGTAAAATGTAATCAAATTCAGCCTTGGTGAGCATAAGACACTTCCTTCAAAACCATAAAAAAAAAAAAATCATCATTATTTCTACCTTTTGACCAGTATTTATTACGTGATGCTGAAATAGTTTGAACTGAATGAGTCACGTCTCTGAGCTCACGTGGCAAACTAATCGAAATTGCCTGAGTCTGTCTAATAAATTGTCGTTTTAGCAACATCTTCCTGCTCTCTTCACAGGCAGGCGGGCGCCGTGGGGTCGAGGCTAACCGGAGCTGGATGGGGAGGCTGCACGGTTTCCATGGTACCCGGAGAACGAATAGATTCTTTTCTCCAAACTGTGAGAGAATGTTATTACGCGCCTGACGCCCGTCGATCTGCTCTGGAGAAGCAGAGTTTATTCGTGACAAGGCCGGGAGGAGGGGCGGCGATTTTCATAGAGGAATGAAAAGTAGCGGGCAATTTTCTCTCGTTTTAGCAACACAATCGAGCCTGTGGCCTTAGAAGCAGGAGGTGGTATGTATAATGGCAGATGTGATGAAAGGGAAACAGTCTGTATAAAGTCTGAATGGGCATTTGTACTCTGTATGTCTTAAAAGAATGAAGAAAGCACTCTGAACATTTTATATAGACAATTTAAGGTTGTTAAGGCATTAGAGAAAGATCCAAGAAATGATCAGTACATTCCTACCTTTGCTGCACTTTCTAAACGCATTGAATAAGAATAAGAATAAAAATCTTACTGTTTCCAAGCCTCGTCATTTCGTTTTGAGAATCAATTATAACTGTTAGTGGTTTTTACTACACTATTACGACTGCTTATACTTCCATTTAGGAATTCAAATTAATTTTAAGTATTACAGGTAAACTGATGTGTCACTTTTTCATTGTTCAGTGAATTTTCGTGGGCTAAATCCAGTCATTTCAAGAATTTGCAGATTTCGCAATGAGTAAAAAATTTGCTATATGAAACATGAACACAAACATTCCTTTTTAAATAAATTAAACAATGGCCATTTAATGCATATCATATAAAAAATTACAATGACTTGTATAAAAATCCATGCATTTAAATAAAAACGATAAACAATCTGCATGGTCTTTGTTGACAAAATAGCACAGCAGAAAATCTTATACATTCGTCATAAATATACTTAACATTAAATTAACGTCAATTGTACATTCATAAACAGGTAATGTTGTACGACCCCCTTCGTCAAATAAATTATTTAAAAAATATGATCTGCATTAATGTAGTCAATGAGGGCAATGAACAGCCTGAATCAAAGAAAAAAACAATGGCAACACATTCGACTCGACAAACAGAACTAAAAGTACTTCCTTTAATGAAAGGAAAACAAAAAGGCACAAAAATTCCTTCTGTAAAGAAATGCCCACTTTATAGACCTTTGTATTAGATACATGTGGAATTCTAGAAGTTTAAACGTGTAAATGCTTCAGTATGTCGCTTGATGGAAGGCACAACGTAAAAACTCAATATTCTCAGTTCGCTGAGCTGCATGCAAAAGCACTAACTACGGTTTGAATTATGGACAAGTGTGGAATGTTTTTACACTTTCTTTTTAAAAAAGAGCTTTATTTAAAATAAAATTCGACATTTTAAAACCCATTTAATTGGTGAAAAAGCTAAAGCTTGCTTTACAACGCCAACGTAAGATTTACAGCCAATGCATGTTCTCTGCGGCATCGATATCAGACATTCCTAAGTGTTACTACTCATCCAGTAGCATGATGCATTTGGGTGGATTTTAGTAAACTGAGTATAGATATCTGTGATGCAACTTCCAGGTCTTTAAACGTATCCATATTTAATATGCAGTGCATTTATAATCCTAAACCACTGCAGATGGCTGTATCAGTGTTTATAACAACATAAGAGGTATTATTTCACATATGTGTGCATGTTTACTCCCTTATGCTTTATTAGTATTGTTAGAATGATGTCATTTGTCGAACGTAAACTCAAGTTTAATTTAGTGTTCCAATGCCTGAATCATTCGCATATGGAAGCCAATTTCCGCAGCGGGATTAAAAAAATAAATAAACAGGTATATGCAACTTTTTCCTCACAATTCTAAATTCTGATGTTTTATTCTCCAAGATGACGAAAAAAAATAATTAAATTGCTTTTCTTGCAATTTTGAATTTGAATTTCTCACAATTCTGACTTTTTCTCAGAATTCTAGGTTTGCATTTTGCAATTCTGTTTTTTTTTTTGTCATTGAATTAAATATAAAAGCTAACTGCTGCTTTATCTTACAATTTGTACTTTTTTCTTGTAATTGCGAGATATCTCACAATCTGACTTTTCTTCACAGAACTGAGTTTGTATCTGAACATTTTGCAATTCTGACTTTTTTCTCTTGATCCGAGAAAAGAAGACAAAATTGTGAGATGTAAGCTCAGAAATCTAAGGAAAAATTCAGAATTGCGAGGGAAAAAATGTATTTTTTCTTGCAATTTTGAGTTTATATCTCGCAATTTTGAATTTTTTTTCTCAGAATTCTAGGTTTACATTTCGCTATTCCGTTTTGCGTCATGGAATTAAATATAAAAAAGGTAACTGTGGCTTTATCTGACAATTTGTAATTTTTTTCTTGTAATTGCGAGATAATATCCCACAATTCTGGCTTTTCTTCAGAGAACTGAGTTTGTATCTTAACATCTTGCAATTCTGACTTTTTTCTCACAATTGCAAGAAAAGAAAACAGAATTGTGAGATGTAAGCTCAGAATTCTGAGGAAAAGGTCAGAATTGCAAGAAAAAAAGTCAGAATTTCGAGATATAAACTCAGAAAAAAAGTTAAAATTACAAGATATAAACTCAGAATTGCGAGAAAAAGTATTCTCAGAATTCTAGTTTTACATTTTGCTGTTCGGATTTTTTTGTCATGGAATTCAATATAAAAAAGGTAACTGCGGCTTAATCTCACAATTTGTAATTTTTTCTTGCAATTGCGAAATATCATCTCACAAATCCAACTTTTCTTCAGAGAATTGAATTTGTATCAATCCTGACTTTTTTTTCTCACAATTGCGAGAAAAGAAGACAGAATTGTGAGATTTAAATTCAAAATAACAAAGAAAAAAGTCTGAATTGTGACATAAGTCAGAATTACCTTTTTATTTTTTTTTGTCCTGTGGCGGAAACAAGCTTCCATGCAAATGCATAAAAGCAAGTTCCTAAAACTCGAAATACAAAAACACTGAACTTGAATTTGTGCCAGAAGAAGTGAAAATACAAAATTAAATCAAAATGAATATCAGGTTCATTTTCAATTCAAACGGATGCCTTGTGAGACGGGAGCAGATGCATGAGAAAATGAGTGTTATCTGTGCTTCATTGTGCTGGCTCTTTGGAGTCTCCTGTGCATGTCTAGCCCTCCCATAGTCTAGTCGTGCCCACGGCATCTCTGGGAGCCCAGAGTGTGTCTGCTCACAATCCATTATCATTTTCTCACATTAAAGACAGGTGTTAATTTCTCTTCCTTCTGTAAAGGAAGAAAAATGCTCCTTTATCTGGCCTCCAAGTCTTCCACCGTTACCTCTTGGTTTTGGTCACTTTCCCTCCTAAATCCAGTGCTGTTAGTCTCTGCCACATCGGTTGTGCCGCTCACCCCGCTGTTTTTCACCAAGCTGGCGCCTCTTGCGGGCGAGGATAGTGGGTATGTGGAAGTGGAGGATGTGGGTACCTTCATGTTCTTGCCAGAGGTGATGAGTTCTCCGTATCCCTGCTGGTGGGCGAAAGCGTACGCCGAGCGCCGAGAACTCGTCCTGCGGACTCTCCTGAAGTTCTGCTCTTGAGGACCCTGCCTCCTAGAGGCCTGCTGAAGTAAACGCACCTACGGGAGGGAAAACGGTTTTGACATTAATTGCAGTCAATGGTAAAAGGGCATATTAATAATTTTTAATTCCCACAGTATAAGGCATGTGTTTATGTAGTAACCTTGTCAGTGTGCGTTGGATAGAGGTCAGCCTTGATGAACCGGACAGCCACCATGGGCATTATACACACAACTGTGGTGAGGAGTATGACGAGCCACACAATCTTCTGATTCAGAGAGTTACGTGCGGTACCTACAGTCAAACACAATATGTTTAACTTCAGTAATAACAGTGGTCTAGAAAAAAACTGCTCAGGGATGATTTATTTTTCCCAGATCAGTGGGTTTTTTGAATGTGTTTTTGACATGTGTTTTGAATGTGTATACAAATAAAAGTAGATCCTTTACAGATTCGATTGATGTATTACTCTTATCTGTACGATTAAAACTTACAGAGTAATTTAAGTTCTTTTAGGGGCTTTCAAAAAAAATGCACCAAAACGCGTTGACACGTTTGTCGACCCCAGAGGGTTAAATGCCTGAAATAAGACCTGTGGTCAACACTAGCTCAAGATATTTTCACGTTTTGTTTTATAGGTTTTTGTCAAGGGATCTAGGCTGATGCGAACTTGTGGGTTGTCCTACAAAAAATAAAACAAATCGTTGCAGCGATAATCATTGATAACAAATAGCCTGAGAATCTGGTTTTCACAATGGCATCTTTAGCTTAAATGTGATGCTGCATCCACACCAGTAGGTGTCAGTATGAAGTCCAAGACCAACTTGTCTTGTTTTTTAGGAACTTAAATACAAATATAGCTGACTAAACAATAATAAAAAAAAAACGATTTAGTGCACCTATAAACCCATTTACATTCTTACCTATGAAAGGAAACTGGTTTGGGAATATGGTGAAAATGCCGTCGCTGTGCATTGCAAAAAGGATTGCAAAGTAAACAGCTAGACTTCCCCAGATAAAAAAGTGGTTAACAGCGGTCCAGTAGTTGGAGTCAAGCCCAATCTGAAACAAAATTCAATATTCTTAACACTAGGCTTCTTTTTTATGTAACAATATATACACACCAGGGATAGTTCACCCAAAAAAGTTTAAAAATTGATGTTTTTCTTACAAAAACGCATCGATTCACTTCAGAAGGCCTTTATTAACTCCCCGGAGCCATGTGGGGCACTTTTTATGATGGATGCGCTTTATTAGACTTCTTTAGGACTATTGAAAAATGTCACCCATTCACTGCCATTATAAAGTTTGGAAGCCAGGACATTTTTCTAATATAACTCTGATTGTATTCGTCTGAAAGAAGAAAGTCATTTCTGTCATGACAACTCTCAGAGGGATTGGCATGGTAATGTACATGACAATGTTAATGTATTTGGTCTTGGCGGAATAGATCTGCTACGCTGCTGCTGCGGCAGAGCAAGTACCGAGACTTGCTACTGCCAATACATCCACAACATGATGCTGTGAGCATGTAGGGAATACTGCTGCTGCACATATAACACATATAAATAACCCCATATAGCACACATGAATCACCTTATACAGGTGGAGCTGGGGAAGGTGGAGGGTTTCTGAAGTACGCTGCCAAACTGCTACAGCAAACGAAAGCCAGGTATTTGAATATTGAGAGCTCATTGGCTACTGATACAGGAGAAAACCAATCAGCTGAGCCATATCATTAGGTCAGATTGAGTTGGAACTATCGGACTGCACCAACTTAAGAGTTTCATGCCAGAACTCTGTATATACACCAAGGATGCTTTGAGGGTGAGTAATTTTCATTTTTGGGTGAACTACCCTTTTAATATTATTTGCGTTATAATATTTTAATGAGAATTAAGGACATTTTCCATTTTTTGCTGCATTTCAGTAATAAAAATTAGATTTTTGCATTGTTTTTTTATATTATTTTTTTTCCAAATTACATACAAAATCTTTATTAAACAATGATTATAGCACCTTATACAATACTAACATATATTATTATTTCTTAAATTATATTTCTTAAATGATATATATATAGAGAGAGAGAGAGAGAGAGAGAGAGATATTGCAATGTCAAGTTAAACAGAAATAACCTTTACTTAATGAACTGTACATTGTCATTTATTTCTAAAGTATTTTAATGGATTGAGTAAACAAGCACAGTTGTTAAATTGCCTCACCTGGACACTGACCACAATCACCAAAGAGGTTGCTATCGTTACCGCAAAAGCCTGTTGATCAGAGATGTGGGCGCCGTCATCCCGCACAGCGGTCATGAAGGCTCCGTATGGGATGAAGAAGAGGATAAATGAGGTACAGACCCCCTGCAGTGTACAGGTGAAGAACTTCCTCTTGTTAAAGAGCTGGTTCAGTTGCCCAGGTCTGTACAGGTTTGGATAGCGTAAACTGTACAGCTCATTCACATCCTGCAAAATCAACAAATTTTATGTTAAAAGGCAAAAATGGCAATTGTGTTTGGTGCTGCTACACAATGCACCAAAAATTGACACCTAGACTAGGCATACCTGGTCAAACATGCCCATGGCCAGAACAGGAAGTGAGGTGTAGACAATGTTGAAGAGTGTGATGAACCACTGGTCATATACCGTCTTTAAAGACAAAAACATATTATTCATAATCTTAAATTGAAATCACATGCACATTCCATCCACTGCCTGAAATAAGATAAAGTTTTACCTGGGCAGAGAATCCACAGAGGAATCCGTACCAGAAATGAACCAGCGTGAAAGCGAAGTTCTTGTAAAAGAAGTAGCAGAGGAAGTTGCACATGCGGTGGTAGGACCAGCGGCCGTGGACGAGCAGGAGACGCTGCAGGTAGCGAAACTGGGCGAAGGAATAGTCAGAGGCCAACACTGCCTGCATCCCCTCCTGTCCGCTGATGCCCACGCCAATGTGGGCCGCTGAGGGAGAGCAGAGCCAGTATACACACATTACACATCCTTACAGATCAAAAAGGCCAGCATATTTCCATAGCAACCACTCTATTAGATCAGCAGTGCATCTACATTGAATACTTCAGCCGTATGGCGTACACATCACAAGCACCAGATCACACTGAGCATTAAGAGCAAAACAGATAGATAGACGGATACATAGACAGTTACTTAGATACACAGACAGACAGACAGACAGGACTGACAAAGATATTTAGATAGACAGATATGATGAATGGATGGATAGACAGATAATTTGGCATTGATTAGCAGGTCATTAGTCGTGTCTTACTCTTGATCATACTGACGTCATTGGCTCCGTCTCCGATGGCGAGAGTGACGGCTCTCTTGTGTCTCTTTATGAGCTCAACCACCAGAGCTTTCTGCAGCGGAGTGACCCGACAGCAGATGACCGTCTTACACAGACACGCCACGTCCACCAGGATCTGCTCCAGGCCTGCCTCCAGGGCATGAGCCTTTAAATAACAACACACAAACCTTACATTCAATGCCATCTATACACTCTCAGCATGTGTTGGCAGAATTCTTTCAATTAAGTTCATTTGTCAGAGCTTTGAATTGATGTCATTGGCCTCAAAGACACATTTGTGACCCTGGACCACAAACCAGTCTTAAGTCGCTGGGATATATTTGTAGCAATAGCAAAAAATACATTGTATGGATCAAAATTATTGATTTTTCTTTTATGGCAAAAATCATTTGGACATTAGGTAAAGATCTTGTTCCATGAAGATATTTTGTAAATTTAGGACATTAGGTAAAGATCATGTTGCATGAAGATATTTTGTAAATTTCCTATTGTAAATATATAAAAACTTAATTTTTGATTAGTAATATGCATTGCTAAGAACTTCATTTGGACAACTTTAAAGGGTTACTCCACCTCAAAATGAAAATTTTGTCATTAATCACTTACCCCCATGTCGTTCCAAACCAGTAAAAGCTTCGTTCGTCTTCGGGACACAATTTAAGATATTTTTGGATGAAAACCAGGAGGCTTTTGACTGTCGTTTGTTTACGCATTGATTTGAACGAAAACAGCATATCCGTGTGGCTCGGCTGACAGAAC
Source organism: Spinibarbus caldwelli (assembly GCA_039654775.1). Taxonomy (NCBI): domain Eukaryota; kingdom Metazoa; phylum Chordata; class Actinopteri; order Cypriniformes; family Cyprinidae; genus Spinibarbus; species Spinibarbus caldwelli. Next base: position 18,868,517 of record CM077264.1, on the reverse strand, counting down.
AGCGTACGCTATTTGCGTCCAGTGGATATTCTCCAAAATGGCGCTACGGTGACACAGATGAGACAAATTGTTGAATAAAGTCATTATTTTTATTTTCTTTGCGTACAAAAAGTATTCTCGTCGCTTCATAAAGTTCAGATTGAACCACTGATGGCAAATGGGACAATTTTGGCGATGTCTTTCATACTTTTCTGGGCCTCGACAGTGTTATTTACTTGGCAGTCAATGGGACAGTCAAAAGCCTCCCGGTTTTCATCCAAAATATCTTAACCCTAGAGCGACCCTCGAGTAGGGTTTACGTTTAAGGTCCTTGGGGTCAGACAGACCCCAAACTTTTACAGAGCGATTGCATAAGGAAATATACATTTTTTATATGACAAGCTATATATCATTTTTTTTAAATTTACTTCTCAACTATATGTTTATGCTGTATTTTTGTGGATATTTGATAGTTTTTTACCTATTTACTGCATAATTACTCAACTATGCCAAAAATTGGCTTATGAAAAATTAATTTTTTATGAAAAAAACACTTAAATTATGACCTAAATTAAAAATAAATGTATTCTAGATATTGACCCATGTGTTAGGGATAGAATACTGCCATCTGCAGCTTAGAATAAAAACTTTAGGGATTACAGTTAAATAAAGAAAGTACAATGACCACATATATCCAGTACAATGACCACAATATAAATATAATATAAATATATATCCAGCAGAGGTCCATAGAGACTCATTCATTTTCAGTTCAGTTTCAAGTCATTTTTTTCTTCATGTTTCAGCTTCTCCTTGCAACTTTTTGATATATATTTTGTGAAAATATATTTAAAAATTCTAAAATATATTAAAATTTTTTGTGAAAATATTTTTGTCAAAGGTTAGAATTTGTTGCTGTCGTCTGGTGTCTTCTGAATTGTCTGCATTTGCAAATTATGTTACATAAATTTCCAGAAATATCTCTCTCTCTCTCTCTCTCTCTCTCTCTCTCTGTGTGTGTGTGTCTGTGTTATGTCTACCCCTTCACATTGTTATGCATTTATGTTCTGTGCATTTTATTTGCCAAAATCTAAAAAATGCACTGGACACCTATGTCATACCTCTGTGTGTGTGTGTGTGTGTTTGTGTGTGCGTGTGTGTGTGTGTGTGAGTGAGTGAACATGCTTGTTCCATGTTGCATTTGTGCTCTAGTACCAGTCCTTCATTTATGTGTGGAAATTTTCAGATTTATGCCAAATTTGTTGATTTTATATGCCAATTTCTATAAAAATGCACTCTATTGCAGTCATACACACGTGTGTGTTTGTTTGTGTGTGTGTGTGTGAGTGAGTGAACATGCTTGTTCCATGTTGCATTTGTGCTCTAGTACCAGTCCTTCATTTATGAGTGGAAATTTTCAGATTTATGCCAAATTTGTTGATTTTATATGGCAATTTCTATAAAAATGCACTCTATTGCAGTCACACGCACGTGTGTGTGTTTGTGTGTGTGTGTGTGTGTGTGTGTGTGAACATGCTTGTTCCAGATTGCATTTGTGCTCTAGTACCAGTCCTTCATTTATGAGTGGAAATTTTCAGATTTATGCCAAATTTGTTGATTTTATATGCCAATTTCTATAAAAATGCACTCTATTGCAGTCACACACACGTGTGTGTGTGTGTGTGCGCATGAGATAGAATGTTCGTTCCAATTTGCATTTGTGCTCTAGATCCAGGCCTTTAGAAAAATGTAAAACTTTTCAGATTTATACTGGGTTTACTACTTTTTTTTGACAAATGAAACAAAAAAAAATTTTTTTTTTTTTCACTTTTCCCAGTGTGGGGTCAATCTGACCCCGAGGACCTTAAACGGTAAATTTTTTCTGACACCCCTTTAGAACAACCAAATCAAGTCCAGATTTTTTTGTGTGTGTTTTAGACAGATTATTTAGGAAATGTCACAGAGTCTCATGCCCCTGAGATGAAGGGAACATTTTTAAAAAATAAAGGAAAATGCCACTGGGGTCAGATAGGCCCCAAGGACCAATTAAGGGTGTTCCGAAGACGAACGAAGTTTTTACTGGTTTGGAATGACATGGTGGTAAGTGATTAATGACAAAATTTTCATTTTGGGGTGGAGTAACCCTTTAAAGGCGATTTTCTCAATATTTAGATTTTTTTGCACCCTCGGAATCCAGATTTTCAAATAGTTGTATCTTAGCCAAATATTGTCCTATCATAGCAAACCATACATCAATGGAAAGCTTATTTATTCAGCTTTTTCAATTTCATAAAATTGACCCTTTTGACAGGTTTTGTGGTCCAGGGTCACATTTATTCAAGCAAAACCAATTTCAGCCACTCTCTACCTTAAAAATTCCATTTTTAAGGATAATGCTGAACTGAATGTTCTGTTTGAACAGAACGACCATAGTTAGGAGCTCAGCGCCACATTATTAAGACAGTAATTAAGTCAAATTCTCTTCAGGATCCAGACTGAAGCCCTTACCAGACTGTGCCCATTGATGATTAAAGCGTACTCTGCGATGATGGTCTCTTCAAAGACAGAGTCACTCGAGTATAATTCTGTCTTTTCCATGTCAAGGCCACTGCTGAATTTGTCTTTGCCAGGTCCCATGATTCTCTCTTTAGCCATGCTGTGCACAAAGCAACAGAAAAAGACATTTTTTTAAAAATCTCAAATAATGGCTCAATTCAAAGTGACAAAACACAGCAAGAACTCCATTTTTTGGTGAATCTCTGAATACAAATATGTCTGAATATTTGGATTTATGAGTGAAATAGACAGTGAAATGTCACCTGAGCTCCTGTTGAACCTCAAGCATGGTGTGACCTGAGATTATAAACACCTCGTTCATGTCGTCTCTGAGCATGTTACAGGAGTAGCCGATGTTCATTGCTGTCTCTGCAACCACAACAGGAACGATTCTTCATTATGTTGTGTGAGACAGTTAGAATGTTTCTCAATTAAGATTGAGCAGTCTTGAATCAATCCTACATGTTCTCATTAGCACTGGTTACCTAGCTTGTCCCCGGTGAGCACCCAGATCTTGATGTTGGCCAAGGTCAGACAGGCAATAGTCTCAGGAACTCCTTCCTGAAGTTTGTCCTCTATGGCTGTAGCACCAAGCAGCTTCAGGAAAATGAGAGACATGTTTATTTCAAAAGCAAAAATGTAACATTTCCTGTAACCCAACATGAAATCATTGCGAACTCTTAAAAATAAAGGTATCAAAAAGTTGTAGTGATTCCATAGAGCAGTGGTTTTCAAAGGTATTGAAGGGGGCGCCAATTATAAATAAAAATAATAATATTGGTAATATACGTAAAATTGTCAAGTCATAATTAAATATCCCAATTTGATATATAATTAGATAACAAGAAATAAATAATAAACTGTTACTATGCGTGACTCTGAACTGTTACGTGAGCCTGACTCTGAAAAGACTCAAAATAAACCTAAACGTAGAAAATTATAGTAGTGACTAGCGCTAGATTTCACATGTGTGGGAGCAGAGAACGAACAGTTACCGCTCTGTTGTATGCTCACAAGTCTTGTCAAATGAAGCTGTGAAACCGAACAAACTATGACGGCACTGAGACAAAACAAAACGAATATGCGTCCAAACCTGCTAAATTTTTGGAAAACAAACTTACAGAGTACCAAAGCAGGAAAAAAACACTTGAAACAGTAACACCGTGTCCTAGCTACACGCAATGCCACGACACGTGATAAAAGGTATCTTTTCCATGTTAATCTGAGTTTTTGTCCTAAACGTTTCTATATTAAAAACGGTTTCTATTTCTGCGACGTCGTGGCTGGAACAACAGCATACAAACTATAACAATGATAATCTCTGGTACTCATTATGTGCTGTATTCAATGTTAAAAGTGTCTAATGTGAGTTTGAATATTATTTTGCGTGACATTTATAGCAATACTGAAAACAACAACATAGTTTACCTCAGATCTTAAAAATAAATTAAAGCAAACATGTTAAAACTGAACTCAATGCGAACCAACAAGTGTTTTCCATAACAAAGATGATATCGGTCACTCAGCATGTACTTTTATTAATGTTAAAAAGGTTTAATACTTATAAATTAGATTATAAAATTGGGAGTGCAGTGAGTTTCTGCGCTTCTAATTGGCTGTGATTTTTGATTGATTCTGTTGCGTCACGTTGTTGCTTTGCGTCTGGTGTGGACAACTAAATTTAAAAAAATTTTGTAGTGGGCCGCGGAAACATATGTGTTTGGTTGTGTGGGCCGTGAGTTAAAAAAAGGTTGGGAACCATTGCCATAGAGGAACCATTTTTGGTTCCTCAAAGAACCTTTCAGTCATCAGTTCTTAAAAGAACCATTGTTTTCTTAGTGTGAAGAACATTTTAATAGAGAACCTTTTTTAACTATAAAGAACCTAAAGGTGGATGTTAAAGGTTCTTCATGGAACCATCAATGCCAAGTCATTTTTCCAGTCATATTTACCATCATGCCCTGCTCTATTTCTTCATACAGAGCCCCGAGTTTTTCTTCTCTGTTCTCCAGTGCCGTGCTGGCAAACAGCAGTTTCTTTATCCATTCGTCAAACACGTCTTCATCCAGGTCTTTGTACGCCAGAGCTAATGTTCTCAAACCCTCCCCGGCGAACTCCTGCCACACAGAAACAGTGGAAATTCATTTATCTCTCACCATGAAAATCGAAACCCAGTCAGTGCTGTAAATATTTCTTCAGTGCTACACAGTTCTTTGATTTAATCAGTGAGAGTGTCTACTTCCTGTTTGCAGTCTTTATCCATAAGCTTCTAAAAGCATGCTATTTATACCCTGCTAGCATAGCTTCTTCAGTGACGTCAGTCTGATTGCTCTTTGAGGAACCACAGAAAGCCGTAAATGAGACATGACACATGAATGACGAACATCGTCTCATAATAGTCTCATAATAAGTATGGCCTATGAGCTGCTTTTAGACCGACCAATCGAGCTGAAGACAATAGCCTTGTATGTTGCGTTATTCTTTCTTTGAATGCGGTTTGAGCAGTTGATTTCACTGATTATATTCATAGCTTAAAAATGGCATTTTCACATTTTCTGAGGAAAATCTCATGGTGCTCGTAATAGATGTACCTTTGTTGAAGTAGCTGTATAATGTGCTGGCAAGGACAATAATGAATCACACTGCTTGGAGCCAGCAAATGTGTTTGTATAAAGTATTTCCCATCTATAACATCTACAAGAACCTTAATAGAATTAAACTGAATAAAATAAAGCCCATCTCTTCTAAGACCGAGATTTTAGCAGAGGAGAAAATTAGACTTGTTTGCATCGATTGTGCCGCTCTGACACTCACGGTGTGCATTTGCTGTAATTTGTCATGTGGAACGGTGTGTGTCTGCATCTCTCAAGCGCTTCAATAACTAAGACACTCAGTGAAGTAACAAACTGAATGAAAAGACTTGGAAAAAAAAACAAGAACCTGCATATTTGAAGTTCATGATCTGGATTTGGTTAGAAGTATTATCATTTTTTAGGTTTTAATTGACACCTGAATTAGGCCAAAGTGGGCTTATACCAAGGTTTAAATCAAACTCCAAAAAGTACATAGAATATCATGAAATTACAATGGTAAAAAAGCATGGCATTATTATGATAAAGGCCCAGAAAGATGGGTTTGCTATGGTATTGCATTCAAATACCATGGTATTACTATGGTAAGTGTCCAACAACATGGATTTACCATGGTACTGCATCCAAATACATTACCATGGTAAATAACATGGTATCATACATGCCCAAAAAACTTGGTACACCATTGTAAATGCCCTACAACATGGTCTAATCATGGTATCACATCTAAACAACATGGTGAATGCCCAACAAAATTGTTTTTACCATGGTAAAGCATTAAAATAATTTTAGGCCTTACTATAGTACATGCCAAAAACATGGTATTACCGTGGTAAATTCCTCTAAACATGGTCTTACCATGGTGTTACATCAAACTAATGCCCTAGAACATGATCTTACCATGGTATATCATCTAAATAACATTGTATTAACATTATGCCTGACAGTAAGGTTTTACTACATGACTACATCACAGTATTACTACAGTATATGCCCAAATACAATTGTATTGCCACGGTTAATGCCTCAAAACATGGTCTTTCCATGGTATTATATTCAAAAACATAGTATTATCATGGTAAATGTCAAACAACATAGTTTTATCATGGCACTGCATCCAAATTACATAGTTTTACCACAGTGCACTTGGACAAAACAAGCTATTTCCATGGTAAATGCTACACAACATGGTTTTACAATGGTACTGTGTCCAAATAGCAGTGTATTATCACAGTACATCTGGAAAAAACACAATTTTACCATGGTGCTGCATCCTAATAACATGATATTACTATGGTATACGCCCCAAAACATGGTATTACCAAGGTACTGCATCCAAATAACCAGTTTTACCACAGTACATGTGGAAAAAATGGTTTTACCCCAGAAAGGGAAGGATGGCTTAGCAATAGAGACTTACATTAAGGTGCTCTGAGGTAGTAAACATAAGCTCTTCATTAGACGGGTCCAGCCTGTCGAAGAGAATTGTGTCGGCTCCTTTTGAGTAAAGCTTTAACTGCCCCTTTGGGTTCCTCACTGCGGAAGAGACAGGAAATAAGAGTGCTACTTGTAACTGTCTAAGTATACAGCTATTGATTCCTCAATGTGAAAGGATGAATTATGCATACAGACCCATAAAAAGAAATACGCCAGGGATGATTTATAGCTTTTGTGAAATATTAAATGTATGAAAAAATACTAGACTGTGACTGTGTTTACAATGAAAAGACATGCAAATACTTAAAATATCCCATAATACAACTAAGAAGAGATGAAAAATACAACCAGAACCTACCAATAACGCTCATTCTCTTCCGTACATTGTTGAAGTCTAAGATAGCCAGTAGCTGATAGGTGACTGCCTGACCCATCTCATATAAAGTGATGGTTTCTGGCGTTCTGGAGCGAAATACGAAGCCGAAGTTGCGTGCAGCAGTAACCAGGGCTCCTTCATCAGGAGATTGTGCCTGATACACCAGCTCCCCTTGAACAATTCATTTCAGAGGTATTTTGGTCAAATTCTTTTGCTGCATTTACAACAAAAGTGCTACTAGGATATGAAGATATTTAAGGTGCTTGTGGTCCAGTTTACCCTCATTTCTCTCTTCTGGCATGACGGTGTGGCAGAGCGCTAACAGACGGAAGAATTCCTGCACCAGAGGCTCTTCCAGCTTGATGGCCTCGACCAAGCTGCTGTCATGGAAACGGAATTTCCGGTCCTTCAGTGGGTTGAAGGAGAAATCTACACATGGTGTTTTCTACAAGAGTCAGAGACAAGCGTGACTGCTAAATACTACACCAGACTGGACAATGTCTGCTTTATAAATTATTTTTTATATTCTAAAATATAACAAAAAATATTGTTTTTAGAATAATATTTGTATGCTTTTTTAAAATTGTAATAATAATAATCTATTATAATAAATTTACATATAATAAAAAAAAACAATTGGATACATTACCTCTGTAATATCCACTTTATGCCCAAACTCGTCATAAACATCACCTAGACAAACAAAAGCACAGCCATCAATAAATATGCCCACATGTCTATAAGTGTGGATGTATAACAGGAAGTGTTCAAGCATACCATAGGTCTTTCCATTGATGGAGCACTTATTAAACACCATGATGTTCTGGGTGAGGGTGCCTGTTTTGTCTGAGAAGATGAACTCCACCTGGCCCAACTCCTCATTGAGGGTGGTGGTCCGTGCCTCAGCAGGAGTGTCCTTACGACTGTAGTACATTCGTCTGTCCCAGTTTATAAAGTAACTATGGCCCAGCCGCAAAACCTCTACACTGTAATAAAATAAGTTTCATGCGACTGACTAAGACTTATTTTTGGTGTTTTATGAAAACCCTGAACTGCAAAGTGGAAAAAAATCACAAGGTGAAAAGGTGTTGTTGTTGTAATTTTTTTTAATTTTTTTATTAAAGGTGTTGTGTAAAATTGTTGTCAATCCCCTCTGTACATGTTCTCTGTAATTTTTTTCTCCATAAATTCTTAAGTCAACACATTAAAAAATTGCAAGCTAACACATTTTACCTCGCAGTTCAGGGCTCATAACCAATGGAAGCACATTAGAAAAACATAAGAAGCCACATAAGAAAAACATCATGCTTTGGTAAATTATAATTATGAGAATAAGGAGTGACAAAAAAGTTTAAACTATAAGACACTAAAACACAATAATAAGATAAAAATCAAAATGATCACATATTAAGTCATAGTGAGATAAAAAGTCTAAATTATTACATAGAAATTCAAAAGTATGAGATAAAAGTCATAATTGTGACAAAAGTCAATTATGAATGTTGAAATTATGACAAAAGTAGACAATATGAGATAAGTCATAATTATGACAAAAGTCGATTATGAAGATTGAAATTGTCAAAAATTGAAATTCTGAAATAAAAAGTCATAATTATGATGCATAATGTCAACATATGACATTTTATCTAATAATTTTGACTATTTCATAATTATGATTTACTAAAGCATGCTTTGTTAAGTCATAATTATTACATTAATAATTTAATTAATAATTATGACTTTTAATGTCATAATGACTTTTTATCTAATAATTAACATTTTCATAATAGACTTTATCTCATAAATTTGATTCACCAAGTCATAATTATGAGATAAAAAAGTTGAAATTATGAGAGTTTAAGTCATAATTATAACATAAAAAGCAGAACTTATGACATAAAAAGTCACATTTTATCTCATGCTTTCAACCTTTTAAGTTACCATTATAATTTACCAAAGCATTTTTTATGTGGTGGAAATGGGCTTCCATACATACCACATATACAATATTTGATTTTAGGGAAATTTTTGTCAACATTTTTTAAAGGGGACATCAGATGCAAAATTCACTTTTACATGGTGTTTGAACATAAATGTGTGTTGGCAGTGTGTGTACACAACCACCCTATAATGGTAAAAATCCACCCAGTGGATCAAATCCCCACAAATCACGAGCACCGTCTCAGATCAAGCCATTAACAGATTCTTGGCAGAGTGACGTCACACAGACAGGCCCCACCCACGACTATTGACGAACACTGCCGTTTTATCACAGACTCACCCTGAGTGAGCTGTAGACAGTCTGCCATTGTTTCGACGCTGGAGCAGGGGCAGACAAGAATGTCTCCTAAGCGATTGAGGTGTTTTGTTGTTGGATAGCAGTCGTCATTTACTCCCGACATCTGAGCCGCTGAAGACGCAGAGGATTTCTTTTGTTTTGGAAGGGAATGCACTCCCTGATCTACCTAAATGCGTTTATGTTTGCGCGAATCATTCGTGATCCAGCTTCACCTCCAGAATAAGTGAGTATAAGATTTTTTTATGAATCTTTGCAAATCACCTTTCCTAATAACGTGCTAGTTAGCAAGTTCCACTGATAACTGCGGTTAAATGCAACTAAAGTTTACAGTCTCTCGTCACCCCATGGAAGAGAGGGGCGGGGTGAGCAGAGCTCATTAGCATTTAAAGGGACATCCACCGAAAGGGGTCGCTGTGAACAGAGCTGTTTTTGACTAGGTAAAAAGGTGTTGTTTTACACTACCATTAAGAAATTTTAACCAAAGTATGTTATAGACTTTTCATGAAGAACCTAAAGAATCATACCAACTTGTGGAAAATGGGCATCTGATGACTCCTTTAAGCAAATGATATTGGGTTGCCGCTTGATGTTCAATGTAAATTCTGGCTCCTGAATCAAACTAGTTTGCCAACACACTGTGTAATCAGACCTACCTAACATATAGTGAGATGGGTACGACAGTGTTAAGGATGATAACGTAGGACCAGAAGGTCAGGAAGCCAGAAAAGACTGAATTGATGGTAAGCTCCTTCCACTGAAGATACTCCCAAAAGTTGCTGCCTACTTTCTGCTCCCAAATAGTGTTTCCTATAGCCAATATGATCCCCATACAGATGAGAAATCCAAAGATCTGGAAAAAACAAGAAATATTGCATCATATTTCATACACATGCAAAATAAAACGAACTGCCCTTTTGAAAGTCTGCCGGCATGAGTAAGTGAGATGCCACATGTCGATCAATCCCAGCATGCAGCTCACACACTCACCCACAGAACTAAGGTGTTCATCAGTTTATCGATGCTGGTCCGTTTGAACTTCGTCCTCCCACAGTTTTGCATCAGCTTGGTTTGAAGTCCTGACGGAGAAGCAGAAAACCCAGAAGACTCACAGAACACAGCTCATCTCAGAACAGATAATGGTGTGCGTTAGGCATTGTTCATCACGTTAATTACAGATGAGCCATTCAACAAGTCTCTGAGGAGCAAATACTCAACACAGCTAATCAATCGTCCGTGAAAATGCCATTCTGCTAGGACAATTAACGGAGTACTGAAAAGACGTACCTGCGAAGATAACCAAGCCGAAACACCACTCGGTGTTACGGAGAACGCAGCCTCTCAGGAGCATTTTCTCATTGTCCAGTGGGTACTTGTTATCTTTCCAGTACAGAGTCCCTGTGAACTTGTCCAGTTTGTTGTTGGGTGGCTCGCAGATGACTTCCCCTGGGAGACACGTAACAGGAAGATGAAGCTGACGTTCTTTCAGAAGCAAATAGTGTCCAGTTATTTTTGGTTTATCAATAGCTTCGGCTTTTCATTGTTACATGTGTTAACCCTGACATTTTCGCCTACAGGTACGCAATCCGAAAAGACTGATGATATAGTTGCAACTACTCTCTGTTTTAAATATATTATAAACATTAGGGCTGTAAATCGATTAAAATATTTAATCGCGATTAATTGCACGATAGTCATGAGTTAACTCGTGATTAATCGCAACTTAATCGCACATTTTTATCTGTTCTAAATGTACCTTAAATTAATACTTTTCAAGTGTTTAATACTCTAATCAACATGGGCATGGACAAATATGGATGCTTTATACAAATGTATGCTTATTATTAGTGAAACCATACTCAACATAGACCATGAAGACTAGACATGTTTCAAAGGTCATAGATGTTTTTCAAATAACTTGTTCATGTCTATTAGACACATGAAAAAGGACATAGAAATACCAAGTTCCCATTACTTCTCTTTCTTTGCACTGAGCAATTTACTTACACAAACCTGTTTACATTTTCACAAAAAATAGAAAATAGAAAAAAAAATAGAAAAAAATAATATAGAAATATAGAAATTACAAATGTTGCATTGGCAACTAATTGAAATTAAATAAGTTTAGGTTGAAGTGCTAAAATTACTAAAACTAAAACTTAAATAAAAAATAAATTTTAAATGAATTAAAAGCATTCAAAAAGAAACAAACAACAACAATAAAACTAAAAATGATGGTTGCTAAGGTGTTGCTAGGGTGTTTCATGCAGTGTTGTTATTAACTAAAACGAAAGTTTTCATCAATTTAAATAAAGCTGAAATAAAATATAAAATGTAAAAATTTGACAAAAACTGTAAATGTAAAAAAAATGTAAAAATAAATAAACAAATAAAACACAAATTTGAAATATTACCTTGGCAACTAACTGAAATTAATTTTAATAGGACTAAGCTAAAGCTAAATAAAAATATTTTTACAAAAAAACAAAAACTAACTAATAAAAATAACAAATGAATACAGCAAATTTTACCTTCATTTCATTTCTTTAAAAAAACTACTATAACTTTATATAGATAATATTTAAATAACACTGGTTCCAAGTGGTAACTTATGTCCAAAAAAAGTCGACCAAAAGCCTCTATATACTGTTCTTTAGATATTTTACAAGGATTTTTTGCTGTCTGTTTTATCGTTCCCCATGCTAAAATTGCAAGTCCACTCACTAAAGTAATAACATGCCACTAATAAGCCACATAATTTGAACATTTTGATCATTCATGTCTAGCATAAGCAATGTAGGATAAGTGTGTTCAAATCCCTAACCCCTAATAGAAGCGCTAGCAATAGTGCTTCTACGTAGCAACCGACAAAAACATTATTTTTCCAATTTCAAGCATCCAGCAGCTATACTCTACATTAACTTTAATGGAATTCAAGTGAAAACACTACAAATCTCATTACAAACGCTCCTTGACAGCTTTGAAAGATATGCTCAAGCATACCAGAGGCCCCGCGAGACAAAGCCACACAGATCAATCTGATCAATGTGACAGATGCAATAAGTGTTTATGTTCACTCATGTTGACTCGCGTTCATTTCTGTTGATGGTGCACTAATCGTGTGTTTGAAGAAAAGCTTTACCATTAAAGTCTGCAAGCTTTTCAACATCGTCCCCGAGGTCTGAGGTCACAGTCAAGGCTTGGCGCACCTTCAGGTTGGTCTCTCTGTAGGAAAGAGTCGATAGCATGAAAGAAGCTCATGTTCATGTCAGGCTATAGAATCACAAAATCCAATTTACTGGATGTTGAACAGTCCAAAGGGAAGTGAGGCCCGTGATTTTAGCACTGCCACACATTTCACAGAAAACTTCTCACCCATCAAGCTCTGCAGTCTCGATATAGCACAGTCCATAGGGCTCACTGCTAGAAAGGAGGAGAAGGTCAGCCTGTAGACAGCAGAGAGAAGAGACCCTCAAAGTCATGTAAAACTCACAAATCATGTGCTGGATGAATCTACTCCAGATAGTTCTTCACCGTACAGTGCTTACACTTGCTAAAGTCCACAGATAATGCTAGTCATACTGGGATCATCAAAATCCATAAAACGGATTAGCTTTGTCTATGCTTTTAGTGTCAATTTGATGGCAAGGTTGTTATATTTAGGGACCAAGGTCTGTATGCCTTTTTTATTCTGCTACTGGCTGGTTGTCAGTTGCAGCCAGCTGAACCATATGGTAAGAAGTTTTGAAATTTTATGAAATTTGTTGCAATTTTGACGGCAATTTTGAGATCTACCTCTCCAAGACTAAAAATGTTTAAATTACATTTCTGCTAATCACTTTTGAACTTTCAACCAGTGGTCCAGGGCCCACTAGGGGGAAGTCAAGAAAGAAAAAAAAAAAGACAAAAGGAAAAGGAAAAGACAAAAAAAATTCAAATATACCAAAAGCACAAAAAAACCATACATATAAATAATAAATATATATATATATATATATATATATATATATATATATATATATATATATATATATATATATATATATATTTACCTTCCTAGATTTTAGACGATATATATATATATATATATATATGTGTGTGTATATATATATATATATATATATATATACACACACATGCACACACACAAAAAAAGGTTATTTATTTGAATTTAATTATTATTTTATTTTTTTTTTTTAGTGTTTTATTATCAATTTATGTAGACAAAATAGTGTAATAGTGTATAGCATACAGTATATAACATGAAAATAATTATTGACCTGCTGTATCAACCAGAATTTTAAAACTGGTACATTCCAAATTAGTTTTTCAATGATATTTGAGGAAAAATAAATAAATAAATAAAATAATAATAATAATTAATAATAAAATAATTAGTAATAATATATATATATTAGGGCTGTCAACATTAACGCGTTAACGCATGCGATTAATCAAAAAAAATTTAACGTGTTAATATTTTTTAACGCAAATTAATCGTTTGATAAGGTTTGACCACAACTTCTTGCCGTCATTGCAGAGCGGAAGGTTATCTATCACACAATTGGGCTATTTTGAAAATGCAGTCGTGGGAAAAATTACACAGTGTTGCGGTTTTTTGGGCTACTTTTATAATGTACCGTGGCCGCTCAAAGTGTATATAGACAAATAAAAATGAAAATAGATCCTTTTACTAATATGTATTATACTTGGAATGTATACGTTACCTGGCAACTTAAGAACAGAGAGGTGTTAAATCAACGTGAGTTTCAGCCAGAGCATACATGTTAAGGCTTTTACACCGCAGAAATAAACATGAAAACAGCCACTATAGATTATATAAGATAATAAACATATGATTACGATAGGACATGGTTTGTATGTGATCTTCTTGAGATTTGGATATTTTCATAACAATAATGAATGTGTACATCTGAAATGTTAATTTGTACAGCGATAAAAAAGGCTATAAATAGCATATTTTAACAACAGTAAACGATCAAATTCCACATGTGGTCGCAAAAGGAAGTTATTACAAACACTCGATGGTGGTTTAAAGTGAGTTTTGAGTAAAAGTGCACTATTAATCTCATGAATTGTCTTATGTAGCATGATGCTAATGTTAGTTCTAATGCACCTGCAGAACAGGTCCAATTCTTCTTCATAATGCATTTTGTCATAATACTTCACGTAAGGTCGCAAGAAAATGTTTTGTTGTATGTATTTAGAAATACTTTTAAAAATAGTTGTGTAAATGTATACTGGGATTGAAGCGATGTGGCTTGGTAAACGTTTTATTCCCAGTATAAAGGCTGATAATGGCTGAATAAAAACAAAAGAATAATGATAAAAGAATAATAAGGATTATGTCTCATACCTGGCGGAGGTGTGAAAGGTTCTGTTTCCATAAACTAGTTTGTCATGCATTTCTTTATTTCAACACATTTACAGGTAAATTCTAGTATTTTAAATTTGCGATTAATCATGATTAATCACAGTCTATGAATGTGATTAACGCAATTACATTTTTTAATCGATTGACAGCACTAATATATATATATATATATATATATATGTGTGTGTATATGTATATATATATATATATGTATATGTATATATGTATATATATATATATATATATATATATATATATATATATATATATATAGACACACACACACATAAATAAATGAACAAATAAAATGAAAATAAAATGAAAAATAAAATAAGTGATTTTCACCTATTGAAATGAATCAGTATCAGAGTAGTTTTTGACAATTAGATTATAAATTAGGGTTAAATCTGCTCATAACCTTTGGACTGATATTTATTTGTTTGATTCTTTGGATTGTGGTTGGTACAACGCACAAGATGTGATTGCCATATCTGCTGTATTTATTCTATTAGCTATATTAAAGGTGACATATTATGCCCCTTTTTACAATATGTAATGTAAGTCTCAGGGGTCCCCAGAATGTAACTGTGAAGTTTCAGCTCAAAATACCCCATAGATAATTTATTATATCATTTTGAAAATGCCTATTTTGAGTGGAAGCAGAAACACTCAATATTAGAGCATGTGTCTTTAAATGCAAATGAGTTGCTGCTCCCCGCCCACTTTTCCAGAAGAGAGCTGCGTCATTACAGCTCGTACCTGCTAAAAACATCTGTTTTGGTTCTGATTATCATGTTTATCGTGCTGAAATCATGCGTTTTAAACCATGTTGGTTTAAACTTCTGATATACAGTTTTCTGAGTGCACACATCCGAAGCACACGGACAGAAAGCGGCTGTCACAGCATGTGAGTACTGTTCACATTCACACACAAGTTTACGTTAAAAACACACAAGTTACAAAGACAGTCGGTTATGACTGTGAAGGTAAACAGCTGGGAAATAAATCGCATGTTTATTTTAGATCTGTGTGGCAGCAGCAATATGCAATAAATAAATTAATAAATGAATAAATCCACTGCTCTCTTGTCTCCTCTGAGGCTGGGAATCTAAACAGTGTTGTGTGCTCGTCTGTGCAGCCAAAGACAGAACAGTTAGCATGTTTTGCTCAAACTTTTGCCATGGCATTAGAACTGGTACACTGTTGTTGCTTGCGAAATAAAAATGACGGCGCCGTGGGTGGAAACTTACAGATAAATGGGCGGTAATATTATAATGAGATCCCTTTGCAATGTCACTAGGGGAGCGAGATCAGAACCGCTCGTTTTTTCAGACGCTTGCAGAAAAAGGCTTACCAAAACAAAGTTACTGGGTTAATCTTTTTCACCTTTCCTTGGTTGGTAAATGCACGTGGAACCTGATTATAGCACTTAAAACCTGGAAAAGTCAGATTTTCATGATATGTCACCTTTAAAGTTGGCCTGTTTGGTTATAGTGTATTAGGAAAAGATTAACACTTACAGCAACAAATTGATTGTTCTCAAGTTTGATGATATCACCCACTCGTACATTCATCCATTTCTCATTCTGCAATCTGAAACAGATTGTGTTTGTTCCATCACAAATCATTTTTTATTTCCCAAACATCTCTTAAAGCATTTACAGTTCAATAATTGTATCTCAACAGCAAGAGATACAGCAGAAAATGCTGATAAGTGGCATAAATGCACTTACTTTCCTTTGATGAGTACCTGAGACTGCCGGGTGTTGACTTGTTGATCACTTTTATGGCGGAACTGAAATCCAGAACAGATCAATCACAGCAAACATCAGCTCAGCTTATTTCAAGCAGTAAACTCAGTATTCAGAGTTGTAAAGATCAACAGGACAAGAGTAGATTCTCACATAGTCATCAGTAGCATCTTTGACAGCTGTGATAGCCAACACCAACACCAAAGGCACAATGGTGGTGAACCACGAAAGAGAGGAGATTTCTGGAATTAACTGGAACACACAAAAGAGTATTAGTGTTGTACAACATTAAAGTGACAGTTCACAATTCTGTCATCATTTATTCTTGCTTCTGTGGAACACAAAATATATTTTGGACTATTTTTGTCCTTACAATCAAAGTCATTTTTGGCCCAAAAAAGTCATTTTTCACAATATCTTCTCTTGTGTTCCACAGAAGAAAGGTTTTCTGTTCTGAACATTTTCAGTTTCAGACGTCACAGATCGTGATTTTTTTTGTCACTTTTAATTAGTAACCATGAAATTCAGCATCCAACTTATAAATGAGCCTCCAGATTTATGTTCAGTACACTGATCTTGTAATTTCACAAGTGACTTTAAAAGGCTGGCAAACCTGCAGTATCAGAAGTACTAGGAAGTAGGCGTTCGCAAAACGTTGAAACTGTTCGAACAAGTTAATGGGCAGGAAGGTGAAAACGTTGTATTTTGCTGTCTTGATGCGATTGTCCTGGGGAAGAATTACACAGATAAAAAATAATAATAATTCTGACTTTGACAAATTAATACAAAAGTATTTTTTAGAACAACAGAATTTGACCAAAGTGGACACTACTGGTCAAAAGAGTTTTGGTAAGATTTTTTTATGTTTTTAAAAAGAAGTCTCTTATGCTCACGAAGGCTGTATTTATTTGATCAAAAATAACAATAAAAACAGGAATAATGTGAAATAATATTACAATTTAAAATAGCTATTTTCTATTTGAATATATGTTAAAATGTAATTTATTCCTGTTGATGCAAAGCTAAATTTTCAGCACCATTACTCCAATCTTCAGTGTCACATGATCCTTCAGAAATCATTCTAATTTGCTGATTTGCTGCTCAAAACACATTTATTATTATTATAATCAATATTGAAAACTAGTGCTGTCAAATGATTAATCGCGATTAATCGCATCCAAAATACAAGTTTTTGTTTACATAATATATGTATGTGTACTGTGTATATTTAATAAATAAATATACAATACAATATACAATGTACATAATAAATATACACAGAACACACACAATATATTATGCATACAAAAACTTTTATTTTGTATGTGATTAATCGCGATTAATCATTTCACAGCACTATTGAAACACTTATGCTGCCCAATATTTTTGTGGAAACTATTATGCATTTAAGACATTGATACATTTTTAGTGACACTTTACTTAAATCCTTTATGTACCTTTATGTACAATGCATTATAAAAGTAGTTTTAATGCATTAATTATGCCTTGTAATGCACCTTATGATGCATTGTACATGCATATCATGAATAATTGTAACCACAGTTAATACTAGAGATGTTCCGATACCCTTTTTCCCTTCCCGATACCGATTCCGATACCTAGGCTCAGGGTATTTGCCGATACCGAGTACTGATCCGATACCTGGGTGTGTATCTGGTTATACAGCTGAATATATATGCGAGTAAACACAAAAATATAATATATAATGTTTGGAAAATGGCACAGCTTTCTAAATATCTAAAATTACACTCTTAACATCAGTCAGTCAAGCTTTATAAATATAATTTGATAATCAAGTATTATTTAATTACAGAACTTTACTAATTAGAATTAAAACTTGGTAACCATGTGTGAATGCATAGTCATTTTAACTGAATTTAGAACTGGTGGTGGTGCTTTTTTGGTCATTCAGTGTTTCTGTAAAAAATGGGGGGGGGGAAACTATCAATAATACTGATAAGATAATAATCATAATATGAATTCTACTAAGAACAACATAAAACGCACTAAGGATTAACGAGCTGCTGGATTCATGAATATTAATCACATTGTCTGCATTGGCTCGAACTGATTTGCTGAAATCAAAACAGGGACGATAATAGGTGAGTGCCAGCCAATGAGATTGTCGTTTGCACATTAGCTCCGCCTACTACCGGAAACCCCGGCAGTTCTTAAAAGCTGAAGAATTCCAAAGGAACTCTGTTATTTTGACAGGAAAATACAACAAGGAATATTGTTTACATGTAGCGCGTTAATTCTGCATGGTATGTAAGTCTCTCTCTCTCTCTCTCTCTCTCTCTCTCTCTTTGCGTATGAGAAAAAAGCAAAGTGACGGCGAGTCTAGCGCCTTCACACTAGAGTTTACGGTACGTCAAATACAGGTGTGCTGTGCAACCATTCAGATAAGCAGGCATAACTATTGGTCTTGTTTAAGAAAATGGTATCAGATCGGTACATGGGTTGAAGTACTCGCCGATACCAATGATAGAATTTTTTGTGGTATCGGTGGAATTTCCGATACTAGTATCGGAATCGGAACAACCCTAGTTAATACATTATAACACTTATCAATTCACTGTTACACTATGCATTTTAAATTTGGTTATAATTATTTATGACAAGATATAATGTATTACTATGGAAGGATTTTCTGGACTATTTTCAAATAGAAGGGGATAATCGCTGCATTTGGGGTAAAAAAAGACAGAATTATGTATTGTGCCAAGAAGGTTGCACCTTAACACAGGCACGAACTGATTGGCGGCTGCCTTTAGCGGAGGTTTTACCGATTACCTTCATTGATCAAAGCATTCGGCACGGTCATCTGTGAGTGACGTCACCTCCCAAAACAAACACGCCCCCTAGTTTAGTCCCGCCCCCTCACATTGATTGACAGCTTTCAGTGTAGACATCGGAAATTCAAATGCAAAAGGAATTGCGATTGCATTTGAGTTATGGCAGGTTATATGCGCGGCGCAGAGAGAGTGAAAAAGCAGACGTGGTAATTAATATTGCTATTTAAATATGACAGGCTCATAACTCGTAAGACATGGGAAATACAGTTGCAAATAGACTTTTTTCATTTGAAATTTGGCAGTCACTGTGCGTTCGTGAAAGCGAAAATGCAAACGGTAATGCAAGATTTGCAATTGCATTTGGATTATGTCACAATTTATGCATCCACATATGGAAAACGCAATTGAAAATACAATTTGCAATTCTAGTCTGGAAAATCCTTCCATATATTACAATGCACATTATGAATAATTATAATGCATTATACCCTTTAATAACCATTTATAATGCATTATACATAAAGGCTTTAAGTAAACTGTTACGACTTTTTTTTTTGAAGTTCAAAAGAACAGCATTTATTTAAAATATAAATGTTCTATAACATTATAAATGTCTTTAATGTTCCTTTTGAACAATTTTGTCATTTTTTTTAAATAAACAAAATCTTGCTGACCCCAAACTTAACATTTAAAATGACATTTAAACACATATTATAAAGTCAAATGTCCCTGTTCACAAAACATGAACAGAATGAATCCATCTGCATATTAATGCAAATCCATTCAGATATCAGATATCCACATACAATGGTATGATCCATACATAAATACATTCTGGTCATATTTCACAAATGAGTCTAATGAGTTAGCTCTTAAAATGAAATTTAAAAACAGGGTGTCACATTATGAAACCATTAAGATTTGTTCTAATAGTAAAACATCAGCAGGACATTACTTGTTTTTCAAAAAAGCAGTCATAGCCATAACACATTTTACAATAAAAGACATTAACAGACTTACAGCATAACTGAACCTCTCATTGTAGTCGCGATCATTGGCTCGAACATGTCGTTCCTCCTCTACAGTGGAAGAGAAGTTTAGTTTAGTAAACTATTAGTAAGATCAGAGGCACCATCAACTACATTTCCATAAAAAAAGCCACAACAGTTGTGAACTTTCATAACAACATGCACCCAAAACCAAAATCCTTAAGTGCATCTCATTTCCAGTATCTGTTTGTCCACTAAACCGATACTCCTCATAATGTCCTCATACTCAATTTCTAAGGAACCATAAATGGGCTCGATATTTTCCAAAGCCACTAACAGTGACGTCCCAAGAGCGCTGTCTATGAGATCATCAGTGAATATCACTCAGCAAACGAGGGAAGTAAAAATAGAAAGAGTGTTAGTGAGAAGCTATCATTGATTCTTTGAAAACATCTCCTGGAAGACATTTCCATAGATGTAATCCAGCTCTTCCAGTATACATCCCTCGTGTATCATCTCGCCCTTCCAATCCCACAAGTCCTTGCAGCTCTACCTTGTCCGGGTGATTTCGAGCGTGGGTTCCAATCTCCTCTCCATGGTACTAACATCCATAGCCATCGCAGCGCCATTGCCTGTTTGCAATGTCATTCTTCAAGCGGCACAAACAAACGTTCAGGCATTAAGTTCAACTCTAACTTCACAGAGTCATTAACAAGACCGTCAAAGCATGAAATGCACAGTCTGAGGTGTCTGCTTTCTGTTGGGCAGCTATAGGTTTGTGGTATGTAGCAGACGTTGCCTGCACTTGTCTGTGATTGCGAGAGATTGTCCCGCCTGTGGAATTTCATCGCCTGCAGGGCTTATGCTTATTAGCATAAAAAGCTACTCCTAATCATTTACCAGCTCTTCACTCAGAAGTTAGTGAAGCGTCTGGCATTATAAATACAGGTCTTGCTTTTGGAAAATCCCAGAGGAATTTTTTATTGCTCTGAAGTTGCTCTTTCATTTTTGGGTAATTAAAAAGGTTTTACACATAAGGTATAAACAGCACAGAGATAACGACCCTGACATATCAGTCTTTAAGAAAAATCTGTATCTGGATTCAACATGAATTCAACATTATGAACTATATAAATATAATATTTTATTATTTTATTTACATTATAGTTTAGTATATTTATATTAATAATAGTAATATTTTACATGATTATGCACAAAATTTGCACTACTGTTTTGGGGTCAAAGAAAATAAATTCTGTTCTTTTGAACTTTCTATTCATCAAATAATCTAGAAACAATGTATCATGGTTTCCACAAAAAAATATTAAGCAGCACAACCGTTTTCAATATTGCGTAATGGCTCCTAAAAATTCAGCTTTGTCATCATAGAAATAAATGACATTTTAAAATATATTTTTGGGTCACATCGAGGAGGTAATATATAAATAAAGAACTATTGAAATGAGAAGCATTTTGGATTCATAAACTTAAATCACTAACGCTAAATGGCATGAATGAGGAACTAGAACTTTCTGTTTTCCTTTAATATACTATAATTGGTCGTATTTATCTTTAAGATGTTATATAATGAATCTTGAATATTTACAGTGTGATAATAATTGCTTATGACGATGTATTTCTGATGTTTTTAATTATTGAATTTACCACTGTTATACTATTTAAAGTCAGTTGGTGGAGTACATATTGTTGATTGTTTATCTAAACTGTAGGCTTGTATAATAGTGATAAATGAATAATCATAGACAATTCTTGCCTTGGCCACGGATGTGTAGTGTGATTTACTAGTGAATATGATATTTTGTGTTGTGAAAATTGTCTAGTAGTTAAAAGGAAACGTTTTAATGATTTTGGTGATTCAACATTGACTAATGAGTGATGACGTCGACATAATTGGTGATTTAAAAAGTGGGTGGAGGGATGTAATTGTCTTTTCCCCATTGGTGACGATTGTGAAATAAAACAGAAAAAGAAGACTGTTCTCGTGCGGATCATAATTTCTTATTTTAAAATATATTAAAATTATTTAAAATTATAATAATATTTCACATTATTACATTTTACTGTATTTTGGATCAAATAACTGCACCCTTGTTGAGCACAAGAGACTTCTTTCAAAAACATTAAAACATCTTTCTGACCCCGAAACTTTGAACAGTACCACTGCTGCTGAAAATATTATTAATAATATATATTTTTAATTATTATATATAATATAATTGTCACGCCCCTGGACTGTTTTGTTGTAGTTTTTGCTCCCCATGTGTTCCTTGTGACCCAGTTTCTCCCCTGTCTGATTGTATTAATTTGCTCCAGGTGTGTCTCCTTAGTTCTTTGATTGTCCCGTCTTTAAAAGCCCCAGTCCTTTCAGTTAGTGTTGGTCGGTCTTTGAATGTCTACTTGTGTTCCATGTTCCCTATATGGATTAAAGACTCCTAGTTTGTGAATTCTCCGTGTCTCCTCGTTCCTGGCTCCAGCACTCGTGACAGAAAGACCGACCCAAAACAGTTACCTCCGTGTGTCTAACCTCCGTTTTGTTTTCCGTTTTCAATCAGTGTTTTTGTTTCCGTTGTGTTGCCCCATGGATCCCTACGTCCGGCCCGAATTCCTCCTCCTCCTGCTGGAGCAAGAGGACCGATCTCTCGAGGACCATACACGACTGTTCCTGATGTTAGCTAACGCCACCAGCTACCCGGACGGCGCGCTCTGCACATTCTATAACGCTAGCTTGAACACCGCGTGCAGAGCGCTGTCGTCCGAGGATGGTCCTCGAGAGGATTTCGCCGCCTTCGTGGAGTGGACACTGGCGAGGCACGGATCCCCGTTCACCGTCTGTGCCGAGGGGGATCTCGCCAGTGCCACTCCTGACCCAGAGCCCAGCCCACCAACTCCCCGCAGTGCGGAGCACCAGCACGAGCCCACCGATGACGGAGAGCCATTCCCCGCTACGATCCACGAGCCAGCGACAAGCCGAGCGACTGAGCGGAAGATCGTCCCGGAAGTTGAGCCCAACATGTCAGATCAGGTGCGAGAGCTGATCACGTGGGAGCCAGCCGTGGACGGTGTGAGCGCGGAGTGGAGCTCCGCCCCCTGCACCGCGGCTGAGGGTGAGCTGAGGATACATCTGGGGCTGCTAAACTTTGAAGGGGATCTGTTAGACTGGGAACATGATCTGGAGGTCGACGCTTCCCCTATCCTCTCTCCGTCTCCGCTGGTTCCAGCCAGCTCCGCTCCTCCCGAGCGCCCCCCTGTGCCCGCTTCCCGAAAGCGTCCTCCAGAACCCGCGCCTCCAGAGCGCCCCACAGTGTCGGCTCCCATTCCTGAGTTAACCCCTGGAAGCCCGGAGGATCTCAAATGCCCACCCTCCCACCCGCTCCTGCCTCCTCCACCGCTGTCGTCTGGCAGCCCCTCTGCTCGCCCTCAGCCCTCCATCAATGCGGTGCGAGCTCCGTGGGTCTGCCATCCTCCATCGCCGTGGCTGGAGAATCCCTCACCTCCACCTCCAGCCTCCGAGGCCCAGACTCCACCTCGGCCCGTAGACCCAGCGGCTCCACCTCGGCTCCTAGCTCCCTCGCCTCCACCGTCATCCATCGCTCCACCAGCTCCACCAGGCTCCCTCGTCCCTCCGGCTCCGCCTTGGTCGGGCGTCGACCCGCCATCGCCTCGGGACTCCTCTCCTCTGGCTGCGCCTCGTCACTCCATCCCACCGGCTCCGTTGGGCTCCTTCCTCCCTCCAGCTCCACCTTGGTCCTCAGTCGCTCTGGCTCCGCCGCGGATCTCCGGAGCTCCGCCTCTGCCTCGGTCGCCAGAGCTCTCGGCTCCACCCTGGCCCCCCGGATCCTCGGCGTCACCCTGGCTCGTCGGCTCTCCGTCTCCACCTCGGGCTCCTCCTCCACCTGCTCCGCCTCCGTTGGTCGGCCCCCTGGAGTCGGCGGCCATTCCTCCTCCATGGCTCCTCCCTCCGTCGGCTCCACCATGGGCCATCATCATGGCTGTGGCCTGGGTCCTGCCAGGCTCCTCCTGCTCCGAGTCCCTCCTGTCTCCTCCCTGGCTCCTCCCTCCTTCGTCACCTCCCTGGTCTCTGTCTGCCGGCCCCCTCCCGGTTGTCCGTCCTCCTCCTGAGCCGCCGCCATTGTTCCCACCCGTTCCCCCCCCTCTGTTGTTCCACGGTGCGAGGACGCACCTTCCGGGAGGGGGGAGTAATGTCACGCCCCTGGACTGTTTTGTTGTAGTTTTTGCTCCCCATGTGTTCCTTGTGACCCAGTTTCTCCCCTGTCTGATTGTATTAATTTGCTCCAGGTGTGTCTCCTTAGTTCTTTGATTGTCCCGTCTTTAAAAGCCCCAGTCCTTTCAGTTAGTGTTGGTCGGTCTTTGAATGTCTACTTGTGTTCCATGTTCCCTATATGGATTAAAGACTCCTAGTTTGTGAATTCTCCGTGTCTCCTCGTTCCTGGCTCCAGCACTCGTGACAATAATATAATATAATATATGTATATTATAATATAATATATAATAATCTAGCACTCTCTATTCTAATTCTATGTTATCTATCTGTCTTCTTTTTATTTAAAAAAAAAAAAAACACACACACTTGACCCTCTATCAATTGCATATTTATTCTCTAACTGCTAGCTTTTCTTGAAAAACTAACACTAGCTTTCTTTTTTTCTATTCTATCTACTTGTTTCTTTAAAACAAAACAAAAAAACACTAGGTTTCTTTTTTTCTATAGTCTATTTACTTGTTTTCTTTAAAAACAACAACAACAACAACAACAAAAAAACTTGCTATGTGTACTGCATTAGGCTAACCAAGACTTATCATAGCACTTGCATATTGTTGCTCTTTTGTTGGTTTTGATTGCTTCTATTGTCCTCATTTGTAAGTTGCTTTGGATAAAAGCGTCTGCTAAATGACTAAATGTAAATGTAAAATACAAATTAAATATACAGTATATTATTATTTTAGAATAAATACATCACATTCTTTTTTGAACTTAATGAACTAAATAAGTAATAAAAAGGATATTTCAGATGCTGAATCCAAATTGAATGAGCCATGTTTGTAAAATAGCTTTGGTTACACACACACACACACCAGGTTTTTGACATTGCAACAACTATAAACAACTAAACTGCTGCAACTTCTTTCTCCTCTTGACTTGTTTGGGACACGTCTTACTCTACTTTTGCATAGACCTTAATCAGGTTAGACGCCATATTGAATATAACGCTGATGAAAATGAGGCTGTGAGAGATAGACTTATAATCTTTATAAAAGGTCCTACATCATGTAATTTTCACAACTCACAACTTTCAAAACTGTTTTATGGAGTTTACTGAAAGCTTTTTTTCAGAAAGACGTTAAAGACGTCATTAAACAGCAGTACAATCCAGTCCTTCAGTCCCTCACAGCCTCATTTTCACTCATGTCAAATATTAAACATGGCACTAGCCTGACTAAGGTCTCTTACTCCATGTTTCATCATCTCTCTCAAATGCATATAAGTTAAAAGATGTCCTGCCCACTGCATGCCATTCAAATATATCAGCCTCGACATATCGAAACCTCTACAAGTTTCTACCATTAATGTCATACAACACCAGTCCTGTGTATAGCACACAGTAGCTCAGAAAATTTGGGGGGACCTGATGAGAAAACTGTGATTGTGGTATCTTGCCAGAACAGAGCACAGATTAATACATTGTTCTGAAACATATGAAATTACTGGGTACTTTTTGAGAAACATCAATTCTCCATTTAATTTATTGCTGTCTAAGAAGCACTATAAGGTACAAAACAGGGCCTTATTTTTTAATAAATGGTCTTTGAAAGCAGGTGCTAACCATCAGAAAAACACCAGAGGTCAAACTAATTTTCTTATATTAGGTTTAAAATTTTTTTCTACCCTACTGTTTACATTGTCTGAATATGTTTAAAGGGTCATGAAACCCCAGACTACTTTTTCTGAGATTTTGACAGATGTTTGTGCTGCACATCATAGAAGACAATGTTAGCATCCGATAAGTTTAACTGTTGGAGAAAACTGGTTAATTTTAAGCTTTTTTGCGCTATTTTCATCTTCCCGGTTTAAAATCTACATCGTGTCGACGTCACAATTTGTGACATGGCAAAGGACTATTGCTGCGTTCGAGACACCTCGGATTTGGTATATTTCCTACTTCAACTCTGAAATGATTTATGGAACGGCGCTCTTTTAATGTTAACAAATACTTGTAATGTTTTAATGCTACTAAATCATTAGTAACATTAATTCTTTTAATGTTACCAAATAGTTTTAATGTTACTAAATCCAGACGTTACTTCCAGGTTTGTGGTGGGAAATATCTCACATCCGTGGTATCTCGAACGCAGCATATAGTACATCGATGACGCGTCGGTGTCTATTAAATTATTCACGAGACTGCGTGTTCTTATCCTATGAGAAGATGCTTCGCTTAATTATTCACAACAGCATGTGTTGATTTGCTGTGACAGACACTTCAGACTGTGAGATCGCGTACATTGAGGGAAACGTTCATGGATCGGAGGAGAGTGTTTGTTTTTGCTTTGTAATAAGAGTTTGGCACAAACACAATTCATTCACTTAGTGAGCATAACCGTTTTTACAGCTCCTTGACACAACTCGTCAAAAGGCTTATATAAACACTGCAGAATAAGCCTAAAAAGTTATCAGAGGTGCAACAGCGTGTTCATATATATCTTTTCGATGCAGAGTGCAAATGGCTGTGCATTTACTTGTGTTTTTAACTCGATGGGAGCGAAATGAAACTGTCTGAAACCGAAGCTGTGTGTGTTTGTCCACTCTTCCCCCTCCGCTCCGCAGCGCACCATGACCACTTTTTTAGCGTTTTTTTAAAACTGTGGTGAGAACTAACCAGAGCTGAAACAGGGGGTTTCATGACCCTTTAAAACCCTGATTTTGGAATTTTCTAGCAATAAACATTAAACAAGAATTTGCACCAGAATTTGCAACAGGGGGAATGTAGGGTCGTTATCGTTAAAATTATTTCTACAGTAAAATTAAGAAAATTATTTGTTGCTTAGTTTTTTCCTTACAATAACTCGAACACCTGCAGCATGGCATATTGCATCTTCAACCTCAATCTCATTTTTGTATGTGTGATTCAATAGCTGAACTCTCTGAACTCAGATGGTGGACCTAATGTCCTACTGTTCAACATGGGCGTTACTGTAACATCACGGTGATGTGAAACATTGATCATTACAACATAATCCATCTGAATCGATCCAAATTTGGGAATCTGGGCTTGGATCCAGTTTATATTTTTGCTGAGGGTCACATTTTATCACGGCCCGAACAAGCTGGCTGGAGCTGTGTTGCACCGCAGTCACATCACTCAGTCCAGACTTTTCTCGAGTATTGCTAAACGTCACCCTCACAGCCAGAAGAGCTGAAGAGGAACTGGAACTACACAAGACTTAACCAAATGACTGAGATGAAATCCCACACTGTTTGTGCTCCTGACAGCAGAAATGATCAAACTAACAATTGCCTGATGGACAATAAGATGGTGAAAAATCCTATTACACTGAAGGAGGGACCAGAGCCACATCTACAGAAATAAATATATAAGAATCTTAGGGTAGACTATTAAGCAACCACCCAAAACACTCTAGAAACCGTATAGCAACATGCCACACTACAGCAGGGGAATGGGGAAAAATATTGGGGAAAATCTTGTTTAGTTCTGTTTTACTCAAAATACGATTACAGGTTTTAACAGGAAAACCACAGAATCTTTACCGCAAGTTCAAGAAAATCACTTCTACATTTTTTGGTTGAGCATGGTGACTCAGACAAGAAGTAGACAAGGAGAGTAACTTCATTTCTCAAAAAGCTACTAACCATTCAACGGTTTCCCAGAGTAGCCTGGTAAATCATTTATGCATTAGTTTTTATTGGTTCGTTGACTGCTATGGCTTTGTGAAACATGAGAATTGTTTCCTCATTTAGCTCAGGTGCTACAACCATCATCAACCATTAATAATTGAACAGTTTCCACACCCAGAGATGCACCAGATGAGTTTACACACTGTTCCCACATTTGCCCCCAGTGCACAAATGGTGCACAAGGTATAAAGTCACATACAACTTCCCTAAACTCCAAAAACTACTACTAGGTACTTCCATGGTTCAGGTAAAAAACAAAACCATGTTTTTACCCAGTTCTTGCTGAACGTTCTACAAATCAGCATATTGTGTTCTGGGTTTATAAAGCAGAAATACATTGTTTTTACAAACACTTCAGCCCAGTATTTTCTTCGTTTTTTACTGAAACACTTAAGCCCAAAGTATTTTTTGCTTTTTACGTGAACACTTATTCCAAGAGTATTCTTCGAATTTATGAACACTTAATCCCAGAGTATTCTTTGGATTTTACAAACACTTAAGCACAAAGTATTCTAAGTTTTTTTATGCAAACACTCAAGCCCAGAGTATTCTTCACTTTTTACAAATCTTTCAGCCCAGTGTTTCTTCGTTTTTTTACACAAACTCTTAAGCACAAAGTATTCTTTTTTTTTTTTACGTGAACACTTGAACCCAAAATTATTCTTCGTTTTTTATGCAAACACTTGAGGCCATAGTATTCTTTAGTTTTTAAGAACACTCCAGCCCAAAATATTGCTTGGTTTTTACATGGACACTTAAGTCCAGAGCATTTTTTGTTTATTACAAACACTTAAGCCAAAAATATTCTTTGGTTTTATGTAAACACTTAATCACAGAGCATTCTTCGTTTTTTACGAACACTTAAGCCCAAAGAATTATTTGATTTTTATACTGACACTTAAGTACAGAATACTGTATTCTTTGCTTTTTATGCGAACACTGAAGGGCACAGTATGAACACTTAAGCTCAAAGTATGCTTCAGTTTTTTTGAACACTTAAGCCAAGGGCATTCTTCGTTTTTTTACGCGAACACTTCAAGCCCAAACTATTTTTCCACTTTTTACAAACACTTAATGCCAAAGTGTTCTTTGCTAGAGTTGCATACAGCACACATTACGCAAATTTCATCTGTTCTCTCCAAAATTATGACAGATAAAATGTCTTTGTTGTTTTCGTTAAAACTAGAGTTGCAAGTATCAATTAACCCCCTCACACAAGTGCTCATTAACTATTTGATCTATTATTGTTGCATCTCCAGTAGTTTGTTGTCCACCTCATTCGCTTTTTTCAGCCGTAAAAAAACAGCCAGTGTTACCACCTTGTG
Organism: Spinibarbus caldwelli; assembly: GCA_039654775.1. Taxonomy (NCBI): domain Eukaryota; kingdom Metazoa; phylum Chordata; class Actinopteri; order Cypriniformes; family Cyprinidae; genus Spinibarbus; species Spinibarbus caldwelli. The sequence continues at coordinate 18,839,052 of CM077264.1, read as the reverse complement.
GACAAATTAATTAGCGCAAACAAATTCAAGGTGCACAAATGGACTGAGCATTTAGGAGAAGAAATATCTGTCTGTGCACGTACACTACAAAAGTACAACTATGCTGATAACAAAATTTATGCCGCACACACTGTACGCTTACTCTACCATACACATAAAAACCGAAGTATCCTTTGGCTAAAAATTGCTAATAGTCTTTAGGTTTCGTCACAACCACCTTGATTTGCTACTAGCTAATGCTAGTCAGATGCAGACAATACTAGAGGGAGGTACGTTTTTCATTCTAGCATTTTTGTGGACGAAAAATTTAGATCCTGTAAATTAAATGCACACATCTGCTAAATGTTTATTTTTCTGAATTAGTCCAAAAGGTACATTAGTATGACATGGGCTAAAGTCACAAAACTTTTGGTTCTAATTAATTTGTAACAGTTAAAGTTGGCTTCCCTCTTTTGAATTTGCACAAGGGCTCCTTGACAAACATTTCAGCAATTATGGAAATTACAGTACAAGTGTGTTACAGTACAAAGAGCATCCACAAAATGTTTAAATGACCTCGGTGACTAATACACAGAGGCGTGTGTATTCTTCCTGTTTGTGTACTTAACCACTTAAACACTCACAAAAAAAAGTCAACAGTCGGGCAACAATCTTACAACACAACCAACTTCTCACTTTCAACATTAGCGTATTACAACAGCTAGGCTCAACACAAAGCTCAAAACACAAGAAAAATACCTGCAGGTCTCACGCTCATGTCCCCTCAGTTATGAGCACTAGCATGGAAGTGATCTCCATCCAGTCGGCCAGATCAGGTTTTTAAAAAGATAAAATACTGAACTGCCTCTACCGCCCAAGGGCAAGAAACGATCTGTGGTTTACACAAGGTCAAAGAGGCAAAATTTTACGTCACTTGCAGACAAATACGTAGTGCACTTCACGCAAGCATCCCTATAGCAGCAAAACATCTGCTTTATCTCTGTGGACCAGCAGATGAGAGTATAAAGGAACAATGAGTGTTGTCACAGGAAGAGGATACAAAATGTACCTTCTTTTTAAAGCACTAATGAACTATTTCTGAGGATGGAAACCAGTTTGATTTGTTTATGTGCAAGTGAAACCGAGAGCAGCAGCAACAATCACACAAGGAGGGTGTCATCAAGGTTTCTAGGCAACAAGACCTGAGAAGAGCAGAAGACCTCAGCTCAAACACATGGCGTCGTTGAATCCTGGAGCTAACAATAAACATATTAAATGCAGAAGTACGGACTAACAGAGCAGGTCTTTTGTTCAGCAGAATCTGATCTGGTGATCTGAAAATGCTGTAATTATCTTGTTATTTGTGGTGTCTACGCCTGATCATGTGACTGGGTGTCAATTTAGGTTACTGTTAAAGAGAAGTAACTGCCCAAGAGAAAGCATCGTATTTCACCCCAAATGAAAAGAAAAAAACTATATATTGCAAATTTAGAATATATAGCCTAATTTCTAATACATAAAAATATATAATTGCATTTAAATTTTTTGTTTATTATTTGTATTTTTTATTTTATTTTTTGCATTGTGACTATATTTTTTAATGACAATTAAGCTTTTTTTTTTTTTTTTTTTGGAATTCCCATTATTTTCAAAGGTGATTTTCATTAGATTCTCATTGCTGCAACAATGTAATTTTTTAAACAAAATAAAATAAAAATGGATTTAATCAGCATAAATTAAATTGTTTTTTAAAGGGGTCATATGATGCGATTTCTTGTTTTCCTTTTCTTTAGTGTGTTTTGTAGCTGTTTGTGCAAGTATAAGATCTGCAGAGTTACAAAGCTCAAAGTCTCCCACAAAAGGATTTATTCTATTTAAAAGAGAAGGCTGATCCAGACAGGGCTAAAACGCCTCATTCAAACACGCCCCACATGTCTACATCACGATGTGGAAATATTTGCGTCATGCCGTCCAAATGTGCACGCAAAGAAAGAAGGCGTGGTTTCAGTAACCGCAGTAGTGTTGATGCAGCCATGTGTCAGGGAGACGCTGTGTGTTTCTATGCCAAAGCAAAAGCACTTTTTTTGGCCTTCTGAAAATAGATGCAATTAGGAATCATTGTTAAGATTTGTTTACAACAGAACAGCACAACCCAAATGTTCGAATTTGTGCAACGCATTTTATGGACGACAGTTTTGTGGACCTAGGAGAGTACAAGGCTGGCTGTGCACAAAGGCTATTTCTAAAAAATAAAAGGGTCAGTTTCGACTTTGCTATGACAATCTGGCACTTCTGAATCAGCGACTGTAAGTATGTTTTGTTATTAGTTTAAGTATTTGCTATTGACTGTTCAAATGCGGAGTTTTGCACAGTGTAGAGTAACGTGTCGTGTGTGTGTGTGTGAGAGAGAGAGAGAGAGAGACAGGGTCACATCACAGTGGAGTCAGCTGTCTAATACATACGTAATACATAATAAATACATACGAGCATCATCACTGTGTCTGACTCTGTTCCTCTTTTGGGTTTGAACTAAAGGTAAAACTAAGGACATCGATAACTGTCTTGATATTTACTTTGAAAGCTGAAGCTCGCGATTATGTGTTATTATTTCCGACGTGTGCTTGTGGTGTTCGGCCAATCACAATGCACTAGGTCAGCTGGCCAATCAGAGCAGACTGAACTTGTCGGAAGGAGGGGCTTTGCAGAAAATGACGCGTTTGAGAGAGGCGGAGCATTGAAAAACTACAATAATGTACAGTATTTGAAAAATAATGTGTTTTTTGAACATTAAAGCATGTCAACATATTCTGTTACACCAAATGCACAAAATAATGATCTTTAAAATAGTATCATATGACCCCTTTAATTACAGTTATAAAAGAGATTTTTTTGCATCATGGTCTTGAAAATAATGTCACAATAATGTTTTAATGCTTAAGTTGTAATAATTTCTCAACAATCACTTAAAAAAGTATTTTTTTTTATTTTTTTTGCATTGCAATTTTTGGGGGGGGGGGAATTCCCATTATTCTCAAGTGATTTTCATTAGATTCTCATTACTGTGATAATAATGTTAATAATTAATAATTTAAATAAATATTTTAAATGTTTTAAAATAATTTAATTTAATTATTTTAAATAATTTAAATGTTAATAATTTAATCTAAATAAATTAAAAATATATAAAAATTGATTTAACCAGCATAAAAAATACTTTTTGAGTGTTTTTAATTAACATGAGATTTTTTATATCATGGCAATTTTGTAATAATTTCTCAACAATTACTTAAAAAAGTTCAATAAATGTTAAATGTAAAATATATTCACTGTTAGCGTTTATGTGGTTTTACACATTTGTCTATTTCCTTTGTTTTTGTTCAGCAACTGTACTAACCAATGCGAACGTCCTTCTTCCAAATTGCCATAACATCAGGCCATCTTCGACGGGTCCTACGGGTTTCTCTGAAAAACATGCCAGGAAAACAAGTGTAAGTCAAACAGCACGTTTCCACTGAACACCATGTAATCTTCCTCATAGAAATGACTAGATTTCATCTAGCTTATCTGAAGATTATATTGATAGTCATTTTATACAAAGAGGCAGAAAAACCGTGACATCCCGATTTCCGACAAAACACTTTCCTATAAAGCCATAATATAATTCATAAAGGTTGTTTACTTGCATTGGGAAGCATATCAGCTAATCAGCTAGAGTCACACAGCACAGTGTAATTGTCTTTTAAAGTAGCACACAGTTCTCGCTGTTTTTAATGTCTGATGCACACCGTGTCTCTTCCCCCACACCGTCCTAATGAGAACCCAGCGGAGCTGCAGCCAGGAAACCCGTCAGGTCTCTGGGAACACACTCGCTCCACGGGGAACACTGCAGTAAACACAGGTGATCCCGCTGCAGTGTCCTGCCATATGCTGGCTTCACATGACAAAACCATTCATGGCGAATACAGAAAGGGCTTCTATAGGTGGGACATTATACTGAACGTAGCTGTGAAAGCGTTGTAAGCTTCTCTGTTTTAGTGTGTGGGAAGGTTTGCTGAAAATAAACGTGACTTGGAAGACCTCGGCAGTGCACACTTTGGATGTCTTCTCTTTTTAATACGCTTGATACTGTATATATCATCAGCTCATTAATAAAGGCTGCTGAACTACAATAAAGAGCACTAATCCTAAATGTGCAGTGTTTGGCTACTCCAGGACCACTGATTTAATGGAAATCAACGTTGAAAGTCTGTAAGCAGTAGAGGCATCTGACATACTGACCCAACATGACTGCAGAGCTCTACAGACCAAAATAAATGTGACTATAGACTCTCATATATTGACAGTCATATCCTCTGTCTATCAACAAACCTGTTTAAATTGAGATTTGCCAAAAATTAAATTGAGATTTGCCAAATATGGATTCATAAATAACACATGCCAAAGAAACAAATATTATATATTTTTTAATTATAATGAATAATAATTTATTTATTATCTATTATTTTAATGTAAAAAAACTAATATATATATATATATGTATATGTATGTATATATATGTATGTGTATATATATATATATATATATATATATATATATATATATATATATGTATGTATGTATGTATATATATAATATATATATGTATGTATATATATAATATATATATGTATGTATATATATATATATATTTATATATATATGTATGTATATATATATAATATATATATGTATGTATATATATATGTATATATACATATGTATATATATATATATATATATATATATATATATATATATATGTATATATGTATACGTATATATATGTATATGTATATATATATATGTGTGTATATATATATATATATAAACTACATTTATTGTGTTATATAAGTATATACAATAATTATATTTTAAATAATAATAATAATCATTATTATTATTGTTGTTGTTGTTGTAGCTGTTGTTATGACATAGTATGCACCACCAACAAATTAAACTAGATCCATTATTATTTAAATAAAATATATTAATCTATAAGTTTAACCTAAATTTATTGCTATATAAATATATTAATAATAATTAGCATTATTATTCCTGTTATTATTGTTGCTATATACTTATGGATTACCAACATATTACAACATAGATATATTTTAAAACACAAAAAATAAAAATTTTACCCACATTTACTGTTATACAGACATAAATATATTTAAAAACAACAATAATTACTATTATATAGTTACATATTATACATATTACACTATATTACACTATATTCTAAATACTATTAAATTACGTATTAGATGTTAAATTAAATATATATATTTCATTTATATTTAAATTTTATATTTATTTGCAATATTTAGTCATGTAATTGTAGTGATTATATTTATAATATTTTTAATTACAATAAACCTTGAGAATACATTATCTATTACCATTATTCAATGTCTAAACAGACAAATTAAGTCAGACCCAAGATAAAAGATGTGTCCTCAGTTGTACCTTAATGGAAAGCCTGTAGTCAATTAGTCAGCCTTAAGTGGCACATACAGTGGATGTAAAATAAGATCGATGATTACAATAAATGGACATCTTATATAAAAGATTTGCTACTGAATGCAATATTAAGGCAAAACTATCCCAATGAATGACAGTCATATATGCTTTAACGCTCATAACTGCGGTGTATCAGTGCAGCTCATTCACTAACACTACATCACGATCAACTATAAACAACAGACAGCGCTCACCGAAAACATGCTCCATCCATTCATCTATGGCTCTGCTACGGAGACAGGGTGGAGTAACGCGTCCATGAGAAATTAAAGACAGAAAACACCAGACAGGTGCCTAAAAACCAGCCTCCTGAGTCCTGTTTACTCGCGCTCGAGCTCCGTCAACCGCGCGCGCGCGCTCGCACACACACACGCGCACAAACGGCCGTTTTGCGGAAGAATACAGCGCAAAACAAGAAGAAGTGAAGAAACAATTGGCTATATTTGTTATATTATATAATATTATTCAATTATTAATAAGCCTATAAATATATTAAATATTTTTAATTTAAATATTTTAACCCAAAACATCCTGACGTTAAAAAAAAAATGAAATTCACCAACAACAACAACAACAACAACAACAACAAAATAATAATAATAATAAATAAATAAATAAAATAAAATAAATAAATAAAATCCTTGGTTAATTTGTTGTCTGTATATTTTACGCTATATAACGTTTACAGATATTTGGTTATATTATATTATATTACATTATATTATTTATTTAGTTATACTATATTATATTATATTATGGCCCAGTTTCACAGACAGGGCTTAGACTAAGCCAGGATTAGCCCATAGTTCAATTAGGACATTTAAATAATTTTTATAAACATGCTTAGGGGAAAAAAAAAAAATACTGGGGTGTATCTTTTGTCAAAACAAAGGCACTGATATATTTTAAGATCAGTCAGTGCAAGTTTATTTCAGTTGAAACAGACTTACATTTTAGTCTTGTCTGTGAAACCGGGTGTATATTATATTATTGGATAAAAGCTAAATGACTAAATGTAAATATAAATATTATTCAATAATTAAGAGGCCTATAAATATATAAAATATTTTAATATCACCATTAATACACTAGTGTGAGTTTACTGTTGTTATATATAAGTAAAAAATCCTAACCTTAAATTAAAAACATAATAATAATAATTGAATTTCACAATAAAAATAATAATAAAAATACATAGTTAATTTGTTGTCTGCATATAACATTTACTGTAGGCTATACAACATTAATGGCATCGTTAAATGCTAGAATATTAATACCAAGGTAATTTCGCGTATTTAAATAAATGCGTGATGCATTAAGCAGGGACTATTGGGAACGCATTGCAATACCCTTTTGGTTTTGTGTAAAAATAGAACTGTAGATTTATTACAATTATAACAACAAATAACTTAATCTATCTGAGACTGAATTAATCAGTATGTTTAATTGAAATTATGTTATTTTATTTGTGTTCGGCAGGCTGTATTTCAGTCTGATGATTATAATGCAGTAGCTTTGAGGGAAATGCATTGGCGACACCTTCTGGATGATTACAGCGGCACGACATTAACTTAATATGTTTGCTTGTGCTGTACGTGCATTCAAAGTTCTTACGTTTGTACTATCCTAAAAACATGCATGGAGGGCTAAAAATCATAATTAGCCTAAATAAAGATTTATGACAGGCCCAAATTGCATGATCGCGCAGCGTCGCTGACTGTCGAGCAATAAAGTCAAAGCGAGCAGAACCAGGAAAGCAAACCACAGCTCTACTGTTACTGTAACACTGCCAGTGGAGAGAGAGTTAACGTTACAGGTCTGTCACCGACATCACTTTGACTCTGGTAAGACCTGATTTCACTCCAGTTCAGTGTTTAATATGTGTCAGAAACAAGGATTTGCTGGTACATCGTGCATAAGAAAATGTATACACGCAGCTCTATGTGCAATTTAACTATGCATGTAGCCTACTGTACACAGCAAACTGTAAATGTAAATATAATGATCGCAGAAGTCAAACATATTATGTAGTCAGCTGAATTTCCATGCTTTTTTGTTATTGTTGGGGTTATAAATCAAGAAGGGTTGTGTAATACAATGTCCTTCTTTACTATTAGCTAGCTATAGACATCATTTTAGGACATTTGACCTCAAAAACGACTGTTTTGATAGGCTGCTTGCTAAATTATTGGACACAGTGATGTTCAAATTACATAGAATGGCTGTTCACCTGGTTTTGAGACAAAAAATGCTGTGTAGGTAGACACAATGATGCCAAAATGTTGCCTAAGTAGGCAGCTCGATAGGTTTTGAGCCACATCCACACAAAATTGCCAGGTATCATGACTCAACTTTAGTTTAACTGTCAGATGTGTTGTGTAAAAATGATGGGAAGTAAGTTTTTGACTATGTAACACCGTGTTTCATCAAACAGACGTGAGGACTCTCTCTCAACACACAGAGGACAGTTCTGAAAAGAAAAAGGTGAGTAGATACATGCAAGCCGTGAGATTTCTATTTTCATTCTTTAAGATTAAAGTACATTCGCAATTTGACTATATTTCAAGTAGACTAGATTACGCAGTTGCCTTGAGATGATTTTGGGAAAATGGCTTCTGAGTACCTGTCATCACAACTTTTCTAAAGTTTCAAGGCCTTTATAATTTTATATGTATAGAGGTATATATTCATGTATATATTTGTTGCCACAAATTGATACGTTGTGGGAAGTTGGTTCGCCTCTGCTTGTTTTGCCATTGTTATGAAAATGACTTTTTTTTAATTCCATATGAAAAATGTTCTAACTTGTTCCAACTTGGCTAACTGTGGTTAACCAGTTTAGTCAAAGTCTGGTCTGGTCTGCCAGTCCTAACTATGAAAGCTTGTTTCAACCATTGGCTAAAAATAAAGGTAATTTATCTTTTTATCTCACAATTCAGTCTCTTTTTCTTGCAATTGAGTTTATATCTCACAATTTGGACTTTATTAACAATTCTGAATTTATCTCAGAATTGCGTGATATAAACTCAGAATTGCGGGATATAAACTCAGAATTGTGATGTAAACTCAGAATTGCGAGATATAAACTCAGTATTGCGAGATTAAACTCAGTATTGCGAGATATAAACTCAAAATTGTGAGATATAAACTCAGAATTGTGAGATATAAACTCAGTATTGCGAGATATAAACTCAGTATTGTGATATAACCTCAGAATTGCGAGATATAACCTCAGAATTGCGAGATATAAACTCAGTATTGCGAGATATAAACTCAGTATTGCGAGATATAAACTCAGTATTGCGAGATATAAACTCAGTATTGCAAGATATAAACTCAGTATTGCGAGATATACACTCAAAATTGGGAGATATAAACTCAGTATTGCGAGATATAAACTCAAAATTGTGAGATATAAACTCAGTATTGCGAGATATAAACTCAAAATTGGGAGATATAAACTCAGTATTGCGAGATATAAACTCAGTATTGCGAGATATAAACTCAGTATTGCGAGATATAAACTCAAAATTGTGAGATATAAACTCAGAATTGCAAGATATAAACTCAGTATTGCAAGATATAAACTCAGTATTGCGAGATATAAACTCAAAATTGTGAGATATAAACTCAGTATTGCGAGATATAAACTCAAAATTGTGAGATATAAACTAAGTGTTGCGAGATATAAACTCAAAATTGTGAGATATAAACTCAAAATTGTGAGATATAAACTCAGTATTGCGAGATATAAACTCAAAATTGCGAGATATAAACTCAGTATTGTGAGATATAAACTCAAAATTGGGAGATATAGACTCAAAATTGTGAGATATAGACTCAAAATTGCGAGATATAAACTCGGAATTGCGAGATATAAACTCAAAATTGCAAGATATAAACTCAGTATTGTGAGATATAAACTCACAATTGTGAGATATAAACTCAGTATTGTGAGATATAAACTCAGAATTGTGAGATATAAATTCGGAATTGCGAGATATAAACTCAGTATTGTGAGATATAGACTCAAAATTGCGAGATATAAACTCAGTATTGTGAGATATAAACTCACAATTGTGAGATATAAACTCAGTATTGTGAGATATAAACTCAGAATTGTGAGATATAAATTCGGAATTGCGAGATATAAACTCAGTATTGCGAGATATAAACTCAAAATTGTGAGATATAAACTTAGTATTGTGAGATATAAACTCAAAATTGTGAGATATAAACTCAGTATTGTGAGATATAAACTCAAAATTGTGAGATATAGACTCAAAATTGCGAGATATAAACTCGGAATTGCGAGATATAAACTCAAAATTGTGAGATATAAACTCAAAATTGTGAGATATAAATTCAGAATTGTGAGATAACCTCAGAATTGCGAGATATAAACTCAGAATTGTGATATACAAACTCAGAATTGCTAAAAGTCTGAATTCTTTCTAATTTATTCTCTGCATTGCCAGAAAAAAAATCAGAATTATGAGAGAAGTCGCAATTACCTTTTTTTTTTTATTCCATGGCAAAAAGTGTACAATGTATTCATATTAAAATATATTTTTGACATGAATGTATTGATATCCATTCTTTTTTATGCACTGTGGTTGTTGCAAAGATTATTTTTGGCTGCAACTTGTTTACATATTTCCTTTCTCTGGTTTCTTTACAGAAGCGCACACCATGGCAGGCCAGCTACACCCACAGCTGCTGCTGTCCAGGCAGTACTGCAAAGTCTTCTCTGTCATTACCTTGCAAATTCACACCAGCTCTGGGCTGGCCGCTAAGGACCACTACAAAGTTCTCGTGCTCGGTGGTGGGAGTGGCGGCATAGCGATGGCCGCACGCATGAAAAGAAAGGTCGGCGCACAAAACGTGGCCATCGTGGAGCCTAGTGAGGTATGCTGCAGCAGAGCATTTATAGCTGAACTGCCCCTTTTAGAGACCTTTATTGTGCCTGGCTGTTCTTGAGGCATCATGTACGTGCTGGGATTCAGGTTTAACAAGTTCCTGTTTAGTGTTCACTGAATGGACATGTACAATAACTGTTCAAATGTTTTGGGGTCTGCAAGGTTATTTACACTGAAGGATCATGTGACACTGAAGACTGTAGTAATAGCTGCTAAAAATTCAGCTTTGAATCACAGAAATAAATTTTAAAATAGAAAGCAGTTATTTTAAATTGTAATAATATCTTATAATATTACTGTTTTTACTGTATTTTTAATAAATAAATGCAGCCTGGGTGAGCATGAGAGATGTCTTTCAGAAACATTAAAAAATCTTACTGACCCCAAACTTTAGAATTTTTGAGGTACGTTATTTAAAAACCTTTGCACTGTTTTCTCAATGTTCAACATTACATCTAATGCACTTTTGACTCCAGGTGCATTACTATCAGCCGATATGGACGTTAGTTGGCGCAGGGGCCAAAAGTTTTGCATCTTCTGGACGATTAACAGCGAGTGTGATTCCATCAGGGGTGACGTGGGTCAAGTCCAAAGTGGCAGAATTTGAACCTAAGAACAACACTGTCCACACAGACTCTGGGAAAAAGGTATTTAGGTTGACAGTTAGCAATTAATGTGTCTCAGAGTGTCATGTGTTGTGAAAGAGCAGTGCTTTTCTGCATAGTATTAGTTTAGAAAAGTGTCTTTTGAAAAGGGAAGTCTTTTGAAATTGCTGGGAATTTTTGTGGCGTCAGTAATGTTGCGTAATATGATATTGCACATTAATGTTGCATAATATGATATTGCACATTATATTGAACCATGAAGGTGTGTCACTATAAATTAGTCACAGCTTATACTAAGTGTGATATAAAGTAACAAGAACATGTTGCAAAACTCGAAGGAATATCATAATAACATTGTTAAATTGCCACATGATCTGGAACGCTCACTTTAATCAAACTTAACCCAGCTTTAGTAGTGTTTATTATGTAACTGTTAACTTTTTTCTTTTTCAGATTTCCTATGATTATCTGATTGTAGCTCTTGGCCTTCAGCTGCATTATGAAAAGGTATGTTGTGAATGTCATTAATAGACTAAATTACTAGTTTTCCACTTTCATATGCACAATGTTTTGATTGAGAGAAGCATTCTTGGCTCCTGTAGTTTTATTATTAACACAGCTTAGGTGTGGTGTTATTGCCACATCAGTCCAGAGGAAGTTTCCAATCTTAATGTAATGTTAATTACATTTGTCAGACTTGTTAACAAGACTTGTTAACCAAGTTCAAGTTAAATACCATTTAAAACTTTGTTCTATTTTTGGATTTTATGGTCATACCTGACATGACACTGTATATCCTCCTGACTACCAGGAGAAAACAGTTTTGTGAATTTAGTATTTTGTCATGTCATTACATTGTTTAGAGCAGCACTGAAAAAAATGACTCAATCAATTTATTTGAGCTACATTTAAATAAACAAATTTAGTTCACTAACTTTCAACTAAATTTGTTTATTTAAATGTAGCTAAAATAAATCGATTGCAACCACTTACCTTAAAAAATTTAGTAAATTCAATGAGTCATTTTTTTCAGTGAGGGGTGCCTAACCCTGTTCCTGGAGATCTACCTTCCTGCAGAGTTCAGTTCCAACCCTGACCAAACACACCTGTCTGTAATTATCAAGTGCTCCTTCAGATCCTGATTAGTTGGTTTCAGTTGTGTTTGGTCAGGGTTGGAGCTGAACTTTGCAGGAAGGTAGATCTCCAGGAACAGGGTTGGGCACCCCTGGTTTAGAGCATAAGAAAAAATGTGAACAATAAAATCTTTTGAAAAATTATGTTTTATTCATGTTATGCCATGTCCTCTGTAGAGGACATCAGGACTTTAAAAACTCCTGTTTTTTTAAAAATAAAAAGACATGAATAGACATGAAAAGACAAAAACAGTGGGATTTTTTATTTAATCACAAATCAATTTTTTATACCAAAATTTATATAAAGATGATTCTCAACTGTTATGAAAGATATTTTTAAAAACCATTTTTCTTTATGCATAATAATGTGTGTAAAATGGCCATAAACGAGTTTTTCCATTATATACAATGTATCTATAAACTGTATCTAATTTGCATATTAATGTGTTTTTGGGGCAACATAGAATGAAAAAATAAGTGCAATAATGGGAGTAAAAATTAGTAAGATTTTCATAATAATATCTAATATTTAATAGGAATATTCATATATAATTTTTTCTCTATTCATTTGTTGTGTCTCCCAAAATGTGTAATAAACATGCTTTAAGTCCTGGTGTCCTCAACAGTGGACATGTATGAAATTGATGCCCTGTTTCATAACAGAAGGTCATATTTTGATTTGAAACCCCATAACATTTTCCTGAGATGTTGATATATGACAAACAATTTGAAAATTAGTCAGATTTAAACGGTAATTACAAAATATTATCATATTTCCATAAGGGTGTTACACTTGATCACTAAATGTAATGTCAGCCATTTTTGAAGACCAAGGAGAGGGAGTGGTTATGGTGAAACATCCAATCATTTGTTATCGCTGAAAAGCCCTGAGTGTGCTCTGTACAGTACATCCAGACTTAAAACTGTGACATGTAACAGAGAAATCACTAAAACATAATGTCCTCTACAGAGGACAAAACTCCATAGCTGGTAGTCAGGAGGATATGCAAAGAAATATGAAACAGTATCTGTTTTCACAGAGTGAAACAAAATAACTCTGAATTAATAAAACCAAAGTTAAAAATGATCCTGAGTTAACAATTTCTTGTGTGATGTTTGATGAGATTTTCTTCTCAAAGTTGTCAATCTAATTGATTTCCTTCTGCTGATTACAGATCAAGGGCCTGCCTGAAGGGTTTGAACATCCCAAAATCGGTTCAAACTACTCAGTGAAAACAGTGGAAAAGACATGGAACGCCTTGAAGAACTTTAAGGAGGGCAATGCTTTGTTCACCTACCCAAACACTCCCATCAAATGTGGAGGAGCTCCTCAGAAAATCATGTATCTCTCTGATGCCTTCCTGAGAAAGGTTTAATTCTTAATTATTGAAATCCCCAAGAACTGGTTACAATCATGATTTTATGTATAAAATATACTGTAATATGTACATAAATAATCACCTTTTATTTATACACTTACAAAATTATCATGCTGTTACTATATGTTTGGACATGCATGATAGTAATACCATGATTCTTGGACAAATATCATGATAAAACCATGTTTTTGGCCATATATCATGTTGACACCAAGTATTTTGGATATGTATCATGGTAATACCATATTTTATGGACAAAAACAGAGATAATACCATGTTTTTTGGGCATATATCATTGTAAAACAATATATTTTGGACATGTACCAAGGTAATACCATATTTTGTGGACGGAAATAAAGGTAATACCATGTTTTTGGCCATATATCATGTTGACACCAAGTATTTTGGAAATGTATCATGGTAATACCATATTTTATGGACAAAAACAGAGATAATACCATGTTTTTTGAGCATATATCATTGTAAAACAATATATTTTGTACATGTACCATGGTAATACCATATTTTGTGGACAGAAATCAAGGTAATACCGTGTTTTTGACCATATATCATGGTAACACCATGTATTTTGTACATATAAGTACCATAGTAATACTATATTTTGTGGACAGAAATCAAGATAATACCATGTTTTTGACTAGAAACAAAGGTAATAACGTTTTTTTGGCCATATGTCATGGTAACACCATGTATTTTGTACATATAAGTACCATAGTAATACTATATTTTGTGGACAGAAATCAAGATAATACCATGTTTTTGACTAGAAACAAAGGTAATACCGTGTTTTTGGCCATATATCATGGTAAAACAATATATTTTGGAGATGTACCAAGGTAATACCATATTTTGTGGACGGAAATAAAGGTAATACCATGTTCGTGTACCGTGGTAATACCATGATATTACACAAAGTAGCTTGGAGTGCCCTGTAAATACCATGGTAAATGAATATGGTAATCATTCAGTACCAAAATATTAACATGGTACTGCCACAGTACATTTACAACTCAGTAATACCCAAAGAAATTAGAATATTTTTTAAACAATGTTTTTTTTTTCTTTCTTTTTTTAGACAGGAAAAAGGTCCAAAGCCAACATTATTTATAACACCTCCTTACCAGTGCTGTTTGGGGTCAAGAAATACGCTGATGCTTTGTGGGAGATTGTGAAGAAGCGGGACCTTAACATAAACCTCAGGCACAACCTCACCGAGGTCAGGGCCGACAAACAGGAAGCCGTTTTTGAGAATCTGGACAAACCTGGGGAGACAGAGGTTTACAAGGTAGCCATTGTTAAATTACACAGAAAACATCTGGAGTTCTGTTAAGCAGTAGTTTGAGTGTCTCACGTACCCTTCATGTTGGTCATAGTATGAGATGATCCATGTTACCCCTCCGATGGGACCACCTGCAGTGCTGAAAGGCTCCTTGCTGGCCGATGCAGCCGGCTGGCTGGATGTAAATAAGAACACTCTTCAGCATAAGACTTATGCCAATGTATTTGGTATCGGAGACTGCACCAATCTACCCACGTCCAAAACGGCAGCAGCAGTAGGTAAAACTGAAAAAAACGTATCTCTTTACACCCCATGTTCTTTTTTTTTTTTTGGGATAGAACGAGATAAGTCCCTGCTCATTAAACCTTTTCTACCTAATTATCAGTACTCATCAGACAGGTCTAGAACCTGCTTCAGTCATTTTCCACCATTAATCAGTGGTTACTTCCCCATTCACTGAGCTGATTTTCATGGTGAGAGAGCTGTTAGTGCTTGTTTTATTGAAATGAGATGACCAGGAGAATCATCTGTGACCATAATCTTCTACAGCTGCGCAGTCTGCAGTGCTCGACCGAACTGTCAGCAGAATTCTGAAGAAACAGCTGCCAGATAAGACAGTAAGTATGTTTAAGGATAAACATTAATGTGGTTTTCCACTGTTTGCTCCTCCAACCTTATTTCCAGTGTTGCCTGAGTGTGCACCACCAGGGGGCGTAGTGTTAACAAAACAATTTCTGTGTTTGGAATGAAATAAGCCAGTGATATTTTTTGGAATAAGTGATATTTTAATAATTAGTCAACGTGGAGAATGCAAAAACAAATTTCTCTTCATTTCTCACACTGTAAAGGGAAAATTAGGTCCAGTGCGTTGTGGGATAGTTATTCCACTCAGGGTACTCAGCGTGTTGTATACTGAGCAATTTGGCATATGTGGTTGTCCTACACATGCTGAAAATATTAAAAGTATGCACATTATGCATGCCTATTACAGAAATCGTGCAAGTAGCATGGTGGCATGCTGTTCCAAAAAATCTGTTTTCCTTAAAGTCCGCGTGAACCAGAAGTTGCTGCCGACTTTATTTCAGTGTAGTGACGTATTTTCAGCTGAAACGGAATATTGAACAGAGGGCTTGGTTTTATTTTTGTGCTCTTCCTCTCTGTCTCTCACTCATAGCAACCTAACGGTTGGAGGGGTGTGTTTAAGAATATTCTGCCCAAACCGTCAAACTGACGTCGTCAGAGAAGAAATGCCATTCCAGAGTGGAAGCAAATGTTCAGATTTTGATGAAAGATTACCAAGACAAACTATTTTTTTCAGCGGATTAACTTGCACAGATTAATTGTTCACATCAAGACTAGCAATGTGCGCTAGTAAAGTAAATAAAGTCCATTTTGATTTCATGCGGACTTTAAATATCAAGTTCATTCATATGTATGTAAATAATACATACATTAATTCATTAATTAAATTGCGGATATACTAATAAATATTTTAAATTTCATCTTTCAAAATAAGCAAAATATTACATATTGAATAATAATTATTACTGTTAAATAGTAATGGTTTTATGTATGTTGCAGTATGATGGTTACTCCTCCTGCCCACTGGTTACCAGCTACAACACAGTGATCTTGGCAGAATTTGATTATGATGGGCAGCCGCTGGAGACCTTCCCTGTGGACCAGAGCAAAGAGAGCAGGATCATGTACCACATGAAAGCTGATTTCATGCCTCATTTGTATTGGCATGGACTTCTCAAGTGAGTCCCGATCACGTACTGATCACGTACTGACCCTTCTGAATACAAGCCTGATATTCATTTTTTCTCTTCCTATTTTGTTTTTCTTCTTCAAATTAAGGGGGCTTTGGGGAGGCCCAGGACCATACCGGACCATCATGCATCTGGGAATGAAATAGAACAAACTTATATTTGGGAACAAAGCAAAAATGTATTCTTTCTCATTAACAAGTTTATCTTAGATGGTGCTTGATTTACTCAAGTGAATATCCAGAGATGCCTGCTTTTAAATATAGTTTGCTAGTTTTGTATAATTTCCCATTACGGTGCTATATAGTAATTTTTGGCTATGGCATAATCCATGTCCTTGTGATTAAAAACACATTCTATTTCTGAGTAACCTTTTCATATTAATCAGATCGCAATATGTGTTATAAATATGAAAATAAATAACAGGTTCTTTATGAAGTCTGTATTTTGACTCTTTAGATAGATAGACATACTGATAGACAAATGATTGATAGATGATTGACAGACAGACAGACAGACAGACAGACAGACAGACAGACAGACAGACAGACAGACAGATAGATAGATAGATAGATAGATAGATAGATAGATAGATAGAAAGACAGACAGACAGACAGACAGACAGACAGACAGACAGACAGACAGATAGATAGATAGATAGATAGAAAGACAGACAGACAGGTAGATAGATAGATAGATAGATAGATAGATAGATAGATAGATAGATAGATAGATAGATAGATAGATAGATGAATGCACAGACAGACAGATGGACAGATAGATAGATAGATAGATAGATAGATAGATAGATAGATAGATAGATAGATAGATAGAAAGACAGACAGACAGACAGACAGACAGACAGACAGATAGATAGATAGATAGATAGAAAGACAGACAGACAGGTAGATAGATAGATAGATAGATAGATAGATAGATAGATAGATAGATAGATAGATGAATGCACAGACAGACAGATGGACAGATAGATAGATAGATAGATAGATAGATAGATAGATAGATAGACAGACAGACAGGTAGATAGATAGATAGATAGATAGATAGATAGATAGATAGATAGATAGATAGATAGATAGACAGACAGGTAGATAGATAGATAGATAGATAGATAGATAGATAGATAGATAGATAGATAGATAGATAGATAGATGAATGCACAGACAGACAGATGGACGGATAGATAGATAGATAGATAGATAGATAGATAGATAGATAGATAGATAGATAGATAGATAGATAGATGAATGCACAGACAGACAGATGGACGGATAGATAGATAGATAGATAGATAGATAGATAGATAGATAGATAGATAGATAGATGAATGCACAGACAGACAGATGGACGGATAGATAGATAGATAGATAGATAGATAGATAGATAGATAGATAGATAGATAGATAGATAGATAGATAGATAGATAGATAGATAGATAGATAGATGAATGCACAGACAGACAGATGGACGGATAGATAGATAGATAGATAGATAGATAGATAGATAGATAGATAGATAGATGAATGCACAGACAGACAGATGGACGGATAGATAGATAGATAGATAGATAGATAGATAGACAGACAGACAGGTAGATAGATAGATAGATAGATAGATAGACAGACAGACAGGTAGATAGATAGATAGATAGATAGATAGATAGATAGATAGATAGATAGATAGATAGATGAATGCACAGACAGACAGATGGACGGATAGATAGATAGATAGATAGATAGATAGATAGATAGATAGATAGATAGACAGACAGACAGACAGGTAGATAGATAGATAGATAGATAGATAGACACATTTATTTATTCTCATATTTTCTGTTTCACAGAATTACCCTGACGTTAAAATTGACTAACTTTGTATGTGAATACAGTCAAAGTCCCTTGATACACTGCACTGCCCCTCAGAATCTGCGCGCATGCGCGGTAGCGTACAGCGCCATCCGGGTTCTTCGCTAGAATCCCTCTGAGAGGAGGCGGGAAATGGCGTCTCGAGCAGCTGTGTATCTCTCTGTCGTTCTGTGAGTCTGTGACTCGCGCTCAGCGGAGAAGCGACCGAGAGACGCGCGCGGGCCGCTCCAGCCACAACCACCCCTGCATCGTGTCGCTCTGACCCCTGGCATGTAAGTGTTTAAACGGAGCATATTTTGATCACATACATGCAAAAATAAATATTTAACCCTACGCCACGGTCGCAGTGCTTCAAATCTCGCGTCTTCACGACTCGCCCCCTCCGTCTGTGAGAACATGTTCTTCACGCAGATGAAGACGCTAGCGCTGTTATCTTATATCGCATTTAAACAAATATTGATTAATAAATAAATCATCATAGGATGAATAAAAACGTCCGTTTGTCATTTTCCAGTGCGTGTTTGCTGTATGTAAAGGCTGGAGCGCGGGTGTCGCGAGACAGCCAACAAGTCATCTGTTAGCGTTAGCCGCTGACGTTAAAACGCCCTCGGACTCAAATATTCACATTAACATAAGATGTATTATTAAGACGAAAAAACTGGCGTGGGTAGCTCAAAGTCGGTGGGCCAATTTTACGAGCGACTGCTGTTGGCGATTTTATTGTTTTGATGTCAAAGCCACTGAGCAGTTGGCTTGCTAACTTGAGCGCGACCATTTTTAGCTCAATAATGTAGCTCGGAGGCGCGGGCTGTGCGAACCGACAAGAAATACTGAAGTAGCTCATGATTTACGGGGTGTATTGTGTTGGCTGGGGAATGTAATAAGTTTTACAGCACGGGAATGTGTTAGAAGTTATCGGCAGGCCAATGGCAAGCTACATTTGTTTAGAGTGAACAAGCAAAGCGGGCTGTGAAGGAGACATGATTCACCCCCGCCCACTTCAAACACATCTGAGGACTTTCACTAGTTTATTTCTGCTGCACATACCAGTGCTTTTATGAAAACACACTATATATACTCACATTTCTACATTTAATTCACATTGTTATGACTGTAGAACATACCATTGCTCTTTTCATATGTGTTCCTCTCAAACATGCACATTACAGTGTTTCTAAATATCAAAGTTGCAGTGGATTAATTGTTCATTGTAAATAATTAAAATATTAAAGTTTTTTTTTCTCCCTGAATGTATTAGCACACCATATAAGTCTTATATTTTAGATGGTAATTGCTTTATAATACTATATATACAATTTTCACACGCTGACTTTATTTTGACTAGACATTGTGGTTCAAAAAGATCTGTAAACTTGTGGTTTTTGAGTGTTGCGACACATACGTGTAAACCACAGGTTCCCAAACTTTTTTTTGTCAGCTGAACACTTTAGATGTACAATATTGACTTGAAGTACCCCTTGAGGTTTTAAGTTAATATATTAATAATTTAATGACACATTTGCATATTCATCTTGATTTATGGGCACATGACATGAAAGTAAATGGATTTTTTATTTTTACTCAGGTTTTTTTTTACTTTGTAGTTGGACTTTAAAGTGGACTCGAACCTCTTTTTAGTTATTTTAACTTTACAAAAAAGTTAAAATACAAAAATGAAGACTTACTGTAAATTACATTTGTACTGTAAAATAAAGAATCTTATTTTACAGTACTAGTTACAATACTAATATTTATCTTAAATTCTTGACATTCAAATGTACATAAAGTAAACCTAGCACACGTTGTGCCACAAATGTTCACAAAACTTGAAAACGCGTGCTCTGGTCCGGATATGAACTATGATCCGCGCAGCGAGTGTTAAACTTAAATTGTGGCGTTCCACACAGAAACCGATCTCTCATGCACGCTCCACGTGTTGTTACATATTAAATATTGTTACGGTCTTGTTTACAGAGATGAACTGACAGCGCAGAAGCTCTTTCATGGGATTTGAATTCTCTGCCATAAGATAACCTCAAGCATAATACAGCGCAGTGATTGGATCTTAAGAGTTCATTCTCATGAATAATACTGAGAAAAGCTCGGAAAACTGATGACGTAGACACGTACTCTCCAGACATGGCAGCCAGTCACCACTGCACACTAACGCATATATGTCACTTTTCGTGATGTTGGTTCAACTTCACTTTTTGAAAGAACGAAGTTGCTCCAAAAATGAAAAAATATACATTTTTCCCTTAATAGCAGGGCTCGCAAAATTTTTAAATCCGTGGTAGCCCCTCAGGCAGGTACTCTTCACAGGGTTCCTACGGGGTTTGGAAAAGTATGGAATTTGATTTAAGTATTTTCCAGGTCTGGAAAAGTATGGGGGAAAAAAAGCAGAGTATGGAAAAATATGTGTTTTCAGACTTTTGCCCCTATTTAGCTTAATAGAAAATTCAGAATTTAATGAAAATAAATTTATCGTACAAGAAGTGAGGTTTCATGGCAGCTGTTTAGTGATTCTTTAGTGATTTCCAAATATGAGTGAATGAATTCAAGGTGCACTTTTTTCATTATGCAAAATGCAGGTTATAAGCATTTTGGGTTTCTTCACACTATATACTTAGCACTGTCTTACATAACCTCAAGGACCTTTGCAAAAATATACAGACTTTTATGTGCGCACAAGAAACCATTAAATTTAGCATATAGGATAATGCACACTGAGCCACCTGTTGTGCCATCAGCCCATTTCGCGGTGTGGTTCCTTGCCCGCCACAGAATATGCATTAAAGAGACCTAAGGCCTTGAAATATGGCATACTGCCCCAATGAAAGCCAAACCTTAAACACTTTTTTACAGTACCGGCCACAGAGGATGTGTTAAATTGGACATTAGGTCTTGATATTATAGGTACTACCATAAGAAAAGCTAAATTTTGAGCAGGTAGATCTCTGTTAATTCATGTGCATCCATGCTATCGCTTTATTCATAGTAAGATGGCAGTGATGTGCAAAGGAAATAGGTTATATAAAACTAGAAATTGTAATGTGTAAGCATGCAAAACATTCCCATGCACATGTGAATAGTTTCTCGAGGGCACAAAAAAGTTTCTTGTGCATATAAAAGTCTGTATTTATTTATTTATTTATTATTTTAGGGACTCTGTATGTTGTCACTTCGAGAAAATCAATAAAAAAACCCATGAAAAAATAAAAATATTTACAGATGACTGTACTATATAGGCGGAGCTTGTAGGGGGGGCTCATATTTATATTTGGTCTATATACCAAATATAAAGCTGAAAATAATGCTCTATGAACCTTTTATGTTAAATATGGTCTGAATATCTACCAAGAGGTTTGGAAATTTGAGTCTGGAAAAGTATGGAATTTTGAAATGGAAAATGTGTAGGAACCCTGTCTTCAGATTTTGGTAGCCTGAAAATTAATTTAACTAGCCCAAATAAAAAAAGACCATAAATGTCAATCAAAAACATTTTCAATACACAAATATCAAGGAAAGAGTTTTATTTTACTATTTACAGGGTATCTACAGTTATTTTAAAAATCAATTTAAGGCAATTTATGACTTTTTAAGAGCTGCACAAGTAAAATGAACACCATACCATATCTATGGTAACATTAAGCCATAAAATGACATGATTTACAATTCAGATACAGGTTTTCACAAAAACAAAAATCTTATAAAATGGTTCATCCTTTAAATAATTTTAATGAAAAGGGATGACAAACATATGAATTATTATATTAATTTAAAACATAAATATTACTGTCTAAATTGTTTAGATTTTTAGAAGGCACATTAACTTCTTTCACATTTACAAATGTGTTTGCTGCGTAAAAACATGGGTTGATATGCACAATTGGGCATTGATCTAAACATAAAATGCAAATTCATTCTCTGCCACGAGGTGGCGCTTTAAGAGCGGCTAAAATAAAGCAGTTCCCCCGGTCACGGCTGTACACAAAGCAGGACCGCGCTAATAAACGCTGTTTTATCAGGCAAGATGAAATGAAAATGCCAACGATACATTTCTGAGGACAGTTGGTTCCCTTCAGAGACATAAAGACATTTGTGCCGTGTTTTGACTTTAAAACGTGTAGTGCTCATTTATTCAATGACATAATCGCCTTTTGAAGCTTAATCCAGCCATATCGCGATTCTTGCCTTTCCACCCCCAACTGTAAGACCTCTTGAAATTAAGAGTTTTATTATACCATTTAACGTATTTAAAACTTTTTAAGGCCTTAAAAACTCTTCAATTTGGTTGTATCAAATTTAAGGACCTGTGGGAGCCCTGTATTTAAGGTAGCCCATTGGGCAGGGCGGTGATACATTTTGGTAGCCTGACTGGAAAACACAATAGCCCCAGGACGTCAGGCTAGCGATTTTGCGAGCCCTGAATAGACATATTGGGCCTCATTCATGAAAAATTTGTAAATATAGGAATAAATTCTGAGTAATTTGCGCATAAAACAGACAGACCTTCCCGAAAACTCTCCTCCGGATTCACAAACGCTTCGTAAACATAGTTAAACCTGTGCATGTTAATGAATTCCAATCATTTGTAAATAGGGCGCTCGTGCACGCTCATTCACAATTAGCATAATCCCGCCTATGAATTACAGCTACATAAATTGCGTGTCCAGGAAAGCAGTGGAATATTCTGGTCTACTTTCTCAGTTTTGGCTCTAGTATATTGCATAAATGCAAAAAAGACTAATAGGCCATATGTCTAACATTACATTTTCAATAATGTGTGTCCACCAAAGCATTTTAGCCAGCTGAAAAAAATGCCAGGCGCTCTTCTGAAAACAGCCAGCTGGTGGCGCTTGAGAACGCTTTGGTGGCACCAAAGCGTTCTCAACGCTCTCAGCTTTTTCCAGCTGAGACGCTTTGGCTGCTATGATTAGGAATATCCACGGCAGTAACGAATTACCTATATCTCATTTTGAAGAATATTACTTAATATAAAAATGCACTAACCAGCAATATTAACTTCTCTATTGTTGTTCAGTTGTTGTACAAGTAGGATGATTTGTGTAGTATTTGTTCCACCCCTCCTCCATTGATTGGACACCTGGGTAAAAAGTGACAGTGACAAGCGCTGCGTTTTACCCAAAGCTAAACAGTTTATCAACTCTCAGCTACAAAAAGAAACCAGAGCAAATGACCTTGTAAAGTATTATAATGGCTAGTGTTGTCACGGTACCAAAATTTCAGTATTCGGTACCGATACCAGTGAAAATCCACGGTTCTCGGTACCAATTTCGGTACCACATGCTAATTAAAAAACAAACTATTTTTAATAATAAAGTCAAAAATAAAATGTACAAAAATCAATGCCATTCTTTATACTTAATTAAATTGTGTTTCAAGTTTTTCCGCAAGTAATAAAAGTATGAAAAACAGTAAACAAGTTTCACCCAAATTTAATTTGTCTTTTAATTAATGAAATTTAAACACATTTTATTTTTATTTATTTATTTTTATTTATTTTTTTTGGTAAATAAAGGGGATTTACTATTAAAATTAAAATATGGAAGAAATAGTGTGTGATTATTTTTTAAAAATAAATATAAAATTTTTTCAACAGTAGTAATAATATCACATACATTCTCCTAAATAATAGTAATATATTTCTGGCACAATGTCTTTAAGATAAACTTTTATTTTGACGGATTGCCGTGAATACCTTTAAATTTCTGTGTGTAGCTATATGATATGACGCTGGTTTAACTCAAATGAAACGGTAAAATGCTTGTGAAGTGACTCTCAGAGCACTTCTGGAGACATTGTTTATGTATTTATGTCCTCATTTAGATGATGAAATCCCCGGGAGCTTCACACGCGCTTCAGTGTATGTAGTAAAAAAAAAAAAAACGCGTGTCTCTGCCATTCATTCATTCACACAGAGACTCACAGAACATGCGGGATTCATATTTGAATCGACTTTTGCGGCTTAATATTTACAGATACTAGTCGCGATTTGATTTAAGTGTAATGACCTACTTTTGATTAATTCATCCAAACTTTGAAAAATTCTGTGACATTCCGTGCTAAACTGTAAATTCTGTTTTTATAACTGGATTCCAAGATTCCGTCCGCGTTTTCTGCATCGCGGAAATCATAGGGCCGTACGCGTCAAGAACCGGGTTGACCGGGTACTCGGTACCACCGGTACTTAAAAAAAACCTGGTACCGTGACGTTTTCATTTTTTTAGTACCGACTTGGTACTGAAGTACCGGGTCTTTTGACAACACTAATAATGGCAGTGCATCAAAATTCAGTGTCATCAGTTTGCCAAAAAGAACACAGAACGTTTTACGCACCATTTACACGTGGTAGGGAGCAGGTGTAAATTTCTTTCGTACCAACTAACATTTTGAAAAACACCAACATTTTCATGAATTCAAAAGTTTACATCAGAACGGCTTTACGATTTACACAAATTCATTCTGGGGGTTTTTGCCATTTTTATTTAGGGGGGGTAGAGAACAGTTGAGCTGGATTTGAGTCTGGTTGCCTACGTAAACGTCATCATTGAACTTGTTTTAGCATGTGATTGTTCATTACACCAAGGCCAAAATTTATCACAGAAGAATGTCTGTTCCAAGTTTTTAATCTCACAAATCCCATACGCAAGAGCATCTGTGTCAAGGTTTGCAAGCAGGTTTAACCCATCATAGTCTTGATCTAATTCCCCATTGATTGGGTGATGATTTCTCCGTCTTTTTTGGCACTTTTAAAGAAAGCCCTGTAGGGTGCTGTGGAGATCTTTCTTGTCAATGGCAGCAGGGGACAGATCCGATTGTTTTCCTTGAGTTGCCATGACTGATCTCCGCAGTGGAATTTCCCTACAGCTGTGCTGGCAGTTGAATATCTTGCATTCAGTGTTATTAATGTAGCTGTGCTGAAACTTATGCAAATACGCATGTTTTTTTTTTTGTTTTTTTTTTTTTTTTTTTTACTGTTACAGATGAACTGTGTTTGTCTTCCCAGTCTTACATGTGACTTTTGGGACAATGAGGCTGAGAGTGCGTAAGGCATCTCAGCAGCGGAGCGCCACCCCCGTCCGCCCGGGCCGCCAAGACCAAGAGGAAGCACTCCGAGGTGGAACACACTTTGTCCTCTGAAGACGCCAAGATGCAGAAGCGAGACACGGGCATTTTCTCCACCATCAAACGGTTCATCAGAGGCAATGCTGTCAAGGTTGGGATTTGAACTTGTGTTTGAGATGATTTTGTGGAGGCAAAAGTGGTTTTGCATCAGCTGTGTTTCTTAATGTCAGGTGGAGCAGTGCACTCCTGCTAAGAGAAGCCGTATAGACTGCGATTCGGACAGTAATCTGATCACATCCACTCCGACCGGTGGGAACCTGCCCAGCAGAGCAAACCCCAGAACCCGCAGGAAAGGCCCTGTCAATGGAGGTATGAGTGCTGACCCTCACAGATCATCAGGCTACTGCTCCTTTAAAGGGATAGTTCACACAAAAAAAGAAAATACTGTCATCATTTACTCACACTCAGGTTTACTTCCCTCAAAAACACAGATGAAGAATGTTGGAAACCAAACAGTTGACAGTAGCTGTTGTCTTCCATAGTATTTTTTTTCCATGGCTACCATCAACTGTTTGATTACCAACATTCTTCAAGATATCTTCTTTTGTGCTCAAGAGAAGAAACTCATACAGGTTTGGAACATCTTTCAATTTTCATTTTTGGGTCTCTTAAAGAGTTCTGTATGTGAATTAAACTTAGTTGTGAGTAGTTATGCTGACTGCCAGTGTTCTCTTGATGTTGAATGTTTCTCATTTTCATCTGCTCAGACACCATGACGAGTCAGAGTAAACCAGTGAAGCCCAACGGGAAGCTGGAGGTGCAGACGGAAACTCCGAGCAGTCCACCCCGCACCACCCTCCTGGGAACCATCTTCTCTCCTGTTTTTAGCTTCTTCTCACCCGCCAACAAAAACGGTAAGGGACTGTGATCTCAATTGTCAGCTGATATATGCACCTAAATGACACTGAGACATTGATGTCATAATAAAATGTAGTTAGCTCCTCCTTTTCAGACCTCTTCATATAAAAGAATGTGTTTATTTATTTATTTATTTTAAATCACATTTAAAGTCATCAAGAAATCAATATTGACAGTATGTATTTTCTTTACCTACATTCCTGGGGCCAGATTCACAAAACATTAAAAATAAAATTCTTCCTAACTGCTATTTTCATCATCTTTAAGATTTAAGTTTAGAATTCTAAATATTTCAAAATTTACGAATGTTCTTATGAAACTTATTAGTAATGTTCTGAAGAAATTAAATTGAAATTCAGAATTCTTTGAATTCAGAGAGACTTTTTTTTTTCTTTTCTTTTTTTTCTTTTTTATAGTTTATCAGCATGTCTTTGCCAAGAATCGCCAAATAATTAGATGATGATAAACTTATTTGGCTGGCATTTTCTTCTTAAGAAAAAAAAATTAAGATGTTCAAGAATATTTGAATCAAGAATACTTGCCCTTTTTTTACTTGAAGTTTTTACACATTTTAGTCTGACCCCAGGTCTTAAATAGGGACACACTGATAAAATGCTGTCTTCGTGTAAGATTTATTCAAACATTTATAATTCACAGTATAATTGTTTTTTATATATATATATATATATATATATATATATATATATATATATATAATTTATTTTATTTTTATTTATTTATTTATTTATTTTTTTTTTAGTTATCATTCCTGCTATGAAAAAGCTTTTTTGTACAAATCATCTGTGCACAATATTCAAAAGGAATAAAGTATTAACTAATAAGCTAAACAGAAATTTAGACATTGCTTTAGGCCACCAGTGCAGCCCTTTTAAAATCTATTTACTACACTAATTTAATGTTACAGCAATAACACATGATGATACATTTGGAAAAGTGTATTTGTCATTGCGATACACAGAGATAGAAGAAAAAGCCTTTCTTGATTTTTTTTTTTTTTTTCTTTTTTTTTCTTTCAAAGTTCTGATCTGAATCAAAAATGTCACATATTGAAGTGTCATTGGTTTTGAATATTGTTTCATACTGTTTTTAAAGAGATAGTTCACCTAAAAATGAAATTCTGTCATTCATTACTCATCCTTATGTTGTTCCAAACCTATAAGACCTTCATTCATCTTCAGAAACAAATAAATTAAGATATTTTTGATTAAATCTGAGAGCTTTCTGACCTTCCATAGACAGCAACGCAACTGGCATGTTCAAGGCCCAGAAAGGTAGTAAGGACATCGTTAAAATGGTCAATGTGACATCAGTGGTTCAACCTTAATTTTTTTGTAGCTTTAAGAATACTTTGTGTGCAAAGAAAACAAAAATAATGACTTCATTCAACAATTTTTTTCTCTTCCCTGTCAGTCTTCGATGCACGTTCACGACAGTGCCACGACTCATGAGCGACATGAGTAATGACAGGATTTTCATTTTTGGGTGAACTATCTCTTTAAAGAGGTCCAGCACTCACATGACCACAAAAGCAGATGAAGACCATCATCACATTGAAATGTCTAAAGATGCATTAGGACTTGTATTTTTTTTGTTTTTTTTTGGCATAATAGAGCAGAACTAAAATTCAGACAGCAGCATTTCTGAGCATTTGTGCAGAAGACTCTTCACTGCCATCTGAGACCCTCAGGTTCAGATGCAGCCATCTAATCGGTGGCACCTGCTGCAAACTGAAACCACTGAACCAAAACAATGCGTTTACCAGCAAAATTGCTGCATTTTTCATTCATTCTGAGCTCTTTCTGATTTCATCACACTCTTGTTCTCCAGCTACGGCGGGCTCAGATTCCCCAGGGCAGGCGGTGGAAGCGGAGGAGATCGTGAAGCAGCTCGACATGGAGCAGCTCGAGGAAACTCCGACCAGCACTACCACAGACGGTCGAGACCTGACCTTTGACCCTGCACTAAACCCCAGACCGCTGCCTCACGTAGACACATCGGTAGAGGAAGGAGACATCGTCACAGAGGCTGATATGCCACCGCTAACTGGTGAGTGTCTTTGAGGTTTATTTCAGCTCTACTGCTGCCTAAAGCTGAGCATCCTCACACTTTCTCTCTTGATTAGCCGTGGGATCCAACAGCAGTTATCCGGATGTCCCGCCATCACCTCCAGCAGAAGGGACTTACGAAGAGGACTGGGAAGTTTTTGACCCGTGAGCCAAACACATTTGATCTAAATAACCTCAGTATAGCCACATGCTTGTGCACTAACTTGCCTCTGTCTTCCAGTTATTTCTTCATCAAACACGTGCCACCCTTGACTGAAGAGCAGCTCACCCGTAAGCCTGCGCTTCCTCTGAAAACCAGGAGCACCCCCGAGTTCTCTCTTGTCCTGGATCTAGTGAGTTGCCATCTATCATTGGTCTTAGCTTGTTGATGCAAGCTCTTTTGATGCAAGAATTAAGTCGCCGTTGTTGTTTTATTCCAGGATGAGACTTTGGTTCACTGCAGCCTCAATGAATTGGAGGATGCAGCCTTGACCTTCCCTGTGCTTTTCCAAGATGTAATTTACCAGGTAAAAAATAAAAAATAAAAATAAACATCTAGATATTGCACCTTTTCAAATTTGTTTTGCACTGGTTTGTATGTAGCTCTGACAGTAATTTGCTCTCTTATTCCTAAAGGTGTACGTCCGGTTACGGCCATTCTTTAGAGAATTCCTGGAGCGCATGTCTCAAATTTATGAGGTGAGCAAGTTTAATTTTTTTACTGCTTTTTTTGTTTGTTTGTTTGTTTTCAATACGATGACACCATTAATGTAATAAATATTTAAATAAACTGTAAAAAAAAAAAAAAAAAAAAATGTAATTATTTATTTTTGAGGTTATTGTGAAGCTCATGTGCAACAACAACAACAAAAAAAAACACATTTGTGTGTCCCATTACTTTATTAATGCAATAAAGACAAAAATCCAGTGTTCTTCAGAAAGACAAAATTAACTACACATGAAAAATGTATTCAGTACATCAAGCACAACAATCTGTTGAACTGGTTGGATGCATTCTGGAAAGAGTTATTTTATATTATTTATACATTATTCTTTTTTTAATATTACAATTTTATTTAATTAACTTTACAAGCTTTTTAAGGGTTTATTATTTCAGTTTTAGTTTATTTACTTTCAGGTAATAATTTTAGTGCATGAACTTATTTCTAAATTCTGTTTTTGTTGCTTTATTTTATTAAATAAAAATGTTTTTAATTGTAGTTTTAGCCAGCGATTTTAACCCTGTCTAGAAAAAAAAAAAAAAAATTGTTGTGGAGTCCCAAATTTTGCATGTAATTCCCTTCAGCATTACATAAATTACAGCCATTTATATCTGTTACCAAACTTGTTGATCAAACAAGTTTTTTTTTTTAATTAACATGGAAAATGTTTCCCATAACTACAAACCAACAATTGGTCAATTATCTGGCAGCTACTAAATGACTTTATTTTATTTTTTCGGTTTGTCATCTTTTTGTTTTTTTTGTTTTTCCACACAAATCAGGTTTTTAAACTCTTTTAGATATCCCAGGTTATGTTTGCAGGGTTGCAAAATTTGCAAATGTCCATTAAAAAATGAAGGAAAAAAATGCGTAAGAGTCCTCTTCTTGGTCCTTCATTTGCGTGTTCAGTCCTGTCATGCTTTTTTTTCTTTTCTTTTTAACTAATGAACATCCTGCCTATGATGTGGTCTACTGCTTTCATTCATGACTGCCATTAATGACGTAATCTTGAATTATTCGCAGATTATTCTCTTTACTGCTTCCAAGAAGGTGTATGCTGACAAGCTGCTGAACATCCTGGATCCTAAAAAACAGCTGGTTAGGTCAGTTCCCTCTCAAATGAAAATAAATATAAAAAGTGAATGGCATTTAAATGTCATTAAATTGGAGCTGCATGTTTCCTTTTCCACTAATAGTGTGTAGGTGTGATGGGAACAAATGTTTTTCCCTTTCCTCTGGTATTTCAGGCACAGATTGTTTCGCGAACACTGCGTATGCGTCCAAGGCAACTACATCAAAGACCTTAACATCCTCGGGAGAGATCTCTCCAAGACGGTGATCATAGACAACTCACCTCAGGCTTTTGCCTACCAGGTTTGTGAAGCCGCCTTGAGAAGTAGTCCGTGGTGAGTTATTAGTATGTAAAGCTCAGGATGTGCTCCTCTCATTGCAGCTTTCCAATGGGATCCCCATTGAGAGTTGGTTTGTGGACAAGAATGACAATGAGCTCCTAAAGCTGGTGCCATTTTTGGAGAAGCTGGTAGAACTGGTACGTGCATCTTGTTTCTTGTGTGTGCTGCTTTTTAAAGATAACGTGCATTATTGTTAAGATATTATTTTTAGAAATACTTTCTCCTATACTAGTTTAGTCTTTAGAGAAAAATACATGCCATTTGCAAAAATAAAGGGTTGTTTATTAAGATTTCTTAATTTAATTCTTTAGAAATAATAAAAAAATAAAAATCATGATCTTTTTTATAGTACTGTTTTATTTATAATACCTGGGCTTTTGATCTGAAACTTTTTATTGTTAACAGTAAATTTTTGCTATGCCAATTTGAGTATTACCAAGGCTTAGTATCATATGTTTATGAATGTCTTGTTGTGAAGAGTATACCTTTGTGATTATTTATTTATTTTTTAATATACTTTTATATTAAATTATTTTCAAATTTCTTTGCAATTTATTTTTTAGAAAGAATGATATAAAAACTAATTATTATTTCTCAAACCACACACTTTCATAATTGTTTTTAGATAAGAACATTTATTTTTTTTAATTATTTTTAACAATAAACATTTAGTTACAAAAGTATAGAGTGGGGGAACTGTGATGTCACTTTGTAGGGGGATCGGCTGTTAGCATTGCACTGGTTCCCTCGACAAAAAGCCAATGGGATTTTCCCATAGGCTTTTGGATTATCGCAAAAAATAAGCTCGGTGTTCAATCATAGTTCATGAAACTTACACGTTTTGTCCATCAAGATAATCTTCATAAAATAATGTAACTTTTATGAATTTTGAAGCCAAAATAAAAGCTCCAGAACTTAAAAGCTAGACTTAGGCTATAAACAAACTACAGCACCAACGGTCACTCGCCTTCAATGTCATCACCACCACGATACCGACAACTTTTTCAAACTTATTTTTAACATGTTCAGAGAAAAGTATTTACTCTATGAATTTTAATCCACGCTACATGAACCTTTTCATATAAACTGGAATAAATACAAAACTAGAGCAAAACTAAAACTGAAATGAGACATTAGTAATAAATAGTATAGTGAATAAATGAAATCATAATTAAAGGACACACAGTCATGGCCAAAAATATCGGCACCCTTGGTAAATCTGATCAAAGAAGGCGGTGAAAATTAATCTGCAGTGTTAATCCTTTTGATCTTTTATTTAAAAAATTCACAAAAATCTAACCTTTCATTAGATAATAGAAATAAATGTTTTTCTCTAATACACGTTGGACACAATTATTGGTACCCCTAGAAATTCTTATGAGTAAAATATCTCTGAAGTATATTCCCATTCATATTCACAATTTTGAGCACTCCAGGGTGATTATGAACATGAAATTATCCAGCCATGGCTTCCTGTTTCACAGAAATATAAATAGGAGGGAGAACAAAAGCCCAAATTCCCTTAATCATCCATCACAATGAGAAATACCAAAGAATATATTTCTGATATGCATCAAAAGATAATTGAGCTTCACAAATTAGTGAAGTGGCTTTAAGAAAAGAGCTAGAGCAGTGAAAATTCCCATTTCCTCCACCAGGGCAATAATTAAGAATTTCCAATCAACATAAAATGTTACGAAACTGCCTGGAAGAGGACGTGTGTCTATATCGTCCTAATGCACGGTGAGAAGGAGAGTTTGAGTGGCTAAAGACTCTCCAAGGACCACAGCTGGAGAATTGCAGAAAATAGTTGAGTCACGGGGTCAGAAAACCTTTAAAAAAAAAAAACAGCCAAACAGCACCTACATCACCACATGTTATTTGGGAGGGTTTCAAGAAAAATTCTCCTAGCTCATCCAAAAACAAACTCAGAATCAGAATGAGCTTTATTGGCCAGGTATGTTTACACATACAAGGAATTTGTTATAGTGACAGATGCTCCACAGTGCAACAGAAAGACAGCGACAGGACACAGATAATAAAAGAATAATATACAAATACAGGGCTCCAGACTGCGACTAAAACGGTCGCATTTTTTTTTTTTGCGAGTGAAGTTTTTGCTGAGGTCGCCACTGGCGACTATATATATTTACATGTTATGACTTAAAAATTTGCACGTAAGGCCTTTTTTCCTGATTGTTTTGCGATCACACCTTTTGTTATGTTCACGTATTAAATTTAAAATTAAAAGACAATGTTTTGAAAGACGAAAAGTTTGAAACAGTCCCGCACAGCAGCGCTGACGCACACAGTCTGCTAAATGCAGCGCGAGAGATATCGAAATGACGGAGACGTGCAAGTAAAAGTGCAGAAAAGCTGTCTATTTCGTGCACAACTTGAAAAACTACAACAGGTAAAGCTGTCAGCTGTGGGGATATTAGCAATATCCTTAACAATTCGTGTTTATAATCATTACTAATATGGCTTCTTCTTATCAAGATCTTAGTCTATATGCTGTGTTCTGTTAATGCGTGAAATTCATATTATTTGAAGTGCACTTGCTGTCCAGTAATCTCAAAAAGCTTTGTGCTTTGTTAGTTTTTAATAAACAATTTATCAGCTTTAAAATGATGCCAAATTATTAACGAAATTCAAACAATACGGTTTTGGCGCTCTTTAATGCGGACCACCAGCGTACACTTTCGGTAGTATAAATACAAGTAGTCCGCGTCCGCGCTGTCCATGTATGCGTCCAGATTGCATGCGCGGAAAGTATAACACAGGCTTACTGCGGCAGGTGTGATCGCTTTAGCGCCTCAGTTCAAGCCCCAAGTGAACCCATTATATCTTTATTTACTACTATAGTACGAAATGAACATGATTTAATATCAAAAAGTAGGCTATTTTATAAGAGAGCCTACAGTACAACTTACTGAAATGTCTAAAAGCTCATTCAGTGTTTCAAACTGTGGAAAACGTGTAAAGCTTGTAAACATTGCACTGTAATAATACATTTACCTCAGAATAATCACTCAGTGTCCATAAGCTCATCACTCAGCTAGAAAAATAACTATAAAGAGGAGCATTTTGCTATATTTATGCGCTATTGCATATTAATATTTTTACTTAATCTGTTGTCTACATGATTCAGCTCCTCCTATAAAATTACATTTTACTAATGAAGAAAAACCGACTGAATATGTGAAAGACAACATTTATAGGATGCACTGAGGAGGAGCCCAAACTACACTCAGTGGCCAAGTGATGTTTATGGCCCATGATACTGGTACAGATTCTGTGTAATGAACAATTCTTTGTGACTGTATATTTCAAGTTGGAAAAGACATTTAATTCCCACTTTAAGTGAACCTTAGTTCCCAGGTCGACCTGATCATCTACAAGATGGATTAAAATGCTGATAAAGTCAAGAAAAGATGAGACATAAACACATGGCAGTATGATTGAAATGTTAAAATGTAGGGGGGGGGAAATGAAATAATAATAATAATAATAAAATAAAACACTTTTATTCTGTGGCACCTAAAAAAATTATTTGGCGCCTACGTTTTTTTCTTATAGGACCCAATGGCTCCTTACTCGATTTTTTTTGTCTGGAGCCCTGAAATATACAAATAGGCAATGTACAAAATAGCAAAAACGCAATATATAATATAGACAATTATGTATGTACAGTTATGATATGTGCAAATTTGAAATGAAAAAAAAGTATGTGTGGTGAATAAATAATGTATAATAGTGTTGTGTGTTCCACGTTTAATGTCAAGTGTTCATGAGATGGATTGCCTGAGGGAAGAAACTGTTCCTGTGTCTGGTCGTTCTGGTGCTCAGAGCTCTGTAGCGTCGACCAGACGGTAACAGTTCAAAGAGGGAGTGTGCTGGATGTGAGGGGTCCAGAGTGATTTTGCCAGCCCTTTTGCTCACTCTGGATAAGTACAGTTCTTGGAGAGTGGGGAGGGTTGTACCAGTGATTCGCTCAGCAGTCCGGACTACCCTCCGTAGTCTTCTGAGGTCAGATTTCAGCATATTCAGTTATCAGACACGACTGGAACTTCAAATGGGACTGGCTTCTATGGTCAGATGAAACTAAAAAATGAGCTTTTTAGCAGCAAACACTCAAGATGGGTTTGGTGCACACAGGGATAAAAAGTACCCCATGTGTACAATGAAATATACTGCTGTATTTTTGATGTTGTGGGCCTATATTTCTGCTGGAGGTCCAGGACATCTTGTTTAGACACATGGCATCATAGATTCTATCAAATGCCAACAGATAAAAAAATCAATAAGTGACTGACTCTGTTAGAAATCTTATAATGGGCCATGTTTGGATCTTCCAACCGTACAATAATCCAAACACAAACCTCAAAAACAACACAAAAATGGGTCACTGAGCACAAAAGCAAGCTTCTGCTATGGCCATTCCAGTCCTCTGACCTGAACCCTATAGAAAATGAGTGGGGTGAACTGAAGAGAAGCACCATCAACATGGAGCTGGGAATCTAAAGGGTCTGGAGTGATTCTGGATGAAGGAATGATCTCTGATCTCTTGTCAGGTGTTCTCTAACCTCATCAGGCATTATAGGAGAAAATTAAGAGCTGTTAAACTGGCAAATGGAGGTTTCAAAAAGTATTGAATAAAAGGGTGCCGTTAATTGTGGCCAAAGTGTATTAGAGAAAAACATTTATTTCATAATGAGATTTCCCCCCGTTTTAAATTCTTATCCAATGAAAGGTTAGATTTTTGTGAATTTTTTAAATAAAAGCTCAAAAGGATTAACAATGCAGATTAATTTTCACAGCCTTCTTTGATCATATTTACCAAGAGTGCCGATATTTTTGGCCATGACTGTATGAAAGCACGTATTTCTGTACATTTTGAAATAAGGTGCATTAAAAGTCAATAAATCCTTCATTAATATGAATATTTTAATTAAAAACGTGTCTCCACGTACTATTCAATAAAATTGTAGTGCATTTAATCTATTAAATAACAACAGAGTGAGCGAGGTTTTGGGTATGGTAAGATTAAACTTATTTTAGTGAATAAAGTACCACATTTCAGCTATCGTTTTGTTAGGATTGGTACACAATGTTATTTTATCCTTGCTTCTAGAAAATCCTCAATCTATATGCTTTCTTACAGCTTCTTGTGGCCGTAAACATTTCATTTTAACGTGGCTTTAAGCAGCATGCATCGTTAGTTTCACTTTCACCGTGACTAAGCCGGTAAATTTGGTGTTTACATGGAATAATCGTATGAGTTTACCTTATGGTACGAACCCATCTCTGTATCAGTAGGAAAGCGATAAAACAAGCATCTTCCATCCGAAGACTTGTTGCATTTCAGGGCAAAGCAAAAAAACATTGTCGAACAACAATGTAAAATGCGGTAAACCATTAATTGGTTATTCTACAATTAATTGATTATTTATTAATTATCAATTATAAATTGGAAAATACTGTAAATTGACAAACTGTTCAGCGTGATTAGAGATCGACCGATATATTGATTTACCGATATTTTCCCGATATTTAAGCATTTTACCATAATTGAAAATCGGTTTTGTAATATCGGATTCACCGATAAACGGCCATCTTGTGGGTGTTTTGAGAATTGCGCGCAGGATCGCCATTGCAGCGCGTCTGAGGGGAGACGAGACAATAAAAACGGTGTGCACAGGTACTTGATTTGCTGTAGTTAGTAAACTTTATTTAACATAACAGCCATTAATGCACAAATTAGATGTATTACATAAATGCCTGATATGCAGTTTATATAGCTTGGCTCTAAGAAATAGACACGAACTCACGGAGTCACGTAAGATAATCCGTCAGTCTGTCCCAATAAAGACATAACTTTGCCTGAATTAAATAATACAGCCATGAATGAGCACATGTTGTGCTGAATTTAATTCTCTCTCTGCTGTCTATGCTCATCATAAGTCTCATGAAGTCGGAGTCACGTAGGCTAATTCGTCAAGTCCTCTCCAAATAAAGACGTAACTTTGCATGAATTAAATAATACAGCCATGAATGAGCGCATGTTGGAAATAAAAGCGCTGAATTTAATTCTCTCTATGTTGTATATGCTCATCATTAGTCACGTGAAGACGCTTTCATATTGCTGTTCACTCAGCGGTTGATGCTCAGGAAATGCTTCAGCACGGCCACCATATGTAACTTTTCACAATATTCACTTGTTTAAAACACGCTAAATTATATTAACATTTACCATATAACCATTATTTCGTTAATAAACATCTAAATAAATACATCGCTGTGGAAATTATTTATCTCCGCGAGCGATTGCAATTTGAGTAGGCTATAGTTCTGTGTAAATGCATAGATAAACCGCACTGTCAACAGGCATTTCATAATCTAGAATGACAAAAACATATTAATAATTCTGATATAACATACCAGTTGAGAAATGCAATAAAACACGATGTTTTGTTTGTTATATTTCAATATTCCAGAGAATATTATTCAGTGAATTAACATTATCCAGTGAATTAATCTTCACTCTTTAGCCTATTAAACAGCTTATAAACCTAAAACTGTTGTTTAAAATGAAGTTATGACTCCTGTCCTTTATTTATTTTCTCCATTTGAGAACGAGACATTCTACATTTATTTTGCTTATTAAAATCAGTGTTGCCGCTGATGCTTGTTATAAATAAAATGTTTTTGTTGTAATATGATTAAATTTACAACAAATATTAAGATTAAATTTAACATGAAAGACTGTTAATTTTCAACCTTTTTTTTTTTATTTATTTATTTTTTTTTTAAGATGACTGAAAGGAGGAAAAACCAAAGTGAAGTATGGACTTACTTCACTTATTTATTTACTTTATGACAGTAAATAAATATCGGTTCTGCGTATCGGTTATCGGGCACATAAACATGCAAATAATTGGTATCGGTATCCGTTATAAAAAATCAATATCGGTCGATCACTAAGCGTGGTGACGTTTAATGTCTCCGACAGCGCCTGTAGTCCCATTTAATAACTTGTTAGCAACCGTCTTTTTTAAGAAATGTAACCGTTTTAAAAAAAATAAAAAATCACGAGTGGGGTGTAACTGGTGTGTTTTATGTCGTAGAGTAATACATGAAAGTATCTTGAGCTTGTGTGAAACACGGACCTTATTTTAAAGGATTTAACCAAACTCCCATTCAAAAAACCCATTGACTCTGGGAAGATAGAACCGGAACTCGCTTCCAGGTTTTTGCCTACAAAGTGACATCAATAGTTTCACCACTCTATTGTTATGCATATTTAATGTCGTACATTATAGTGTCTTAGTGTGAAGACTATACCTTCATTATGTGATTTTTTTTTTTCTTTTTTTTTTTTATAAAAATGTACTTTTATTTATAAATTATTAAATACGAATTCTTTGCAATTTAATTCTTAGAAATAAAAACAATTCACATTCACAATTCCATTTTTTTTAAATAACACCATTTGGTTTTAATTAACAGTAAACTTTTGTTTCTGTGCCAATTCACAAAAGTATTGTTATCCATATTTAATAACATACAATGTAGTGTCTTAGTTTAAGGACTGTGAATATTTAATTTTATTTATTTATTTATTTATTTATTTTTTTAAATATTTGGCAAAATATTGAGTTGTCGGTTATAAATAAACAGTTTATTTCTGCATCATGTGG
Source organism: Spinibarbus caldwelli (assembly GCA_039654775.1). Classification (NCBI taxonomy): domain Eukaryota; kingdom Metazoa; phylum Chordata; class Actinopteri; order Cypriniformes; family Cyprinidae; genus Spinibarbus; species Spinibarbus caldwelli. The sequence goes on along the minus strand of CM077264.1, from coordinate 18,800,616 downwards.
ATTCAGACATTATGCATTTCTAATTTCAAAATAATTTTACACTTATATCTAAGGTGTCACTTACAATGATTATCTGTTTTTGTTGATGTGGCATGTTTGTGTTTTTATTCCAGAACGAGGATGTTCGGCCACACATAAGAGAGCGATTTCGCCTGCATGACCTTCTGCCCCCGGACTGAATGTCGCAGCGAAACGAACATTTCTTGCCAACCTGACTGTTTTTAAGCAGTGGGGAATTTACACCATGGGGGAAGGAAAATTTACCACAAACTCTTTGCCATAAGGATTTCAACTACAGACCTGCCTACATGGGCGTCCTTTTATTTGGGTAGGGAAAGAGGGAGGGGGGTTCGGGGCTCTGGAAAAATGTTTTAAAACAAATGACTATGTATGCATATGTTTTCTATACACACTCATTTATGGAACCGAAGGCGAGGCCGAGAAGATCACTTTTGATTGGTCGTCCATCTCGGCTCTGCGATAGAGTTTATGCCTGATTTGGACTTTAAGGTAAACCGCTGTGCAGAAGTGGACTTGCGTCACTCCTTTTGGTGCTCAAAGGGACCCTCTGCCCTTCTAGGCCACTGGCTTTTACTTCAATGAGAATGACCGGTTGAATATAACTATATAAAACATGAATATATACATTCAACTATGTGTGTATATGTATATATATAACATTTGTACATATATATTTTTTCCTGTCAAGTTTGTAAAACACGACTTGCCCTTTGGTTTTAATTCATTATGCATTCCTTTTTAGTTCAAGGTCTTTTTTCATAGACGAGCTGGCTTTTTATTAATTTTTTTACTCTAGATTTTATGTATATTTAATGGCCTATCCGTTATGCTCTAGCTTTTTCTCGTAATCCGGTGAAATGTAATCCAAAATCCGGTCACATCCCACATATGGAAAACATGACAAAAATGCTCATTTGTAAATTTCTGTCTAGTCTCTAGTTGTGGCTTTCAGTTACTGACCGCTTACTACCATTTATCCATGTCAGCCCTAATTTGGGGATTTTAACTTTTCTGTTAGTTTGTTTTTATATACAAGTATAGATGAAATGTAAAATACTGTATGTGCTTTAAATTGCTTTTCTGTGGAGGAAAAAAAAAAATAATGCTTTGTCTCTTTCTGAAATGTCCGGTAATTGTAGCACCAGCACATGAACTAGCTTAAATCACTGCATACCTGCAATATTCTGTGTTTTCCCCTCATTTCTGCGCTCCTGCTTTGGAAACTGTTTTAGGAATTATCATGTACAGCTCTACCTACCTCTGAAGGGTAGACCTTCCGTTTCATTCAGTGTTACCCCAATGTTTTTTATTTCCATGGACATTAATACATGATTTTAATGTACCAGAATTGTTCGAATTGGTTTTTCTTTGTCATTTGGGATGAAAGTATCACATGTGGCCTTGATTTGTTCGTTTTATCCTGTACGGATAAATGTTTTCAGTTAGAACTATAAGCTCATCATTACAGCGCATACGACCGATGATTTTGGAAATGAGATTTGAACTGAGAAATTTTGAATTTTTTTTTTGGATATTTAATAGTTTTTGAGAGAATTGGTCCATATTAACCTCTGGCAGCTCATCCTCAATTTAGGTAAATATTTTCTCAAAATGGCAGCTTCTGTTTTGGGAATATGAACATGCTGTCAATCACTCAATTATTTTTTAAATGCAGTGGATGAAATGAGTATTTTGATTGGATGGTTGTGTGTTTGGTTGCAATGTCTGTTTGTGAATGACGAGGCCTTTGTTAAAGATAGCTGTAAATGCAATGAATGTATTTCAGTGTAGCTTTTTGTAGCGCACATGGAGCAACAAGAAAACATTCTTAAGATATTTTCAGATTATGTATGATTTCATATGTATATGTTTTTTCATTGAATGGTCATTTTTTTTTTATATATAGTGTCAGTGAAATCCCTGATTGGGTCCTGGACTTTGGTTTTATGTAGCTTTGACTTAAAAACAACAACAACAGCAGTTAGTCACTGAAAACAGCATGCTGAAAAGTTCATAACTGAAACATTAAATTTGCTGTTTTTGCACATTAGAAACTTTCATTTTTACTCTTAGCTGTTCATATGTTTTGATTCATATGCTTTGGAATATAGTTTAAATTTTAGATATGATTATTAATACATGCTTATAATGGGAAATCAAAATATACAAACGGGAAAACACCCTTCGATATCAAAAAGTAATAATTTATTATAATTTAAAGTTACAAAATCAAAAGAAAGGTACTGTACTATATATATATATATATATATATATATATATATATATATATTAGTTATAAAGTTCCAAAATCTAAAGAAATGTAGTAATCATCATTTTACTAAATGTATAATTATATTTATTAACTATTTATATAACCATCTATAAAACTACACACACACATAGAGTTTTAATTATTATTAATTCTACATACCATACCAAATATATATTTTATAAATAAATTACATAGTGCTTTTGGCCTAAAAAAAAAATCACATCTTGTCTATTTAAATCATTATAAACATAACAATAAAAACTACTTTTTCCTTATGTGGCCACAGTGCTAAAATGCTTTTATAGGTTTTATTGGCTTATATATTTTTCCCACCTAATGATATAAAAAATGTATGTTAATCTTAGGATACTTTGATTTACATCATGCATTTGATATGCATAAAGTGTGTTCATTTTTATTCTGCTTTCTGACAATAGCACCAATCATCTCAAATTATGCATTATTTATGATATAATCGTCAACAACAACTAGTAGGCCTATAATAACTAGCAACAATACCTAGTGACTTTTGGCGGGAGCTGTGACTGTGGTTACCATGGTGAAGGTTCGCGCAGGTGACGTCAGTCCAGTCCTCCAGTCCAGCTGGCGGCGTCACGCTCTTTCCCGCGCTCTGTGTGATCCGTGACTGTTCAGTGTGAAAGAAGAGGAGGCCTGTTTGATTTCTCGCCCTCTGGTCGTGAAGTTCACGTCCGCTCGAAGTCGCTCGTTTGACGGCGGGCTCATGTCGAAGGACGGGCGCCGGCGCGGCGGGGCTCAGCAGCACCGGCTCGGGCTGAGGGCGGCTCAGAGCGGGGACGCCAGAGACAGATCGGCCAGCAACAGCTCTGGATCTTCTCATGGAGGAGGGAAAGGCAGGAATACGCCCATCAACATCGCCCTAAAGGTAACAAACAACAGCCGTCTCAAAACACAGCGAGCTGCCTACCTAGACAGCATTATTTGGGGATCATAAGTGCCTCCTAGGCAGATGTCAGTTAGGGTGTTAGTGCATTACCCTAACATAGAGTTACTATGGTGACAGTACTTCTCCATCAGAATATCACAGTTATTGTTGCTACAATACAAAACTGTGGTAAAGTTTTGATGCCTGCTGTCATTCAGAACGCTTCTTAAACTGTATGCTTGCTTGTTGTTACCAGTGTAACAACACTATAGGCAGTAGTGTATTTAACTGTAAATGTGACCCTGGACCATATACCAGTCATAAGGGTCATTTTATTGAAATTGAGATTTATACATCATCTGAAAGCTGAATAAATTGGATAGGGTAGGACAATATTTGGCCGAGATGCAACTATTTTAAAATCTGGAATCTGAGGGTGCAAAAAAACAACTAAATACTGAGGAAAAACACTTTTAATGTTTTCCAAATGAAGTTCTTAGCAATGCATATTGCTAATCAAGTTTTGAGATATTTATGGTATGAAATTTACAAAATATCTTCATGGAATATGATCTTTAGTTAATATCCTAATGATTTTTGGCATAAAAGACAAATAGATCATTTTGACCCATACAATATATTGTTGGCTATTGCTACAAATATACCTGTGCTACTTAAGACTAGTTTTGTGCTCCAGGGTCACATATGAGTTTGTGCAGATGTGATCTGCTTACATGGATTGTGTTGTAATTCTTGACTGTTATAGAGTGCATATTCTTAAACGCCTGAGGCAAGAGAGTGTATTTTTTGGGGGGTTACGTTCTCTGTGTTATTGTGACCTGAAAGCTTTCAGTCACTTCAGGTAATCAGGGTATTGTGGGCAGTCACAATTTGTCAGAACATAATCAATATCACAGATACACAACACAAATGTCACCATTAAATTACATAACAGTGACACTCAAGAAAACATAACATAAAAGTACCTCAAATGAACATGACAATAACCTGACAAATTAACAGTAATGTAATGCAATATAATGTTTACATGGCATGACATGTTACAATGCAGTGTACCATTATAGTAACAATACATAATATTAACATGACAATAACATAACTACATAACAGTACAGTACATAAAATTCAACATAACATTTACATGACAATAACATTACCTTATATTACTGTTATGTAGCAATGTTATTGTCATGTAATTATGTTGCATTATATTACTTTTTATGTAGCATCATAACATTTACATGACAATAACATGACTACATAACAGTAATATAATGCAACAACATTTACATGACAACACAACAATACATTACAGTAATATAATTCAACAACCTTTACATGAATGTAACCGTAATATAATTCAACCAAACATTTACGTGTCAATAACATTACTATGTATCTAATATAATTCAACGTAACATTTACATAACAATAACATAACTACGTAACAGTAATATAATTCAACGTAACATTTACATGACAATAACAGGACTATGTAACACTAATATAATTCAACACAACATTTACATGTCAATAACATTACTACGTAACTAATATAATTCAACGTAACATTTACATGACAATAACATGACTACGTAACAGTAATATAATTTAGCGTAACATTTATGTGTCAATAACATGACTATGTAGCAGTAATATAATTTAACGTAACATTTACATGACAATAACATGACTATGTAACAGTAATATAATTCAACCAAACATTTACGTGTCAATAACATTACTGTGTATCTAATATAATTCAACGTAACATTTACATGACAATAACATGACTACGTAACAGAATCAATGTAACATTTATGTGTCAATAACATGACTATGTAACAGTAATATAATTCAACATAACATTTGACAATAACATGACTATGTAACTAATAATTCAGCGTAACATTTGTGTCAGTAACATGAGTATGTAACAGTAATATAATTCAATGTAACATTTACATGACAATAACATGACTATGTAACAGTAATATAATTCAACGTAACATTTACATGACAATAACATGACTACGTAACAGTAATATAATTCAACGTAACATTTACACGACAGTAACATGACTACGTAACAGTAATATAATTCAACGTAGCATTTAGAATCAGATAAAAAGATAATAAATAATAAAAAAAATAAGTAGAATAAATAAATAGGTAATAACAATACACAAAAATATTTAAAGGGAAAAAAATATACTGCAGTTGCAATTATGACCTTCCAATTGTATTTTATCTTGCTTATTATACAGCTGCTTAACAAATGCATACTTGAACATGGAAACAGAACCTGATATCAGGCAGCAGTTTGTTGAATTAATTGATCTATAATGTTGTTTTTACAAAATTGGAAAGAGTTATGGCAAATATTGTCTGTGGAACAAGGTTTGTGTGTTTTCGCTTGTTTAGACAAAGGTGCAGTGCCAGAGTGGTAGTCGACATTTGACATTTGTCCTTTCGTGCATTTAGAATTGCCAATTCAGAAACTATGGAAGTTTATAATTGCATCTTCCAGGCCTGAAAAAGTTTGGAAAATCAATGAAGGCCTCAAAGAAATGTCATGATTTGTTAGACATTAAACCATCTATTTTAGTACATCACCATGTTTTTTTAAACATAAAAGTATGCATATTAATGCACACATATGCCGAGTGTAAATAACCATGCAAAAGTGTTGCGTTTGTTTAATATTTGAGAGCAAATAACCATAGCCAGTTATTTATCAAACAACCAACTGTTTTCTTCCAAGTACACTTACTCTCTTCCTTTCCAGATCAGTGACAGATTAACAAGATTGACTTGGATCAGCTGAAAAAGCTGTGTATTTATTTAAGCTTTAATGCACATTTGATAGTAATATTAAAAAGTTAAATTTTATATACATGCATGCATACATAAGAGAATTAGTTTATAAAAATGTAAATATTACATACCGAATATCTTGTAGTCTTCAGACCGTAGATATTTTTGCACGCTTTCATCCTCGCGGCTGTGTCTGTTCCACATCTCGTTGGCTATTTACATCTATATCCCCGGTGTAAGTTACGCACCGCCGAGCTCCAATCGGACATTGAGTCTGCGGCGTGTCCAATGCAGACGCGCTGACACGCGCAGCCCTGCTGCCTCCAGCACATGCTGGACGAGTGGGCGGCCTGCCATGTGCACATGACATGACTGCACAGAGAGAGAGGAGCTCTGCACGATACTCTGCCAAGCTGTGGAGGGTGACTACGCCACAACTAAGACAGCCAAACAGTAGCGGCAGAGTCGCAGTGCAGCCGAGACGTTGCAGAAAGACGGTCCTTATGGCCAGGACAAGAATTCCGTCCTGCTGATTGGCAGAAGCATCTACTCGGCGAGTTTGCAGGAGTCACGCTCAACCACGGGGCTATTTTTGGTCCAGCTGTCAAATGACGATGACAGGCCGTTCGTGCAGCGGAGATGCTGGTTAAGGGGGAAAACAGGTTGCCATAAACAAATTTGGTAGCATGTCAGGGCCGGATATGGATGAGAAACCTGCTTACAGACTCTACTTCTACTCTGTACGTACCTGCTTTCCTCTTCCCATCATTCTTGCTGCTTAGATGTGCTTGAAACTCTATCCTTGCTGCTCTGTTATTTGTCCTGAAAGCAGTTCTTTGTAGCTGGACGTCCTTGTTTTGCAGTTCTGAGGGGCTCGGTTTGATCTAACTCCAGTGACCTCGGGTGTCAAGGGGCCTGCTGGTGATTAGGTGATTAGCTCGATTCGTCTCACGCATGCATGGAGCACTGACCTGAGACCTGAGATGCACCTTTCTCACATTTACCTTGGTTATTTTGCACCGACAGTTGCCAAATCGGAAACAGCTCCACCCCCTTCTGCCGAGATGCACGACAAATGTAGACTCTGGCCTTCCATTGCCAGTCAGCTGCCAGAAACCTGGGAAACCAGGAGTAAATATTTACCATCCAAACACCGTGCTGACAGGCAACAAGTTAACTGTCTTTTTTGAATTGCAAAAATTGTTTGTTTCGCAATCTCAAAGCCTCATTCATGCTTATTTCCAGACCATGCTTATTTGTAATGAGGGCTGTTGTCATTGGCTAAGTAGGTCAGTTGTGTATTTTAACCCTGAGGACATGAGATAGTGGCAGGGGAGGACAGTAAAATGTTTATGCATGTGTAAAAACCAGTGAGCCTGATGAAATATTCCTCTATGTGAGGGAATGTGTCAGACAGAACAGCTTTGCATTTGCGTAACGGTGGAATATGGCCAACAAACAACAGAATAATTAGCTATATGCCAAATTGTATTTTTTTTTAGATTATTATATTCAATAATGTATCATAGGAGTGTAACACACTATCCAGATTGATTCAATTTAATGTTTTGGGTGTACAGACAAAATTGAGATACTGAAGGCATTGGTTTTAAAGTCCAATATGAAATTAAAATGGATCAAATCAACTAATCTATTTTTGATAACACTTTATTTTAAGGGTCAATTCTCACTATTAACTAGCATGCATATTACTAGCATATTGGCTGTTTATTACAAAGTACATATTAATGCTTTGTTCTGCATGAAGATATGGTAGATCCCTTAATCCTACCCCATACTTAACCTTATACCTAAATCTTGCTAGCTATTAAGCAGCAATAGGAGTTTGAGGCAAACGTCACGGTTAATAGTAAGTTAATTGTGAGAATTGGACCTTAAAATAAAATGTGTCCCTATCTTTTAAAGAATATTCCAGGTTCATTACAAGTTAAGGCCCATTCACACTAGGAACAATAACTATAAAGATAACGGTAAAAGTATAATTGCAAAAATCATTCTCAATATTAAAGAATAGCAGAGTCCACACCACAACCATAACGTTAAAGGCACAGAGAAACAGTGTTGTTGGAATCACTTTCAGAACGAATTTTTTCCAGCTGATGGACGATAAAAATATTGACAGCCAATCATAATCAATCCTGCTGTCACAAGCTCGAGAATTTAAAGAGGTAGCGTCCGCTGGTGTGGACTCTAATATAGTTATCTTTATAATTATCGTTCCAGGTGTGAACGGGCCTTTAAGCTGTAATGTTAGCATTTGTGGCATAAAGTCGATTACCTCAGGGTTTTTTTTATTTGTCCTTTGTTTTCTTTAAAGTTGGAGTGAATTGAAAATTAAGTAAATGCATGTTATAGATCTGATTGTGAACGATTTGTTCATATACAGGTGCATCTCAATAAATTAGAATGTCGTGGAAAAGTTCATTTATTTCAGTAATTCAACTCAAATTGTGAAACTCGTGTATTAAATAAATTCAGTGCACAGACTGAAGTAGTTTAAGTCTTTGGTTCTTTTAATTGTGATGATTTTGGCTCACATTTAACAAAAACCCACCAATTCACTATCTCAACAAATTAGAATATGGTGACATGCCAATCAGCTAATCAACTCAAAACACCTGCAAAGGTTTCCTGAGCCTTCAAAATGGTCTCTCAGTTTGGTTCACTAGGCTACACAATTATGGGGAAGACTGCTGATCTGACAGTTGTCCAGAAGACAATCATTGACACCCTTCACAAGGAGGGTAAGCCACAAACATTCATTGCCAAAGAAGCTGGCTGTTCACAGAGTGCTGTATCCAAACATGTTAACAGAAAGTTGAGTGGAAGGAAAAAGCGTGGAAGAAAAAGATGCAGAACCAACCGAGAGAACCGCAGCCTTATGAGGATTGTCAAGCAAAATCGATTCAAGAATTTGGGTGAACTTCACAAGGAATGGACTGAGGCTGGGGTCAAGGCATCAAGAGCCACCACACACAGATGTGTCAAGGAATTTGGCTACAGTTGTCGTATTCCTCTTGTTAAGCCACTCCTGAACCACAGACAACATCAGAGGCGTCTTACCTGGGCTAAGGAGAAGAAGAACTGGACTGTTGCCCAGTGGTCTAAAGTTCTCTTTTCAGATGAGAGCAAGTTTTGTATTTTCATTTGATGATTTGGGGTGCAATGTCATCTGCTGGTGTTGGTCCATTGTGTTTTTTGAAAACCAAAGTCACTGCACCAGTTTACCAAGAAATTTTGGAGCACTTCATGCTTCCTTCTGCTGACCAGCTTTTTAAAGACGCTGATTTCATTTTCCAGCAGGATTTGGCACCTGCCCACACTGCCAAAAGCACCAAAAGTTGGTTAAATGACTATGGTGTTGGTGTGCTTGACTGGCCAGCAAACTCACCAGACCTGAACCCCATAGAGAATCTATGGGGTATTGTCGAGAGGAAAATGAGAAACGAGACCAAAAAATGCAGATGAGCTGAAGGCCACTGTCAAAGAAACCTGGGCTTCCATACCACCTCAGCAGTGCCACAAACTGATCACCTCCATGCCACACTGAATTGAGGCCATAATTAAAGCAAAAGGAGCCCCTACCAAGTATTGAGTACATATACAGCAAATGAACATACTTTCCAGAAGGCCAACAATTCACTAAAAATGTTTTTTTTTTTTTTATTTTTTTTTTTTAATGGTCTTATGAAGTATTCTAATTTGTTGAGATAGTGAATTGGTGGGTTTTTGTTAAATGTGAGCCAAAATCATCACAATTAAAAGAACCAAAGACTTAAACTACTTCAGTCTGTGTGCATTGAATTTATTTAAAACACAAGTTTCACAATTTGAGTTGAATTACTGAAATAAATGAACTTTTCCACGACATTCTAATTTGAGATGCACCTTTATAGTTTCCTTTTTTTATTTGACTTTTTAATCAAAATGTTCTATCTTCATATTCTGAATCAGTGAAAGTTCCCCAGTCATTTAGTTCACGTAAACCCCACCCCACTATCGATAACAAGAGCACATTCATTTTTGAGTGCCATGCCCACATCTTAAAATTAGGGATGCACTGATATTTCGGCCACTGAAAATTATCGGCCGAAAATGGCATTTTCATTTTTTTTGCCACAATTGTTCCATTGGATGTAATTTTTGTCAGAGGAGGTTAGTAAGCTGTTTTTCACATTAAAATAATGTCAACATGCATAATTTTAACGACTTGTGGCTATAATTTTAAAATAGTCTGCAGTTTAATGTTTACAAATTGGCTCCATTCACTTCCATTGTAAATGCATAAATAGGCAACAGCTTTCAAAAGACAGAAATCATCTCAGTTGAGGATCCATGTGTAAATGATGTGTAATAAACATACCACTGTTTGTCTTCCCACTGGTGCTGTTGACATGACAGTGAATAACCAGTGATCTTGGCATCATGTGCTTATATTATCACCACTGGCAAGTCATATAAGGTGACAAGAAAGAAGGTGTGAATTATTGGTACATATTTTAATGGTTAATGTCCTTATATTTTGGACAAGTAAGTGAGTAAGCTCACTCTTGCCAGTTGCCATTGAGTACTCAGTCCATCCAAGATACAAAAGAGTTTTTTTCATCAAAACAGATTTGGAGAAATGTAGCATTACATCAGTTGCTCACCAATGGATCCTCTGCAGTGAATGGGTGCCGTCAGAATGAGAGTCCAAACAGTTGATTAAAAACATCACAATAATCCACAAGTAATCCACACAGGGTTTCCGTGGGGCATTAAAAAGCATTAAAAGTCATTAAATGGATTTTGCTAAAGTTAAGGCCTTAAATGGCATTAAAAGTCGTTAAATTTATTTCTACAGGCATTACATTTTTTTTTTAGATGATTTTGAATAAAAATAATACCAGCTTACTTTAAATATAGTGCCTTCATAATTAATAACTTTTTAATTTGCTGTCGCAAAATATGTACATTGGTGTGATACACACGCGGAACATATTGGTAATAACCTCCTTTCGGTGTGAAATGGCCATAACGCCAGATGTTTGGACAGCAGCGGACTGGAGTAAAACTAAGAGCAGAGAATGTTAATTATGTAAATTCAGAAAGAAATTGTGTAGTGCAATTGAGCAATTTCGACGAGAATGATTCTGATTTTATTACATTCGGTGTGAATGACGACTGATAATGAATAACGTATTGACAGTAACAAGGTCGCACATTTTGAAGCTCGCGCAGCCGGTGTTTGCAGGGCTGGATTTACGCGCAGGCACGTATGACAAACTATTTCCATGTCTTCCAGCTTTTTTATGTGCGGAAATCACGCTTGCTTTCTCCCGTTCTGTCTCACAGATGCACACACAGTACAGACACGCACTTGCGCACAAACGCGGAGACGCGCGCAGAAACTTGTTGTCAGAGCTGCCTCGCGAATTTAACAATAAAATACTTTTACAGCTGTAGTGAGGTTCTTGAAGCAGTTCAACTTAAAGATTCGCTATTAGTAGACGCTGCTGCTGAACACTGCTGAGAGACACACAGACGCAAGGTATTCACACACATTAAATCTCTCTGTCTCTCTGTCTCTCTCTTTCTCTCTCTCTCACTAATAACTGCATTAGCCTGCATATCAATGGCTCAAGCCTCTGTTATTAGCTCTAAAATGACGTTTTGGAATTTGCAACGGATGGTTTGGGATTAGGTGCGTAAAATATTAGTTCAACACACACGAGATTTCAGGACGGAAACATGGGAAAAATTTAAAAAAAAAAAAAAAAAGGTAATTGCGACTTTTTATCTCACAATTCTGACTTTTTTATCTCACAATTGCGAGTTTACACTGCCCTCCAAAAGTTTGGAAACACCCCTGGCAAAGTGTGGTTTTGGATGATATCAGCATAAATCCTTATCATTTTTTGGTGCAAATACAGTACATTAAAGTAACTTGACATTATCATTGAAGACTAGCAATAATAATTTTCATTTTGATTACATAATAATGGCAATATATACGTCAAAGTCAGACATGCCCCTTTGCCAGCTGTGATGCCTGGTTACTGGTTTAAACTTGGCCCAGGTTTTCAAAAGATTTTTGGGTCAGCACACCTTAATAGCTTCAACAATTGATTGCCAATTAAGTTTAGAATACAATGAACCTGTTTTATGAATGAGCTGTGATAGCTGCTAATGGTGGATATTTTGATGAATCAAAAATTTAAGTATTTTCTATGTATAAACTGTTTATGTAATAAAATATGTTTTCGTAGTTTGTGTTGTCCCTTATCAGTGCAAAATGATCACAAATTAAAAAGGATTCATGCCAATATTGTCCAAAACCCCACTTTTCTACGGCGTTTCCAGACTTTTGGAGGGCAGTGTATATCACGCATTTATGATTTTAGAACTCGCAGTTGTGAGTTTATATCTCACAGTTCCGAGAAAAAAAAGTCAGAATTGTGAGATAAAAAGTCGCAATAACCTTTTTTTTCTTTTTTATTCAGTGGCGGAAGAAACATGTCAAATGTCATGAAAAATCGTCTGGAAAATGTCTTGATATGTGTGATTGTGACTCCAGGCTGTTAAAATTATTAGAGAAATAATGCACTCCCGAAGTGGTTATGTGGCCACTTTGCCACACCTATTAATGGAATGGTCTTTCTCAGTTCTCAAACAAATTAAGAACTGCATTCGATTTTTATTGACTGAACATAAGCTCTTACTGCGATAGAAATCACTGTGACAGTTTCCACTGATTAAGAAATATTTTTGTTTGCTTGTGTGGTAATATTAGGCCTGTCATATTAATAGGGAGGGGGGCCCAAAAATTTGTTTTGCCTATGTCACGAAAAGAGGTAAATCTTTGAGGAAAAAATTGAGTTTTTATATTTATACCATATGATGTAACCTAGTTAAGCAACATGAGACCACCAAGAGACTCCCGAATATCAGCACGATTGCAGATTTGACATTGATTTTATTCACTCTATAAACAAGTGATAATCATTCACTAATCTCCGAGCAGCACACAGTGGTGTTTCGTTACTGAATGACTCAGCACTTTTGAATTAATCATTTGAGTCAATGATTCAGTGATCCATTCATAAAGATAGACACTTGCTTGATTCTTGAATGAATCAGTCCTCTGAATGAATCGCTTGAACTAATGATTTAAATGTTCACTAATTAACACAGTCACATGATGCCACTTACTGGCGGTTTACTCTCATATTTTAAAGTATCATTGCATTTTTTCCAACTTTTCATATTTGTATATTAAAAATAATTTTAAATATTAAGCTCATAACATTATTCATGCAGCTGTAATTTTGCAATGTAAATTAATTAATGAAATGTAAGAATTTGATATGAAAGATAATGCAAACATTTTAATTAGATTAGGGGAAAAAAAAGAAAAAATTGTCCTTTCTTTATTTAAAAAAAAAAACAATTTAATATCACAAATATGCTGATTTCAGTAAGAACTGATATAGAAGTGATAGTTTAAATTATGTAGATTTTCTCACATATCCAAGATTATCATCATTGCATTATTGTCAAATTGAATAGTTAATTTAAAACATAGGCCTATAACTGGTCAAAGTTTGGGATCATTAAGATTTTTTAATGTTTTTGAAAGAAGTCTCTTATGCTTACTAAGGCTACATTTATTTGATCAAAAATACAATAAAAACAGTAATATTGTGAAATATTGTGAAATGGTTTTTTTTATGTGAATACATTTTAAAATATAATTTATTCCTGTGATTCAAAGCTGAATTTTCAGCATCATTACTCCAGTCTTCAGTGAAATCATTCTAATATGCTGATTTGCTGCTCAAGAAACATTTCTGATTATCAATATAGAAAACAGTTGTGCTTATTCATTTTTTGTGGAAACAAACCACAATCTATTACCCTTCAAAAATACAATAAAAAACTAGTTTTTTAATAAATACTTTTATTTAACAAGGACAAATTAAATTGATGAAAAGTGACAGTAAAGACATTTGTAATATTACAAAAGATTTTATTTCAAATAAATGCTGATTTATTTGAAATGCTGATTTATTTTAATAGATATTCACATAAAAAACATTTATTTTAAATTTAAATAATTTTTCTCAATATTACTATTACTGCAGCCTTAGTGAGCAGAAGATACTTGTTTCAAAAACTTTAAAAACCTTTGACTGGTAGTGTGTGTAGTGATATGTGTATATATATATATATATATATATATATATATATATATATATATATATATATATATATATATATATATATATATATATATATATATATGTGTGTGTGTATATGTGTGTGTGTATATTATATTATATTATATTATATTATATGTATATATAGGTTGTGTATGGCATTGAACATTTTTTAAAATGGCATTAAAAAGGCATTAAAAAGCATTAAATTAGATCTGATGATACCTGCAGAAACCCTGCCACACCACTCCAGTCCATCAATTAATGTCTCATGGAGCAAAGTTACTAGTCCTCTGTCCATAATATTCCTTCAAGAGGTGTTGGACTTTTTCACTGGAAGAAACATCATTATGAATTGGCCAGAATGGCCAGAAGCAATGGTTTACAGTTAAAATGCATTAATGATGGATTTGTTTCTTATAAACATTCAGCTTTTCACTTCACAAATATGTTAACTGATGGACTGGAGTGGTGTGGATTACTGTGATGTTTTATCAGCTGTTTGGACTCTCATTCTGACGGCACCCATTCACTGCAGAGGATCCATTGGTGAACAACTGATGCAATGTTAAATTTCTCCAAATCTGTTCCCCTGAAGAAACAAAATGATTTCCCCCTAATTACACTTTTTTTCTCTTTGCAACAGGCCTCTTTCCAGCGGTCCAACAGCCATGACAAGGTGAGGAAGATTGTGGCAGAGGAAGGCCGGGCTGCTCGAAACCTCATCGCATGGAGTGTCCCAGTGGAGAGCAAGGAGGAAGAGGGTTAGATCCATTAATGCACACACATAATAATAAGTCTTTACATTTGCATTGCATTTTATCGTAAATAAGGTGTAGATCCTGGAGTAGCCACCCCAAGTTAGGGGAAAAAACATAAAATAATTGTTGAAATGCCTGTGATATCCAAGATTTTTTTACGAAGAATAATTAGCGGATTTTATAAACTCTGCCAATCAAAAGTTTGGGGTCAGTAAGATTTTTTTTCTCTTATGCTCACCAAGGCTGCAATTATTTAATCAGAAATACAGTAAAAACAGTAATATTGTGAAATATTACAATTTAAAATAACTGCTTTCTATTTTAATATATTTTGTAATTGTAATTTATAATAAATGTAATTTATTCATGTGATCAAAGCTAAATTTTCAGCATCATTACTTTAGTCTTCAGTGTCACACGATCCTTCAGAAATCATTCTAATATGCTGATTTGCTGGTCAAGAAACATTTCTGATTATTATCACTGTTGAAAACAGTTGTGCTCCTGCCTAATATTTTTGTGGAAACCATAATAATTTTTTTCTTCAGGATTCTATAATGAATTAAAAAATAAATTCAAAATATTTATTTGAAATCAAAATATTTTGTAAGTGTCTTTACTGTCATTTTTGAATAAACGTATTTAAAAATAAATAAAATAATAAACATGATACATTTCTTGCAGTCATAAACAGTCTCACATCCCACGCGGTTCATCGCACATCAGGCTACCAACTTAAAATGCATCCAGCTTTGTAAAGAGCATCCATTTGCAAAGCAAATGTGGGCGATGAACAAGTGCTCCAAATCTGTCATCCCCTCTCTTGTACCTGGAGTTACAGTACACTCTTTGTCGCAGATTGTGTGAAATCCTCCTCTCTGTGTATGTGTGTGTGTGTGTGTGTGTGTGTGTGTGTGTGTGTAAGCTGACCCAGATCCTCTGTTTCTCTGTCAGCGCTGACAGGTCACCACAGGAGTCTTTTGTTAGTTGGGGACTGCAGTATGTGTTATGTCCGAGCGAACACTCACCAGTGCCTGCATTCATCGTGCGCAGTGACTGTTTCTGGATCAGGGGTTGTAACCCTAAGTGTACACTTAATAGTTAGAAGTGCTGATTGAGAATCAGTTTTGGCCCCTCATATCCTGATAAAGAGGATTATGTTGACTAGAAGAGGCTGATCCTAGATGACTACAGAAAGCTGATCCGGTTTTTATAGTGAAAAAACAAATTCAGTACTACAAAATACTACCCTGATGTAAATACTATATTATATTATATAGTCTAAAAAAAAAAAATGTGTGTATATATATATATAATTTTTTTTTTTTTTCGTGCCAGTGGTATTTACAATGGCTATGTTTAGAATAGACTACCAGAACACTGTATATTTTTTTTTTTTTTTTTTTTAAATAGCATGCATGATGTAATTACAAACATTTAAATTGCTAGTATGCTACATAGTGATGTAACCTCATCATAGGAATAAAAAACAATTTTAAAATTGCAAAAATGTTTTCGTACTTCTGACTTAAATTCATAGAGAGCATTGTTTCATTTCAGAATCGCAAAGTTGAATAGGTCTTCAGTTTTACAATAAATGCTTTGATATCACCCATTTAAATTTGTTAGGTGGAATACTCTGGACATATAAAGTAATGTGGTATTTATCTGCCTATTAACTGTATTGTGTTCTTCTGTTCACATGCAGCTAAATCGAAAAATCATGGTAACAGCAATGCAAGAGCTCAACGAATCAACTCCGGGCTCCACAGGAACAAAAAGCAGGTGTGATTCATTTGTAAAAAGGTTTTCAGTTTCTGAATCTTTTATGAATGCCTAAAGTAACTGAAAATACTACTACCATACAATACGCTTCATTTCATTATATAATGTCTCTGTTTGCATCCACAATAGATCTGGAACCAGGCAAAACAAAAAATAATAATAACCTGAAACTGAAACATGAGTCTTGGCCAGTATGAAACTAAGCAAACAGGTCTAAATCAAAAGAAAATGTTTCTTTGCATCCTTCAAAAAAAGTGATCATTTAACCAGGAAGCCTTGAACTGGAAAGCTTTTACTCAAGTTAAACACTAGGGGGCGTCAGAGACCTTTTATTTGAACCTTGTATTTATGGGGTCTAATTTCAATTCTTCCATAATTTGACCTCAGTGTTTATATAAGCAGCACAGACTGATTGTTAAAACAGCCGCTAGCCCGTAAAGTCAATGGCAAATGGAGTTCATTCAGTCAAACAGAGGTATCTAGACCATTTGAAACATGCAATCACATCTGCTCTTAACAGAACTCAGCACTGGACTGCAAAAACGCACCTGGGTCGATACTGGACAAAGGACCTGAGAAGAGCCCCACCAAGACTAGACAGCCACGGAAGGTGGACCTCCGAGCGCGATATTGGGCCTTCCTGTTCGATAATCTACGGAGAGCAGTGGATGAGATCTACGTCACCTGTGAATCCGATCAGAGCGTGGTGGAATGCAGGGTATGATTATATATGACCCACATACCATCAACAACAATTGTTCGTTTTTACCACTTGTATTATAGATTTATAATTCTATAATTTTTATTTAAATTAAAATATAACTTTAATGTATACATTTTTGTAATTATTCTTTTATTATTATATTTATTTATTTATTTATGTATTTATTTATTTATTTTAAACTTTTTTTATTATTATTTTATAACTTTGAAGTGGCTGCTTTTGCACTCTGGCCACTAGAGGGAGTGAAGCGTTGTGATGATGTTCTTCCTCTGCCTCCTCCTCCTCCTCCTCGCATTCCTTTTGTTTTCTGGTTTGTGTCAGAGAGGGGTTTGGTGAGAGAATTATCACTGCACCTCTCCAGGGCCTTTCTGGAGGGAGTGGAGATGGATGACATGTGTAAACAAAGGGCCCCTGCCCCACTCCTTCCGTGTGTGTATGTGCGGGCGATCGGGGGGCTCAGGGTACGAGGTCTAGGTGACGTCCCAAAACACTTTTTCCAATCCAGGTTCTTTGTTTAGTTTTAGTAAAAGCAAAAAGCTGATTGCAAAACGTGTATTACAATCAGCCACTATGACCAACAACCTCTCAGCACGCAACGATCCCAATAACGATTTGTCACTTCAAGTTGATCAACAGTGTTTCTGTGTCCGGTTTGGTCTTGGGACCGGTGTCGGCAAACATTCGTTTGAACTCTGTTAGCTTTGGTTGGCAGAGCTCATGTCGGGGCACTCACTGTGTTTACCCTGGCAGGTATGGCGCCAGGCTGTATTTGGGCCCATCGTCCACGCTCTACACTGCTGGCTCTGATTTATCGATTGCCGTGTAATCTAAAATTATGCTGAGCAGGGTTCGGCCAACCACTCGAAGCTAACCGGCCCCTTTTGTGGTTACCTTGTTGACAGCCGGCCTGCGCAAATGTGCGTAAACTATCTGGCCGCTGTGTTTCCATGTCCGGCGGGTCTGTTCACACTTCCTGGCCCTTTGGTCTGAGTTTGTGTATGTGTCCATGCTCTGCTACAGATCTGTAGTTCACTGCCATGTGAGAGTAGAGGATTGTTTGATGACCGACTGTAGGCCTACAGTAGGAAAATGTCCCTTGGAGCTGTTGAAGTCCACATAAATGCTCCTTTATAAAGATATAAATCTATGTTTCAGCACTTTGTCGTGCATTTACCAGCACATTTTTTTTTGTGTGTGTTGCAGAATCTTGCATAAAATGCAAAACATTTTATACAGTGTATAAAATGTTTGCAAATGCATTTGCAAAATGCAATTAAGCACAATATTTAATGGAAAGTAACATGAGCAGCACTTTAATTTTATCCATCACAAGTTATTAGATTATAACCTTAGGCTGTGACTTTATTGGTTAATGTTTGTTTTTCCCACCTACATGACTTCAGCAGAAAAGAGAAGAGGTGATGGGGAAAAAAAAAAAACATATATTAAAATTAACTCTTTTTTTATTATTATTTTAACAACTATTAAATACAGCATTTGCAATAAAATATATTTGCTTATTCATAAATATGTTATGCAGTGTAAAACAAAAACCTGTTCGCTTCCCAGCACCCATATTCACCTGTGTCTCTGATTCTTTATCTTCTGCCGGTGTTGACTGGTTCATGATTTGGTCGAGTGGCTGATTTATTTTCATATTCAAGTAACGCCCACATCTTTAACCCACAGCCCAGAGGACTAATTAGTTCTTATCAGGCCTCTCCCTCATCTCAGGCCTGATTTATGTCACATCAGGCCATGCACGAGACAACTATCCTTTCACTTGTGTGAATGCGTCTATGAAAATAAGAGATGTATAATAACTCAGAATTGTTTTTGGGGGTTTGAGGGGTCATTTAATTTTTCATCTGACCAAATGACTGAGTAAGTTAAAATGTTACCATATTAAGCATTCTCCCATCAAGTGTCATATAAGTCTTGTTCCTCTTCTTCTAAAGTGATTTTTTTTTTTTTAAGGGCACTTAGCTTAACTTGTTTTCCCTTAGCTGTTGCATTATGGGCCAGTATCGTCCTCCACCATGCCCTGGTGTTGTTAACTAGTCCTAATCAACAGGCCTGCTGCTGGACACGTTTTTCACTGGGCCTGACTCCCCTATTAACTAAAAGCACTGTGGACCTCTCCTCACAATTGCCACTCCCCCATTACCGCCCATCAATCACACAAAAACACGTGCCTGTTTCACAGCATCGCCTGCCGTCCCCCATTTAATCCAGATCATCAGTCACACCACAGACTCTGGTCCTGATTTTGAATGCAACTGAACTGTATCTCAACGAAAAGGAGGTCTGGGTATTCCTGACTACCTCACAATATAATGCATATTGTGATACAGGTGTGAACACATTGTCATGCACGGCAACTGGATCGCAGTTGAAACTGCATCAGACAAGTGAAGAAGACCCTGCATACTCGCAAGGGAGTGAATCTGCTGGATCATGCACTCCACTTTAGTGCCTCAGAAGTGACTCTAAACACTACAAAATGCAAATTTGACAGTTGTAGAGGACCTACTGCTACATTAATAGATTTGTAGGAAACCATACAAGCATTCAAATTAAGATTGATTATGACTGGCATTGACACAGTTTCTGGCAGATTTAAGAATCGCAAGCAGGTTTTTTGTAATCTTAAGAGCAAACCTGTGGTAGGTCTAGGGTTGTAGACCTGTTCTAATCGGTGTTGTGGCAAGGCTTTGCGACACTCTCTAGCTTCTTTGTTGGAGCCAAGGGATTCCCCAGAGTCCCTACGGCGCTCCCAGATCGAATATCGGATAGACAATGAACATTTCGTCATTCGCTGCACACTCTTTGCCAGTAACTAGAAATGATTACAGCCCCAATCAGATTTGCCAGCCCTCTTTTGCAAAGCTAATTGGTAATTTCAGCCGCACCTCTTGTGAAAGACCACTGAGGCGGGAAAGAGCAGCAGCACTCTTTTTCCCTTTTCTTTCGTCCTCATCCTTTTCTTTTTGTCCACTCCTGGCATTTGTGAATGGAGTGCTTCTGTTGGTTGGGGCTGGGGGGCTGGTGTGAGATGTGCTCCAGTAGCTACAGATGCCCACTTTTTAGTAGAGACAACAGGGTGTTGGTTTACACTAGCTCCTCACTGTGAGCAAGAATCGGGGGCTCGTACGGGATTCCGCTTACCAGAGAATTCACTGGATTCTGCTGGGGGTCTCAGCTGGGGCCCTGCTCATTGTTCCTTCAGACATGCCACAAAAGAGACGTTAGGGTAGGGGCCAATCTGGTCAGATCAGGGCTCTGGGGTCACAGCTTTATCAGTGAGGTGAAAGTTAACAGGGCTGAACTCTGAGGACAGGAAGTAGGGGAGGTTGATTTGGAGATGTTCTGTTTTAAATTGTATGTTCATTACTTTGGGCATTACTTTGCCTTGATGTTGGCAATTAAAGACATTTTGTCGCCACCTTTAACATTTTGATAGCTCATAGATCAGGGGTGTCCTGTCCAATCCTGGAGGGCCAATGTCCTGCATAGTTTAGTTCCAGCTTGCCCCAACATACCTGCCTGGAAGTTTCTAGTGATCTTTAAAACTTTGATTTAGCTAGTTCAGGTGTGTCGAGAGTGAAGCTAAATTCTGCAGGACAGTGACCCTCCAGAAGCAAGGTTGGTCAAGATTGGCAGGTTTTTGCAAGCACATCCTTTTCAGTTTAGAAGACTTTGCCTTTTGATTGTTGGTCGGTGCTTAAGCAAATATTACAGTTGCATGTAATTCTCCGTTATCTCACTGAGGCTTGCAGAACTGACAGCACACATACTTTCCTCCCAGGAGGTGCTGATGATGTTGGATAACTACGTCCGAGATTTCAAAGCTCTAATCGACTGGATCCAACTACAGGAGAAGCTGGAAAAAACAGACGCTCAGAACAGGTGATAATATGCTTGCTGTCTAAATGGGCACATTCCATAGACTTCTGTTGTTTTTATATACAGCTAGTTAAATTATATAAATAGTTTCTCTCACCATTCACACAAATCCTTCTTTCAGCCTGATCAGTGAGTAATTTGTGTTGATTCACTATTTCATGGTCTCACCCCTTTGCGTAATAAGTGACTACAACACAAGTACATTGATTATGGTATAAAAAGAGCTTTTAAGTTGTGTGTCAAACTGTAAAGTACTCCTTAGAAAGCTCTACATTTCTGCAGAATTTGAATGTGTATCCTTTAGAAGAATGTAAGCATGCCCTGGCCCCTGCATGTCTGTTTATTAAATATTTTTGGGGATTTTTTAAAATGCTTTTTATATGTTTTGATTTTGTTCTGAATCAGTACCTTTCTTTGAATGTTTAATCCTGTTCCCGCAGACCTACGTCTTTGGCTTGGGAAGTTCGAAAGATGTCACCAGGGCGACATGTAATGTCCAGCCCTTCGTCAGACCGTATTGTTCCATCACCTGGCGTTCGCCGTGCCCTCAATTTTGGGTAGGCCAATCCAGTTACATCCATCACACCCAGTATCACTCAAAAACATTTCCCTCAAGTACTCACAAGTACTTCCTCTCTAATCCTTGTTCTTGTTTATTCTTATATGCTTAGTATTTTTCCAGTAGATACCCATTGTGAAAAACTACAACTAATAATGTGGTGTATAGGGGAAATATTACTGTATAGGAACTATATTTAGTATGTATTTTATAATTTGCTATTATAGCAAAAACTGATACATGATGTCCAATTTATTGAATCATATTTTTCTACTTAATATCTATAATATTAATTGTTTGGAAAATGTAGTAAATGTAGTAAATATGCTGTTCCTTGGATTTTTTTTTTTTTTTTTTTTTTGACATCACCTTTTAACTTGGAGCGGTCCTTTTTTATTTTTATTTTCCCAAGGTTTACTTGGAGTTTCAGACATAGTTTATCTGCTTGAATCTGGCCTCAACCCATTATCCCTGCTCACAGCATGCTAATTGACACCGTCGTCAAACTGTGGTGACTTTCAACTCCTAACAGAGGAGCAAGACATGAGGCTCCCCTGTATTAGGTTTTTTTTTTTTTTTTTTTTTTTTTTTTTTTTTTTTTTTTTTTTTACTGATAGTGTGAAAGGAAGGCAATTGATAATGCGATTAAAATGCCACTGAATGCTCAGATTGAGAAATCAATGGCAGATATGATACATATCTTGGCCTTACTATGAGACCGGAAAGACTACGCCTGTCTGGCAGAGGCTGGGAGGAGAAGGGGAATCGATCTGCAACGGCCTAAGCGTTTTGTTTAATGTGATTTTTGCTGGGTTCTCCTCAGGCGCGCTTGAGACTATGGGGGGTGCAGATCTAAGTGTGGTTAAAGACTGCTGAAGCACGGGCATCCATGTCTGTATTATGCTGTAATTGGATGCCGCAGGAAATGGATATTGATCAAGACGGAGGGCCCTCTGACTGAAGTTTCCATTTTAGTTCCCAGTGTTTGAGGAAGCCCAGTGCAACGATGCATAGCTACAGCGTTTGCGATGGCTACCCGTAGAAGGGGACTATTTAACAGTATAGTTAATGGCTGTAAAATATTTGTATCTATTGTAATTGTGCAACTGGTGATGAATAACACCACCTGGCTACTGTCCATCTGGGCATTTGAATCTGAGACCTCTGGTTTAAATAGCTTGTGTGTGTTTACAGTGGTCCCCCTCCCACTTTGGCTGTGGCACGTCTCTCCCACACTGGACCAAGCTGGGCTGACCGAGTCAAGTGTTCCCAGTCCCTTCCTGTCCCTAGCCCAAGTGTCAACATCCCTGCTGAAAAACCAGGTGAACGGATCTTTTCTATTGACAGTCATTTGTTTTCAAAACCAGATGTATAAGTATTTCTGTGTTTATGTACATATCGGTATCCATCAATCCTTAGCAAAGAAAGATGCAGAGGGCTGGGAGACCGTGCAGCGTGGGCGCTCCATGAGGCCACGCTCCAACACCATGGTTGCTAAGGTAAGCCCTGTGCTGTCCCATGTAAGCCCCAAAGATGACAGCGACAAGGAGAACCAGCGCATCCAGCCCTCATCTCAGGAAAAATCTCAGGAGATGAGGGAGCAAGAGCAACCTGTACCCCAAGAGCAGAGCCAAGAGACGGAAAAGACCTCTGTCATCGAGGTACTGACATCAACCTGCTTCCCTTTATTAATTATTTAGAGCCCAGACATAGATATGAAGGCTCTGTAACATCAGAATGTTTTTGTTTGGTCACAATGCGTTCACAGATACACTGTCCAGACAGGGCAGTATCAAGTGTACAAGCATCGATTTTGTACATGTTTATCAGATTTAATGAGGTTTATTAAATATTGAAGATATAATGTCCTAGATTACATTTAGACAATATGCCGAAGCCAATAGTTGTGTTGCAAATCCTAGTGAGCTACCATGCTACCTACTTCCTGCATAGGCTCAAAACAGCACCCTTTCTGAAATAGAACATCATCATTAGTGACTGATTTTGAACGCTCTATGCAGGTAGCATCTCTTACAAATAGTACAAGACTTGACCCATAATTGATTTCAGCAAGTTTGTTGTTGGCATGTTGCTTAGTTAATTTCACAAATCACCAGTGGGCATAAAATATCACATTGTTTAGCACTAAATAAAACATTCATCTGCAATCTTGATATCAGGTTTTCACTTAACTTGTTACAATGCAATGTGGTGTTGTCTTCTCGGAAGAGCGTTTGATGCCACCCTAGAATTTTGCCAAAATTTATTAGGAAGCAGCAAAATTAAGTTGCCTGCTTTTGAAGCAGCCTGCACATCAAGAGCCTTGAATTGCTGCCTCTGAAGACAAGCTTACTAGGTTTTACAACAGAGAATGTAGTTGAGACTAGTGACTCAAAATGACTTGTTTGTGGTTTATGATCATACAGTTCTTGGTATGCTACATGTTTGTTTTGAAATGCATGATATTGTGTAATTATTTAGCATGCTGTGTTTCTTTAGTTCTGTTTTTCTTGCTGCTCTCATATCTGCCAAATGGTCTGTCATACAGATGCGGCAAGGAGTGCTGTGACATGCATGTTTGTGTTCATATTTGTGTGTGCATCTGTGTGTATATTGCACAGCCCCCAGGAGAAAGTATTGAAGAGCCAGGGCAAAGTGTCAGTGCCCCCTCTGAGGACACGCCACCCCCCACCTCTGACCCCACGCCACCCCCTACCTCTCCACCTTCGCAGGCCCAGTGCCCGGAATTGGATTCCGATCCAGGTCCTCCCCTTGTAACCCTTTCCCAACCAGAGGAGCCGGGTACTGGGCAAGCCAAAGTAAAGCAGGGGATGGAGGGGTCGGTGTGGAAGGTCGCGGCACTGTCGGCAAAGGCGGAGGCAGCGGTCTACGTTCCCCTGGCAGCGATGACACTGGAGAGCATGCTGGACCCCACAGAACTTTCCACCGTGAGTGCTGAGAGACACAGGCCAGGGTCAGGACTGCCGCCTAAACAAAGTCAATCCCAAAAACCTCCAGGCGAGGCAGGATTACCCCCTCCCTCCTCCTTTCTCTCAGCTAGTATATGTATGTGCGTGCTGACAGGGGTGAACTATTATCACTGCGAGTTGAGAACAGGAAGGTCCAGTGTTTGCCGAGAGTTGCCCCAGTTGTTCAAGTTTTTATTTTAGGCTTATCAAGTGTCCCCTGCACCAGTCAGACAACTTGACTGGTTTAGTCCCCATGGGCTGTCATTGACCTTGACCTCCCTTCGAGCCTTGACCTCCCAAAATCTTGCTAGATTCAAAGGTGCCACTACACATGCAACAAAAAGAGGCTGTTCCTGGAGCATCTGCAGATCTCTCTTACAGTTAGAGCCCCTCTGAGCAATTATATTAATTTCGCACCATGTAGTTCTTAGTTCTGGGAAGTAGCCAGCATGGTGGTTCCTAAAGAACCAATTTCCCCCTCAGGCCATTTTCCTGGTTGCATTTGCACTGGCAGCAGGAACTCTGAAGTGGCTGATAGCGACGTCTTTATTCACAGCATTTACAAACGTCAACAACCGGTGAATAGAGGACGCCGTGATCGGAACTGTTTTTGTTTTGTATCGTGATAACAGAGATGGAATATTATGCACAATTTTCACAATTGACAGTGCATGAAAATCTGACTAAATCTCCTATGAAAACTTGCAGTGTTATCATCGAGGCTGAGAAAAGAACAAAACGCTACAGACAACAGGTAAATGCCTTTGGGCCAGATTTACTAACAGCTTGGACCAGTGCAAACCGTCTTTTGGCGTTAAAATAGTACTGTCAGGATTTACTAAAGATGCGCAGTGAATAACTAGAGCTGAAAAGGCGTGGGCACAGTTATTTTTGCACCTGACCTTATTGAAAATGCATTTGTAGGAGTGTCCTTTTCAGACGCAAAATTTATGGGAAGAGAGTATTAAAATAAATCACGCAATGTGATTTACTAAGATTTGTGATCATCAATTCACTGGTATTTGCTGCATTATTTAACTCCCAAAAAGCATGTCTTAAAGGGTTAGTTCACTCAAAAAATGAAAATTGTCATTAATTACTCACCCCCATGTCGTTCCAAACCCGTAAGACCTTCGTTCATCTTTGGAACACAAATGAAGATATTTTTGATGAAATCTGAGAGCTCTCTGACCCTCCATAGACAGTAAGCATACTACCACGATCAAGATCCAGAAACGTAGCAAGGACATCGATAAAATAGTCCATGTGACATCAGGGGTTCAATCGTAATTTTACGAAGCTATGAGAATACTATTGTGCGCAAAGAAAACAAAAATAACGACTTTATTCAACAATTCTTCTCCTCATCTCGTCTGCAGTGGCGCGCTGCCATTGTGGAGAGTATTACGATGCATGCGCTTGCTTCTGCTTCACGTAAATAACACATGCGCGTGCTGACACATGTACGTGTTAACGTAAGCAGCAGCACCAAGCCGAAGCAAGCGTATGCGTCATGATACTCTCCACAATGGTGCCGCGCCACTGCAGACGGGATGAGGAGGAAAAGAATTGCTGAATAAAATGTTTTGGGTTTTTTTTGCGCACCTTGCTGTCTATGGGAGGGTCAGAGAGCTCTCGGATTTTATCAAAAATATCTTAATTTGTGTTCCAAAGATGAAGGTCTTACGGGTTTGGAACGACATGAGGGTGAGTAATTAATGACATAATTTTAATTTTTGGGTGAACTATCCATTTAAAGCAGGCGCTAATTTGCACTGCTCTTGGTAGATTGCGCTGGTCATTATAGAAATTATGTGGCTGCGTCTGTGTTCTTTTATGTGCGCATTGTCAGTAAATCACATGCAGAATTTTCCCGTCCCATCAGCGCTTTTATGGATTTGCACTCTAATGCTAATTTGCCCTGTTTAGGAAATCTGGCCCTTTATCTCTATTTTTCATGTTCGTGGAGTAAATATTTTTACTCAGCTTTTTAAAAATGCTGGGTAGCCGGTGTTGCCTATGCGTTTTGCCAATCAGTGTATACGTACTTCACTGGTAGTTCCTAAAGAAATACCCTACTCTGAAGTAGGACCTAATTTAGTTCCCCCAAATTGAATTCCTAGAATTAAATACATTCCTATTTCCTGCGGTGCGAACATGCCAAAAAGCGGGAACTTCCGCCAATAGTTCTAGGAACTATGAAAAGGTTCCTATTTTAAAATGAACAAGTTTGGTGCCATTTCTTCCAGCTCACAACCACCCTTTGTTCTGCACAGAACAGGGCCAGATTAGAATCCAGAAAAATTAGAATTAAATTTCTGTCCAGCAACCAACTAGTTGCTAAATGTTTTGCTTGAACTTTTTTTGCTTGAAGTTCAAGACTATTGATTGGTTTAACTACTTGACCTACAGACGTAGGCCAAATGGCTTTTCTTTACACGGGATGGCTGTAGAAGTGAGTTGGCGACTCCTGTTTTGGCATTCTGCTTGTCTGCTGTCTCGTCCTTATAAGAGAAACCTCCAAGGGGTTAATTAAGGCTAGACCCACAGCATTTTCTGTGAGCTACCGGCTTCCATTACTCACCGGGTGTTGGCCTCTGTACAAAACCCAGTCTGAAACAATGGAGATGGATGAGGTTTAAACGGCCAGACAGGAGCACAATCTCAGTCATGTCGGAATCCAGAATCATTGCTTCCGAAGCCCAGACACTACCTCTCTGGGTGGGTCAGATAAGCCCAGCTCTGTTTAGACTCCAGATCTAAGACCAGCAGGCGAGCTGTTGAGAGAAATCCACCTCTTATTATGCTCGTTAGCATGACGTTTGACACTGACCTCGGTGCAGCTCCGGACGTCTCCATCTTCTCCCACGGCCGTCTGAAATTGGCACTCGGCATACTGTTCACTCGTCAGGTTCTGAAAGTGGGGGTCAAGTGTTGTGGCCTCTGATGGCATTGGGTAGGATACTTTTTCCAAAATATTTGGGCAATTTACCAGTCATCACGAGTCATGAAGACCCACAGGTGCACCCGTGGAAGGAATGTATGAGCAAAAATGTGCCCCTCAACAAATCCCCCTTTTGTTACCACTCTAAAATTGTAATAAACCCCTTTTGCCTACAAGTAACTATTCTCCAGAACACTAGAGTCACCTGATCCATTTTGCAAAATGGGCTGCACAGGGCTGCATCATAGTTTCCCTAAAAATTAAAATTGTGTCAGGGTCCTCATTTTTGTTTTAATCGGCATTCATTTCTTTTTTTTCTGTGGAATACAAAAGAAAATATTTTGGGGGGAAGAAGAAATTTCAGTTTACATATAGATTATTTTTTTTTAGCATTTTAAATTAGATAAGAGTATTTTAATAAATCAACAATAATTAATTGATTTAAATTCTCATCCTGCTGCCCCTTTGTAAGTTTTCTTAAGCCCCAGTTGAGAACTACTGTTGTAAATGGAACAAACCAAAAAAAAAAAAAAAATTGTACAACTAATAATTTATATAAAATTACTTATCATTAATAAAGTAAATAAATCTATTAAATTATGAACATTTATATAGATAAACTTATTATAATTTACAGGTGCATCTCAATAAATTAGAATGTCGTGGAAAAGTTCATTTATTTCAGTAATTCAACTCAAATTGTGAAACTCATGTATTAAATAAATTCAGTGCACACAGACTGAAGTAGTTTAAGTCTTTGGTTCTTTTAATTGTGATGATTTTGGCTCACATTTAACAAAAACCCACAAATTCACTATCTCAACAAATTAGAATACTTCATAAGACCAATAAAAACATTTTTTTGTGAATTGTTGTCCTTCTGGAAAGTATGTTCATTTACTGTATATGTACTCAATACTTGGTAGGGGCTCCTTTTGCTTTAATTACTGCCTCAATTCGGCGTGGCATGGAGGTGATCAGTTTGTGGCACTGCTGAGGTGGTATTGAAGCCCAGGTTTCTTTGACAGTGGCCTTCAGCTCATCTGCATTTTTTGGTCTCTTGCTTCTCATTTTCCTCTTGACAATACCCCATAGATTCTCTATGGGGTTCAGGTCTGGTGAGTTTGCTGGCCAGTCAAGCACACCAAAACCATGGTCGTTTAACCAACTTTTGGTGCTTTTGGCAGTGTGGGCAGGTGCCAAATCCTGCTGGAAAATGAAATCAGCGTCTTTAAAAAGCTGGTCAGCAGAAGGAAGCATGAAGTGCTCCAAAATTTCTTGGTAAACTGGTGCAGTGACTTTGGTTTTCAAAAAACACAATGGACCAACACCAGCAGATGACATTGCACCCCAAATCATCACAGACTGTGGAAACTTAACACTGGACTTCAAGCAACTTGGGCTATGAGCTTCTCCACCCTTCCTCCAGACTCTAGGACCTTGGTTTCCAAATGAAATACAAAACTTGCTCTCATCTGAAAAGTGGACTTTGGACCACTGGGCAACAGTCCAGTTCTTCTTCTCCTTAGCCCAGGTAAGACGCCTCTGACGCTGTCTGTGGTTCAAGAGTGGCTTAACAAGAGGAATACGACAACTGTAGCCAAATTCCTTGACACGTCTGTGTGTGGTGGCTCTTGATGCCTTGACCCCAGCCTCAGTCCATTCCTTGTGAAGTTCACCCAAATTCTTGAATCGATTTTGCTTGACAATCCTCATAAGGCTGCGGTTCTCTCGGTTGGTTGTGCATCTTTTTCTTCCACACTTTTTCCTTCCACTCAACTTTCTGTTAACATGCTTGGTTACAGAACTCTGTGAACAGCCAGCTTCTTTGGCAATGAATGTTTGTGGCTTACCCTCCTTGTGAAGGGTGTCAATGATTGTCTTCTGGACAACTGTCAGATCAGCAGTCTTCCCCATGATTGTGTAGCCTAGTGAACCAAACTGAGAGACCATTTTGAAGGCTCAGGAAACCTTTGCAAGTGTTTTGAGTTGATTAGCTGATTGGCATGTCACCATATTCTAATTTGTTGAGATAGTGAATTGGTGGGTTTTTGTTAAATGTGAGCCAAAATCATCACAATTAAAAGAACCAAAGACTTAAACTACTTCAGTCTGTGTGCATTGAATTTATTTAATATACGAGTTTCACAGTTTGAGTTGAATTCCTGAAATAAATGAACTTTTCCACGACATTCTAATTTATTGAGATGCACCTGTATATTTATTTACATGATTACATTGTCATATTTCTTAAAACCTTTGACATGTGCAGCACAGTTGTTTGCAAAACATTCCAAATTAACCTATTTTGCCAACTACAAATATGTGTAGAGTGCAGTAAATCGCTAATAACTTCTTTTAACCATGACTATATTCACAAAACAGGCTCTCATACCTTATTGCTTAAATATGTTGTAAAAAAAAAAAAAATTAAAAAAAAAACTCCTTCCCATCTCCTCGTCCCTATTGTGGTTGTGTGCTGCATGATTTCGTTATGCTTCCCCATGTGTGGTTTTTGTGATTGATTGTGTTTATGGCGTGTGCCTGGATTATCATTTCATTTTATCTCAGTTCAGTTTCTTACAACATCTTTTGCATTTGTAAGTTTTTGTGGTGTGCAGGCATCCACCAAGCATTTAAAATTTGGTTGCATTTCAGAAATTTGAGTCTAGCCTAATTTCAGATGAAGTGCAGAAATGATTGCACCATGTCCTAATTGAAGTTGTGCTGCCTGTGCATGTGCTCAAGAGCCTGGTGTGGCTAACTTGGCACTGTACGGCTCGTTTTGTGCCTCTGTTTGGTGTGGTGACTTCAGTGGCTGAGTGCGAGTGTTTTGTGCCTGTTGTCAGCCCCAATCCATGGCTGAAGTTTTGGCTAAGAAGGAAGAGCTGGCCGACCGCCTGGAAAAAGCTAACGAAGAGGCAATCGCAAGTGCCATCGCTGAGGAGGAACAGCTGACGCGGGAGATCCAAGCGGAGAACAACGAACTGGAGACAGACAACGAGAGCGACTTCTCTGTAAGTCAACAATTAACCCTAGTGGTTTAAATGGCTGATGTAATTACAACAATATCAATCTTCTTTGCTCTTTTATGTGTGTTTTCTGAATTTAGCGTCATTTTTATTTTGCTCTCTTATAGGCAAGTATCGGGAGTGGAAGTTGTGGCTTGAATTTAGACTGGAGCGAGATGCTAGCTGATTATGACGGTAATGATGCGATTAGCATCTGCATTGCTAACTGTATGTATAAGTCTATGTTAATTGTTTATTTAATTACAAAACGAAATGGCTAAAATTGCTGGAATTAAATGAATATTTATTTTAAGCAATATTTTCTGGAAAATTTGACTTCTAATGTTTAAACTTGGACTTGACTTCCCTATTACTTTTTACTAGTGCTGTCAAACGATTAATCGCATCCAAAATAAAAAATTTTTGTTTACATAATATATGTGTGTACTGTGTATATTTATTATGTATATATAAATACACACACATGCATGTATGTATATATTTAAGTAAAATGTTATATTTGTATATTAAATATATTTATATATAATATATATTATATAAATATATACATGAAAATACATTTAAATATTTTCAAAATATATACTGTATGTATGTGTATTTATATATACATATTAAATATACACCGTACACACACACACATTATGTAAACAAAATGTTTTATTTTGGATGCAATTTAATCGCGATTAATTGTTTGACAGCACTACTTTTTACCTTAATTTTTTTCTATTCATGTAAAATAACAAGTGCTAATTTTTCTTGTTGTCATGTTTTATTTTTTTGAAGAATGTATGCTTGTTATATAGACTTCGCAGAAATTGCATTTAATCAAATTTCATAAAAGCTTCACTCATAACACTGGATGCTGATAATCTCAAAATGACAAGTATGATATATCGATCTAACATTTCTTGTAAATGTGTTATATTGCGTCACCTGCTTTTCTGACAGCTCGAGAGCCCTGGCGTCAGAGCACCTCCTGGGGTGACATGGTGGAGGAGGAGCCGGCCCGCCCGCCGGGTCATGGCATTCACATGCACGAGAAGCTGTCCTCTCCTTCACGCAAACGGTAACAAAGTCTCATAGTTCTGTTACATTCAATTAAACAAAAAGACTGCAAAATGTGCCATTAGTGGTGCAAAAATTAAACATTTAATTTTTTTTTAATGCTGTGTAAATAAAAATAAACATTGTGCAGAATCCAGTTTCTGCCACAGAATAAGAAACTAAAAAGTTTGCAACTTTGACTCACAACTCTTGACTATTCTTCTCTTGATTGTGAGTTTGTCGCAATCCTTTTTTTTTTTTTTTTTTTTTTTTTTAATCAAAATTACGATACGTAAGCTATAATTCTAAGAAAAAAAATAAAAATTAACCACACAAAAAAAAAAAATTCTGAGATGTTAACTCAAAATAACTCGAGAAATAAAGAATCTTCGATTCTAAGAAAAAAAGTGATTTATTTCAACAATTGACAACAACAACAACTCAAAACTCCAAGAATTCCAAGAAATAACTCGGAATTGTGTGAGATGAAATCACTTTTTTGTTCAAAAGAGGAAATTGGCTTCCATGTAACTGTGAATCATGAGTTTACATCTCACTTCTATCTCTGAATTATGAAATGCAAACTCATCAATTAAAAAAAAAATCCAAACTGTGCCATAAATGCAACGATTTGTATTGTGAAAAGCGCTATACAAATAAACTTGAATTGAATTGAATTGAATAAATTCACTATTGTGAGGAAAGAAATTGGGCTTGTGAGATGTCAACTTAAAACTTAAAAGATTGCTAGAAATAAAGTCAGAATTGTTAAATATAAAGTCACTTTTTTTATTTGTATTTTTATTTATGTATTTATATATTTATTTATTTTTGTGGTGGAAGTACGCTTCCATACAATCGTGATTCTACACTTCATTGTAATTTATTGATGCTAATTACATTGTGCACAATCACAAATGGAAAAACATTATTCTTAGGGCTGTCAATTTAATTTATTAATTTAGTGTATTATACTAAAACATATTTAAAAAAATGTTCCATTATGCCCATTTTCATAGAAATCATTAAGTTTGATTTTGACTTGCAATGAATTTTGTAATGCTTTTATATGCCACAATAATGTAATGTCTTTGAATAAATGTAAATGATCTTCATTTATTAGTGAATTTGAATTTTAATGCTTGTGATTTAATTGTGATTAATTAACCTGCGTATCATGTAAATCAATTAAATGGGTTTTGCTGTTTGTTGTCAGAACCATTGCAGAGTCGAAGAAGAAACATGAAGAGAAGCAACTCAAAGCCCAGCAGCTCCGAGACAAACTGAGAGAGGAGAAGACCCACAAGCTGCAGAAACTGTTGGAAAGGGTATGTTTTTCCCTTTGGCACCTGTAGACACCGCTCATTTCGCCTCTGCCACAGGGGAAAATCCTATTCGCATACATGTTGAAAGAATCACTTAACAGCCATTTTAGTCGTTCAGTGTGATTCACTCCTGGTGAGACTCATATATCTGATGCTGGTAACTCTGTAGAAAATGTTTGTTTTTATTCTGCTCCATTCTTGTCAAAGGAGTGAGATCTAAGACAATACTGAGTATTTATATATCCGCACTTGAAGTGGACCACTAACATGTGTTATTCACACCCCTGACAAGTCTGACTTCTGCATACTGTTTTGTCAGGATTTGATCCTTTTTGTGTCTTTTTTTTCTCTCAGGAAAAGGAGGTGAGGAAGTGGAAAGAGGAGCTGTTGGATCAGAGGAGGAGGATGATGGAGGAGAAGCTGCTTCATGCTGAATTCAAGCGAGAGCTTCAACTCCAGGCCATCGTGAAGAAAGCACAGGAAGAGGAGGCAAAGGTCAGAAGTTCTAAACTTACGAGGCTAAAACTGATTAAGCGTGTTACTGTACTGATATCAGTATTTCTATTGCGCAAACTTGGATATTCTCTTCAAAAAATGTTCAAATGTAGTAGTGCTATCAAACGATTAATCGCGATTAATTGCATACAAAATAACAAATTTTGTTTGCATAATATATGTGTGTGTTCTATGTGTATTTATTTTGTATATATAAATACACATACATACAGTATATATTTTGAAAATACTTACGTCTATATTTATATTCATATAATTTATATTATAAATATATTTAATATATTTTTCTGAAATATATACATGCATGTGTGTGTATTTATATATACATAATAAATATACACAGTGCACACACACATATTTTGCAAACAAAAACTTTTGTTTTGGATACGATTAATCGTTTGACAGCACTAAAATGTAGTTCGTTGATTTGTTTAGGTGAATGAGATTGCATTCATCAACACTCTAGAAGCCCAGAACAAGAGACACGATGTTCTGGCTAAACTAAATGAATACGAACAACGGCTTAATGAGCTGCAGGAGGAACGCCAGCGAAGACAGGAAGAAAAGCAAGCTAGGGATGAAGCCGTTCAGGTATAGCTTGGTTCTTTTTATTTATTTGTTTAATGCGTTAAATGTGTGACTATATGATTAATTAATTTTTCAGGAGCGTAAGCGGGCCTTGGAGGCGGAGCGGCAGGCGCGGGTGGAGGAGCTTTTGGTGAAGAGACGGGAACAAGAGGCCAGAATTGAGCAACAGCGGCAGGAGAAGGAGAGGGCGAGAGAAGACGCAGCGCGGGAGAGAGCCAGGTCAGCATCGTGTCCTGCCAAACAGACCAGAATCCTGATTCAGCTAAACACAAGGACAGAAAGGACCAGCGCAAAGAACTCAAGGGGAATTTGGCTTTGAGAAACGGCTTGATTTAGGGAATGTTTTGTGTAACCCTTAACCAAAATGTGTATACTACCGTTCAAAAGTTTGGAGTCAGTGAGATATTTTTTTTTTTTTTTTTTTTTTTTTTTTTTTTTTTTTTTTTTTTTTACAAAAGATTTCTCTCAAGTGCTGTTCTTTTGAACCTCCAAAAAACAATCTTAAAAAATAAATTGTCAGTAGCTGCGTTTCCATTACCCTTCAAATTGCGCAAATTAAGATTGCGACTTGAAAAAACTCCTAATGAAAACACGTCAATTTCGCTAAAACTCCCATATATCGCAAAAAAGTTTTTACGCTCGCATGAGGTGGTTTTTCAGGCAATTCGAAAAAGGAATATTTCACAAAACTGCAATGGAAACGTTTTTTTTTTTTTTTTTTCGCATTTACAGGTCACATGGCATATGTAAAAAGTCATATGATCATTCTTCAATGTACTATAACCTCCAAGAAACACTTCATACGTGGCCGCTCTCGAGTATAAGGGGCTTTCCCTGTCATTAATGCTTAGACAATTTACACTGCACACGTCTGCGGTGCAGTGTGGCTCTGAAGCTGATTGCGGCTGCTATAGTTAATGCGTGTGTTTATTCCAGCCGCGCCACGCACGTTTCTGAAGTGGCTCTCTGTGCTGCTTCTGTAAAGATACACGCATACGCCTCCTTTGAATAAATATAGCCAAAATCTGTCAAAATCTCACCAAAATCCGTTGCCATGACTTATCGTGAGAGGCAAAAGGTTATGTTTTAGTCGTATAACATTGGTTAATGAAAACGCCATCATTTCGCAATACTTTTTTATCGACATTTATAAAATATCACCAAAGTTTTGCACAAATCTGTGATGGAAACGTGCCTACTGTTTAAATAAAAAAAAAATTAAGCAGTACAACTATTTTCCACATTGATGATAATCAGAAATGTTTCTTGAGCAGGAAATCAGCGTATTAGAATAATTTCTGAAAGATCATGTGACACCGAAGACTGGAAGCTGAAAATTCAGCGTTGACATGACAGGAAAAAAAAAAAAACATTTTAAAATATATTAGCATAGAAAACTGTTATTTTATTTGTAATAATATTTCACAATATTCCTATATTTACTGTATTTTTGATCAAATAAATGCAGCCTTGGTGAGCATAAGACATAAAAACATTAAGAAATATTAATGACCCCAAAGTTTTGAATGGTAGTGTATGTTGTTTCTTGCATTAGAACCACTTTATAAACTTTACAAGGAAAGTTGAACTAAAGACATAAATAAACTTAAAACGTTGAATTCTCTGGCTGTTTGATAATAATCTAAAAAGTCACAAACCTTTTATAGATTGAATACTTTGAGATGTGTATGGGTTAGATGTGTTGTCTTTTTGCATGTCCTGTCTGAATGTTTCTTTTTTTTCTTTGTTGTACACACCGTAGGGACCGTGAGGAGCGTTTGGCTGCTCTCAGTGCGGCTCAACAGGAAGCCATGGAGGAATTACAGAAGAAAATCCAGATGAAGGTAAACTATCATAAGTAACCTTCTGACATCTTCTTATCCCCTTTTTAAAAAATCCTGTACCTTGGACAAAACTGCTGTTATGCAGTGTTAATTATTTTTTGTCAACATTTTTTCATTGACGAAAACGAGACGGTAACTAAATAAACAACAGTTTTATTGATAAAAGCTATGATGAACTTCTATTGGCCTTTTCATCAATGAATAAAAATTGTATTGCATTTTGTATTGCTTGTTCAAGCCTTCAAAAGCATTCATATTATATCATTAATATATGTTTTCTCCATAAGTAGGCTTATATGAGTTTGGAAATTTTAGAGAAATGCTTACTTCATGCATTACAATTTTACTAAATCTGTTAGATTTTGCTGTACAAAATCTACTGTAGAGTTCCTTGACTAAAACTAGACTAAAAGTAAAACGAGACTAAATTTTCAGCATGATGAGAGCAGTCGTCGACACATGGAGCAGATCGAGCAGAGGAAAGAAAAGGCCGCTGAGCTGAGCAGCGGAAGACACGCCAACACGGACTACGCCCCCAAACTCACCCCTTATGAACGGAAGAAGCAGTGCTCACTCTGTAACTTTGTGGTAGGTACTCCATTATGGGTTTTTGATTGGTTTTAATACATTCAGGGCCATTGACATGAGGAAAACTAGGAATTCTGTCCCAGTCCAAGATCAGGAACATCTGAGCCACTCCAAACATGAGTGCAGAGATTCCTGCAAGGATGGACAGTCGGTCTTTGTTGCTTTGCCAGGCAGAGTACATAAAATCACAAACCACAAGGCAATTCAGAGGATTTTCATAGAGAATGCATGTAAATGAGAATTTAACTGCATTAATTAAACATGAACTCTGGGCGGAGATTAATAGCTGGGTGTGATTATGCTTTTCAAGCGACAGGCAACAAATCTTTGAGTGGCCGCATTTATCTCTGACGCGCCCTGCTTTTACTGCAACTGGGGCCAGACACCTTGGAGCTTCAAACTGACATCAGATTAAGCGCTGGGGAGAATGAAATCTTGTTAAAAATGTCAGATGACCTTGGCCAGGCTCTGACACCAGAGATCATCTTTAGGTCAGCAGGAAGCACTCTAGTTAATGACATTATACACAGACTGTCCTGTGTGGGCTCGAATCCAGGACTCAAAGGATACAAACAACACAAGCGTCCAGATACTGTTGTCCTCACCTGATATAGGAAAAAAACTTATCTGTTTAATTCTAGTACAGATTTTTCACTTAGGTCGCTTTCATGCAAAGCACCTTTCAGGTTCAGTCCTCTTGAAGTAACGTGAGGTTTAAGGGTTAGTTCAACCAAAAATGAAAATCGTCATTTACTCAGCCTTATGTTGTTTCAAACATGTCTTACATTCTTCTATGGAACAAAAAAGATTGAAAAACTTAAGTTGTATAGATTTTCACATTTCCTTTATGTCCTTTTTGGCACTTTGGGCTCCATTGACTTTAATAGTATAGACAAAACTAGCTGAAACATTCTTCAGAATATATCATTTTTTTCCATAGAAGAAAGTCATATAGGTTTTTAAATAAGAAAGTAAGTAAATGATTATTTGGTGAATTATTCCTTCACCGGTCTTGATCAAGGGCACAGTATGTAGTGCATCACCTTTTATGGGGTTTGAACCAACAACCCTTTATTATAAGAAAAATTCACACATAAATGAACATTTTCATTTATTTATATATTTGTATTTTAATCTTCCCTCAAGCTTTTCCAAACATGTGCGACTGACTTTCTTCCATGAATACCAAAAAAAAATAAAAAATTGGGTTACATTTTATTTTAAGGTGTCCTTGTTACAGTGTAATTATACATTTAAGTACTGAGTAATATTAATTAACTACATGTACTTACTATATGGTTAGGATTAGGGTTTGGCTTAGGGTTAGTTGCTTGTAATTATGCATAATTAATTGTTGTTGTTATTATAAAAGTAAGTACATGTAACGTGTAACAAGGACACCTTAAAATAAAGTGTTACCAAAAATTGTTACCTATCACATCATATAGATTAATTTCACCTTTCCTTTTTGGTGCTTGAGAGTTTTGGGTCCCATTGACTTTCATAAAATGGATAAGATGGACTTAACTCTCTTTTTAGTTCTTTTGATCAAGGGCATGATTGTGGATAGTTCATGCATCACCTTTTCTGAGATTCGAACCCACAACCTTTCGGTTATTGGAAAACCCAAGAATTGAACTCAAATTTACTCACCCTCATGTCATTCCAATCCTGAATAACGTTGTGTCTTATATGCAACACAAAAAAAAAAAAAAGATTAAAATCTTTCTAGGCAGGTTATATAGATTAATTTCACACTACCTTTGTCATTTTTGGAGTTAAAAGATCTATTTATATTTGACTATTTTGGTCATGGGCACAATTGTCTGTAGTTCATACATTACTTTTTTGAGGTTTGAACTCACAACCTTTCTGGTTATCGGAAAAGTTAAAATTTGTCAATTTACTCACCATCATGTCATTCCATTATAAATTTTGAACTGTATGAAGGTGAGTAAATGATTTTTTGAAAGCACTGTTCCTTTAACTGTCTTAAGTCAGTGCACAATAGTGATCACCTTTTCTGGGGTTTGAACCCCACAAGCTTGTCGCTTATTTGAAAAGTTAACCCAAGAATTGAACTCAAATTGACTCAACCTCATGTCATTCCAATCCTGAATAACGTTTCGTCTTATATGTAATACAAAAAAAGATTAAAAGTGCACAATAGTGATCATACCTGTGTGACTTTCATGTGTGGAACATAAAAGGAGATGTTTTGATGGTGGTGAGAGTTCAAGATCAGCCCTTATAGGGTTTGAACTATCAATCTTTTGCTTACCAGCCCTGATCTTTTAAGCTATACCAGCCCAGTTTCTCATGATGAACAGAACCATTACATGAATAATAGAGACATTCAGTAGAGGAGGAGTCTTATATGCTTTCACATGACCTCTTGAGTTTTAGGACAGGTGAGCTGCCCTACAAACTCAAGAGGTGATATTTGACCTGGTGAAAAACAGTGTTTGGGGCGCCGATACATTCAAAACTGAGTTGTCAAAGCTCTTTGGTCATTTTACTTATTAGTTATTCACCAGTGTTTTCTGATTTTCTGGCTCTTATGAGAGGTGTCTGTCAGCTCTGCAGATGTCTGTCAGGATCAAGGGATCATATTTAGGTTTAAAGGGTTGGAACATATGTCTTGATACCGCAGAACTGTGAGGCCGTGAATGATGTCGAAACGCATTGTGCGGTAGATTGGTATTTTTCTGGCCCATGGCTTTATAATGAGCGAATCGCCTCACATGATCTCCGACCTCTTGTGTTTGTGTTGCAGATCACCTCTGAGGTCCACCTGTTCAGTCACATTAAGGGGAAGAGGCACCAGCAGGCAGTGCGGGACAGCAGCAGCATTCAAGGGCGGGAGCTGTCCGACGAGGAGGTGGTGAGTCTCCCCCACTTAAAAAACACAGAAGAAACAAGGGTCTTCCCCAGGAGTCCATTGCGAAAATGGAGAGAATTTTGATAGAAATGCAAATTAAATGTATAAATTGCATGTACTTTTAAATATGAAAGTGACTTAACGTCTTAATGTGCTTTATGAAAATAATGAAAAGTTAAATATATTTATATATGAAAGGCCAAATTGAATTAGATATTTAATAATTCAAAAAAATCAAAAATAAAATTAAGTAATATACAAATTATTTAATATTTAATACTTTTTAATATTTAACAACTTTTTATATTTTATACATTTTCTAGTTATTTATTGCAAATTTTATTAAAAATGATTCACTTAAAAAATTGATATAATTTAATTTGCCTCAAGTAAATCCTTCTTAATTATTGTCATTGTATGCATGTTTGTTTGCTTTTGTATATGTTTTATTAACAATAATTCTGAATTGAATGTGCTTATTTTTGTTTTTTATTTTTTATTATTTATTATTTTTAAAAAATAATAAATTATTATAAATACATAATTTATAAATGTTATAATAATTTAATTTAATTGTATAACTACAATTATTATAAAAATGTAATTTTTATTGTAGATGAGCTTATTTTTCATTTTAATTTTTTTCAAAATGTCAGTATTTTTTCAATTATTATAAAACATACATATAAATAAAGCAAAATAATGTAACATTTCATACTAATTTTCTATACAAATACGAATTCTTACATTCATTATTCATTATATTTTTTGAAAGGTTAAAACATTACTTGAAAAAAATTTGAAAAAGTGAAAAAGCGCTTAATGTAAATAGTTTAGTCTTGCCCATATTTTACACGCACACACGTCTGTTTGCTTTTATTGCATATATTTTGTTAATAATAATTCTGAATTGAATGTGCTTATTTTTTATTATTTATAAAGTATTTTTAAAATAAAAAAATAATAAATTATAAATAATACATACAATTGTAATAAAACAATTGTTTTTTTTTCAATTATTACATAAGCAAAAAGAATATAGCATTTCATTCTGATTTTATATACAAATATGAATTATTACATTTATTATTCATTGTATTTCTTGAAAGCTTAAAACATTACTTGAATATCTGGAGGTTCTTCTTGTAAATAATTTCACTCTTGCCATGTTTCTCACACAAACACTATGCACACACTCCATTCAAGTTCATTTTTATGGCATACATTTCATTTTATGATTTTGCACATCATTTTTCATATCCGTGAAGGTTGAGGGGATCAACACCAACTTTCCCATATTTTCCCCAGTTTGTGGGACCGTAAAAGGCTACAACGAATCAACACTAATAGTGTTTGTGTATATGGCGTGGGGTGAGATCACCCTCCCTTGTCTCTGGGCTTGACAGAGTGCCTTTCCTCTGAACGCCGCTCGTTAAATGCGGGATCTCTCACCGCAATATGAGATTGGCTTTCACACTGGGCTTCTTTGTACGGCTGACAACTGTTGGTGCTATATGTCGCACCTTTGGCCCCTGGACCTCCTTCATTCGAACCTTTTTTCAGTGAGTAATATTTAAACCCCCACTGCTACCTCTAAATCATAAGCCTTGGCTGCGGCCACCTATTTCTCTGCCTGACAGTGTGATAAACACACAGCCGAGCCACCGCGCCACGGCTCGCAACCGCGCGACACACGTCAGGTGCAGCCGACTTAATGAGGCCGGTCTAGATTGTGGAGCTTGATGTATTTAATTAAATTAACTTTTTCATGTGGAAGTAGTTTTTAAACAACTTTCATTCAGTTTACATAAAAAAAAAAAAAAGGAAACCACAATTTACCTGTGATTTATACGACGCAATCTATAACAGTCAGCGAAATTGGCAAAACTGGAAACTGTTAATTGTAAATTTGTTCATTACCGTGTCCTTGGCTCTTATTGGAAAATAACATATTGCTTATATTCCTGCATCTATAGATGTTTATAAGTAATATATGTCTAAATGTGCAATTTTGGCAATTCGTTCACATTTTAAGGAAACCTGGCCGCGGGACTTGTTTGGATAGTCTTGCCATGGACGCCCCAGTGCTTCTTATTTATGTCTTTGCTCATTTTGGTGCGCAGTATTTCATTCACGCAACCGCCAACTATTTTCCAGTCTGCACTTCAATAATTCTTGCCGTTATGAAAGATTTTTAATTAAAACTAAGATGGTTGGCTGAACTGTGCAGAGGTCACAACATAGTTTTTCAGCAGAAGCGGGTCCAGAGCTTCCGTCTGTCCTCGTATTTAGTCATATTTTGCTATTTAAAAGACTGAGTTAAATTGAAAATACAGCGATTATCAACAGCAATGGATCAGTGCGGCTGCGGGACACTTGGATTGCCTCTTGGACTCTATATTATCCTTTATTGGTTGTCATCTGTTCTGGTTTAATGTGATATATCGCGGCTCTAGGCCCCTTGTGTTTGACACGTAAGAGTTTTATTTATCCTCAACCTTTGACGCCAGATCAAGAAACACAGCTAAACGTTCAATTTATTCCAGCTAAAATATCACACAGCTTGTTGGAGTCACGGCTTAGTGGTTGGCACACAAGTGCTCATGTGGGACAAGCGGATTTAAGGCCAGACTTGTATTGTGAATCGATACATTAAGTGGCTTAAAAAAGTAATTTAAAGATTAAGTAAATACAAAAGAATACTATAGTTATAGATAGATAGATAGATAGATAGATAGATAGTTAGTCATGGCCAAAAATATCAGCACCCTTGATAAATATGATCAAAAAAGGCTGTGAAAATTAATCTGCATTGTTAATCCTTTTGATCTTTTATTTAAAAAATTCACAAAAATCTAACCTTTCATTGGATAATAAGAATTTAAAATGGGGGGAAATATAATGAAATAAATGTTTTCTCTAATACACATTGGCCACAATTACTGGTACTCCTGGAAATTCTTATGAGTAAAATATCTCTGAAGTATATTCCCATTCATATTCACAATTTTGAGCACTCCAGGGTGATTATGAACATGAAATTATCCAGCCATGGCTTCCTGTTTCACAGAAAT
Source organism: Spinibarbus caldwelli (assembly GCA_039654775.1). Taxonomy (NCBI): domain Eukaryota; kingdom Metazoa; phylum Chordata; class Actinopteri; order Cypriniformes; family Cyprinidae; genus Spinibarbus; species Spinibarbus caldwelli. The sequence continues at coordinate 18,757,822 of CM077264.1, read as the reverse complement.
ATAAATAGGAGGGAGAACAAAGCCCAAATTTCCTTAATCATCCATCACAATGAGAAATACCAAAGAATATATTTCTGATGTGCAGCAAAAGATAATTGAGCTTCACAAATTAGTGAAGTGGCTTTAAGAAAAGAGCTAGAGCAGTGAAAATTCCCATTTCCATCATCAGGGCAATAATTAAGAATTTCCAATCAACATAAAATGTTATGAAACTGCCTGGAAGAAAACATGTGTCTATATCGTCCTAATGCACGGCGAGAAGGAGAGTTTGAGTGGCTAAAGACTCTCCAAGGACCACAGCTGGAGAATTGCAGAAAATAGTTCAGTCTCGGGGTCAGAAAACCTTAATAAAAAAATTGTCAAACAGCACCTACATCACCACATGTTGTTTGGGAGGGTTTCAAGAAAAATTCTCCTAGCTCATTCAAAAACAATCTCCAGCATATTCAGTTGTCAGACACGACTGGAACTTCAAATGGGACTGGCTTCTATGGTCAGATGAAACTTAAAAAAATGAGCTTTTTAGCAGCAAACACTCAAGATGTGTTTGGTGAACACAGGGATAAAAAGTACCCCATGTGTACAATGAAATATTCTGCTATATTTTTGATGTTGTGGGCCTATATTTCTGCTGGAGGTCCAGGACATCTTGTTTAGACACATGGCATCACTGATTCTATCAAATACCAACAGATAAAAAATCAATAAGTGACTGACTCTGTTAGAAATCTTATAATGGGCCATGTTTGGATCTTCCAACCATACAATAAACACAAACCTCAAAAACAACACAAAAATGGGTCACTGAGCACAAAACCAAGCTTCTGCTGGCCATTTCAGTCCTCTGACTTGAACCCTATAGAAAATGAGTGGGGTGAACTGAAGAGAAGAAGCACCAACATGGAGCTGGGAATCTAAAGGGTCAGGAGTGATTCTGGATGAAGGAATGGTCTCTGATCTCTTGTCAGGTGTTCTCTAACCTCATCAGGCATTATAGGAGAAAATTTAGAGCTGTTAAACTGGCAAATGGAGGTTTCAAAAAGTATTGAATAAAAGGGTGCCGTTAATTGTGGCCAATGTGTATTAGAGAAAAACATTTATTTCATAATGATATTTCCCCCCATTTTAAATTCTTATTATCCAATGAAAGGTAAGATTTTTGTGAATTTTTTAAATAAAAGATCAAAAGGATTAACAATGCAGATTAATTTTCACTGCCGCCTTTGACCATATTTACCAAGGGTGCCGATATTTTTGGCCATGACTGTATGTATGTGTGTGTGTGTGTGTGTGTGTGTGTGTGTGTGTGCAATAGTTTTATTCTATTTATTATAAAATATTTATATTATTATACAATTAAATTGTTTATTTGTTTTTTTTTTATATTTCTTTAGTTTTTCTAGACTACTAGAATATAGAATATAAAATAAAAAGTATATACACATTAAACATTGAAATATGTATATCTCAGATATGTAATATCTACTTAATATTTGTAAATATTTTTTAATATTATATGTTTATACTAATTATTTGGGTAACACTTTAGAATAGGGACCAATTCTCACTATTAACTAGTTGCTTATTAGCATGCCTATTCTTAACATATTGGCTGTTTATTAGTGCTTATAAAGCACATTTTCTGCATGACCATATTCTAAATCCATAATCCTACCCAATACCTAAACTTAACAACTACCTTATTAACTATTAATAACCAGAAAATTGGGAGTTTATTAAGGCAAAAGTCGTAGTTAATGGTTTGTTAATAGTGTTCAGTTAATAGAACTGAACCTTAAAGTGCGTGTAAAGTCAATTCTGAGAATTGTTTGTGAACACATTATAAATGTTAGAAATGCTTTGCTGAAACATGTTACAAAGATTGTGAACTATGTAGTACTTAATTGTGGAGTTAGACCAGTAAACAGTTTTTCACCATTTTCGTGATCAGGATTTTTTGGGCGGGGCTAAATCATGACTCGATGACACAATCGAGCCACAGAGCACGGCCTCTCCACCAACACTATAAGTGGTGTGTTCGACTTGAAGCAGCGCTGCAAACCGATCGGTGTGTGACATTAAAGTACAGTGAGAGCTACAGAGAGCAGACACTCCTGATGCTTTTGAATCGCTCTCGCGGTACTTTGATGCCATACACTGATCGTTCTGCAGCGCTGCTTCAAGTCAGACACACCTAATAACTAGAGGGCATTAGCATCAGTGGTTCACAGCTCAATCACGAGTTACTGTCATTACCGTTAGTTACTACAGCCTACAGTTTGCTAGCTAGCTATGCCTTCGTCACGTAAATGTATAATACCTGGTTGCGTTCATTTACAAAACAGCTCGGTATCCTTATTAAATAACCTGCTGGAGGAAGACAGTTGAGAGAGATGGCAGCTTTCCCGTGAGTGGGCGTGGTTTCAGCGCCGTCAATGGACACGCCCCCAGCGTTTGAGAGCAGAGAATACAGTTTATTTTTTCAAAATTTTGATACCTTTAGCATTCAAATTTGGCTGGGTGGTTAATAACACATTTTTCTGTGGTGTGACAAACTCAGAACACACATTTAATATTGACTTTACACTGACCTTAAAATAAAGTGGTGACATGATATTCTGTTATTAAAATAAAAGGTAGATATACACATATAAAACATTAAAATAAATATGTATATCTCAGTACTTAATATTACAAAATTTTATATATATGTGTGTGTGTGTGTATATATATGTGTGTGTATATATATATGTGTGTGTATATATGTATGTATATGTGTATGTGTGTATATATATGTGTGTGTGTGTGTATATATATGTATATGTATATATGTGTGTGTATATGTGTGTATGTGTATATATATATATATATATATGTATGTATGTGTATGTATATGTATATATATAATATATGTGTATATGTATATATGTGTGTGTATATGTGTGTGTGTGTATATATATATATATATATATATATATATATATATATATGTGTATATATATGTGTGTGTGTGTATATATATATATATATATATATATATATATATATATATATATATATATATATATATATATATATACATACATATGTACTTTACAACTTTTACTTTTACTCCACTACATTTCCTAATTAAAATGTATACTTTTACTCCGATTCAGTTCCCCGAAGCATATTCGTTACTTACTACAAAATAGTCAGAAGAACACAGACCGCAAGAAAGCAGGTTTGACAAATCAGTGGTCTGGCGTTTGCAAGTTAGGCTCCTAAAAACAGCTTTGCTCATGCAAACAAGTGCGCGCACAACCACGGGCGCGGATGATTTCATTTTCCACTCAAGTCAAGTCTGGGGTGTGCGTTACAGCATCGTCTGCGATAATATAAGTGTTGTTGTAATGATGTGCGATCTGACATTTTCAAGTAGGCTATATCACCAAAGCACACATAGAGTGCGCGCACGTTGATTTATAAGTCTATTAAAACTCAAAATTCCAGGCATTCTAAATTGTAGATGGCAAAAATGCTTCTGTATGCTTTTTATATTTATGTAATTTAATATAGTTAACTTCTATATCTATCCATCTATATCACACAAAGAGTACCGTTTTTCTGCAGATATCAGCATGAACACATTTAATAATCATTTTATACAAGTTCAGTAAAGCAATAAGTGACTTACATTTTAGACATAATATTGCTCGTTTTTGCTCAATTTTGCCAACGAAAATAGTTCCAAACAAAGATCACAGCACTATTTTGCATCTCTGAGCAATGGATTGTGTTTACTTATTGAATGAATCAGCTTTTTGAACAAATCGGTTGAATAAATGATTCAGTGATTCACTCATTAACACAGTCAAATGCTTTGTTTCTGAATGAATCAGTTGTTTGAATGAATCGGTTGAATCTCAATGACTCACTCATTAACAGTCGCTTGCTGCCACCTACTGGAGGTTTTAATTTCACATTTCGACAATTTTTTTCATGTTTTAAATTATTTCAAATACCAGTATTCAACGTTTTATGTTTAAAAACAAAACATTAGGCCTATTTATGCATCTGTAACTGCAGTTTAAATGCATCCATGTCCCCTCTGAGATACATAAACTATGTAAATACATCTAAATGCTATTTCAGTTGCAGATTCCAGAAATGTTTTCTTATGTTGGAATAAAAGACACTAAGTACCGGATGAAGTTCATCTTACCCAAAAATACAAAATGGAAGTTAAAACTGAACACAATCTTGCTACTCAAGATGTATGAATATTTTTTTATATATATATATATATATATATATATATATATATATATATATATATATATATATATATATATATATATATATATATATATTTATTTGCTTCTTTTCCATTTTGCACTTACTTGTACTTTTACTTTCAATACTTAAGTACGTTTAGGATTTAAAAAATACTTTTCGTACTTAAGTACAATAAATATCACATACTTGAAGACTTTTACTCAAGTAATATTCTAAACGGTGACTTCAACTTCTACAAAAGTCATTTTTTGGTAAGATATCTGTACATTTACTTGAGTATGGCTTTCAGATACTTTATACACCACTGTATATGTGTGTGTGTATGTATGTATTATATAAGCTATTATGTTCTATTATCATCTATTTTATTAGAATATTATTCAAATAAAAAGTATGTGTACACACAGATTAAGCATATATGCACTTTTTTTATTATGTTAAATGTGTATATACATTTTATTATAATATTCTAGAAAGATAATATAAAATTGTAATATAAATAACTTTAACTTTGTAACATAACATATAAATAACTTAAAATAATAAAACTATAAATATTAAATATTTCATTTAATTTCTTTTTATTATTGTTGTTATATATTAATATATTTGTATATTAACCAGTCCTTTCCTTTAGTGTTCTGATTAACACAGTTTTGTTTCATTTATTTATTTTTTTACAACAAAGACATCATGTCAAATGATGCATCCAAGGTTAGAATGTAAGCCTGCAAGGGATGCACAAGTCAAGTTTGTTTTTTGTTTTTGTGTGTGTGTGGGTTGCTGGTTAGTTACCTTATACCTCCTGTCTTTACATTGTACCTGAATGACAAACAGCTGTCCGTTTCACATTGGGGAAAGCCATCTTTTGCCGGCTCTTTTGTGTCACACAAAAGGGTGGAGGATGGGGACGTGTATCAGTGTGACAGTGAGAGCTTCATCACAGGCCCTGAGCAGCGGCGGAGGTGTGATGTTTTGAGTGGTCTCTCATTACGCCCCACAGAAAGCACTGTGGGTTTTTGGGTGTTCAAGCCCATGGGCTGGTCTCTCTCACTTTTTATATCCCACTCGCACGCCTCCTATTATCATCATGTGCAAGTGGACAACTGTCCATCACCTGTCCGTCCATGAATTTGATAGGTCGCCATATGACATATTGTCCTCTTTCTATAGCATCAATTTTTTATGCTCTTCTGAGGAAAGCATCACTATTAAATATTGTTTATACTTGGAGTTTTTTTTTTTTTTTCATGTGCTAGTGTTCGTCAAAGCAATCCGACTTTCCATCTGGCAAAAAATTCTCTCAGACTTGAGTCATTTAGATAATATAAATATGAAAAATACTTTCTACATTTCATATATGTACTAAACAGGGTCTTAAAAAGGTCGTGAAAAGTCTTAATTTGCCATTCCACATATTAAGAATATAAAAGCTTTTAAATCAGATAATATAGTCTTTTAGTTCATAAAGTCATGGCATTAAATGTTGCATGCACTGCAAAAAAACCTCTTTCTCTGTATTTTTGTCTTGATTTTTTTAATACAAATATCTAAACATCCTTAAATCAAGATAAATTTATTTGAGATGCAAAATGAAGAAATGAAGTCTAGATAAACAAACGAAAGTGAGTTTGTTTAAATATCTGTCAGAGGAGAATGAAAATGTGTTTCCCTTTTGAATTGTTTATTTTTCTTAGCCCGTTAGCTTTATTTGTTCATTTTAAATCATAAACTCATTAATTTTGATCAATTCTGCAGGAAACAAGACTTCTTATGACAATTTATTCTCAAATAATTGTATCTTGATTTTAAGAATCTTTGGACATTTGAACTGAAAAACAAGACAAAATATCAAAAAGTGCAACCAGAAGATACTGTAAAAGTTATTTCCATATTTTAGTGTTTGTGAGCAGAGCTGTTCAAGCCTTAAGCATTTTTTGTAAAATAAATAAAAAAATTAATAAAGAGATCTGTTGGAGTTTGCAACCATATTGACATACTGTTACCTTCAATTTATTCCCTAAATTTTCATTTCTTGGTCTTAAGAAGTCTTAAAATCACTTTCATAAAACCCCCTGTTTAAAAAAAGTTTAGATTAATATTTAGTTCAGGTATGTTTTTATGTGTCGGCGTAGATCCAGAGCAGTGGTGTTATGATATGATTTTCTCTTAAAATGTATTCTTAAATTAATATCTATTTGAGTCTCAAACTGTCGAAGCGATTGGCTTGCCATAACTGTTTTCCATTCCTCAGTTCACTCGCACATTACGAGCTTACCTCCGGCCCCGATCTCCTCACAGATCTGTTTTTGTGGTGCTTTCCTCTCCTCTCCTCCAAACCCCTCTTTATAATCTCAAGATGGTGCACGTCTTTGAGGTGTTACAGAAACAATCCCATTAAGTGAACGGCAGGCAAACTAGATCGCCTTTCAAAGAGATTACTCAACAGATGCCTCTCTAGCCACAGGGAGGCAATGGTTATGACTGCAGGGCTTGACTCCTGTTCCCAAGGGACTTGGGGTGGAAGCCCCGTCCAGCACACACACACAATAACTCATCCACTTGAAACACTATATGATGCAAATGTACAGATTTCAAACGGAGGTCCATGAGGCAATTTGTCACATTTATCTCAGAGTAATTCATTAAAGACAGGTGTCAAGCATTTGAGGCTGTGGTCGTTAAAACTTTGTTATTGTTCGCTTTATTGTTCAACCTTAATTGACCTGTGAAGAGCTGTTAGAAGAAACCGAGAGTCGATGTTTATTCAGATGTTGTTTTCTTCAAACAAATCCCTAAATATTGAGTACATAACTCATCCCTCACCCTTGGCTCTGAGCATAAATAATACTGATCTAACATAGATAATAATACAGGTGAAACGTTCCATAGCCTTTTATCTTAAAGGGATAGTTCACCCAAAAATGAAAATTCTGAGGCATTACCTCACCCTCATGTCATTCCAAACCTGTAATACCTTGGTTTATCTTCGGAACCCAAATTAAGATATTTTTGACGAAATCCAAGAGCTTTCTGGCCCTCCATAGACAGCAACACAACTACCACATTCAAGGCCCAGAAAGGTAGTAAGGACATCGTTAAAATTGTCCATGTGACATCAGTGGTTCACCTGTAATTTTACGAAGCTACGAGAATTAATTTTTGTGTGCAAAGAAAAAAAAATAACGATTTTGACAGAATGGCATTCTGGGATCATTTACTCACAAATCATCATTTACTCATTGTCGCTATTAACAAACCATTAACTACGACTTTTGCCTCAAACTCCTAATTTGCTGCTTATTAATAGTTAGTAAGGGAGTTTTTAAATTTAGGTATTGGTAGGATTAGGGATGTAGAATATAGTCATGCAGCTTAATAAGTGCTAATAAACCTCCAATAATGTTAATAATAGGCATGCTAATAAGCATCTAGTTAATAGTGAGAATTGGTCCCTATACTAAAGTGTTTCCGTTATTGCTTTAGTCTGACTAAAATCAAACCTTTAAATTGCCAGTAAATGCTCTTCGTGACTAGATTTACTATGGAAAGTTTTGAAAAGATTCTTCTACCATCATCAGGGCAGTACACTCAAGATATCATTGATTCTGACAAATGGTCTTCATTTGTAAATATAACTTGAAATGAGGACAAATGTGACCCTGGACCACAAAACCAGTCATATGGGTCGATTTTTTTTAAATTGACATTTATACATCATCTGAATAAATAATCTTTCCACTGATGTATGTTTGTTAGGATACGGGACAATATTTGGCTGAGATACAACTTTTTGAAAATCTGGAATCTGAGGGTGCAAAAAAATCTAAATATTGAGAAAATTGCCTTTAAAGTTGAAGTTCTTAGCAATGCGTATTACTAATCAAAAATTAAGTTTTGATGTATTTACGGTAGGAAATTTACAAAATATCTTCATGGAACATGATCTTTACTTGATATTCTAATGATTTTTGGCATAAAAGAAAAATCTATCATTTTGACCGATACAATGTATTGTTGGATATTGCAACAAATATACCCATGCTACTTATGACTGGTTTTGTGGTCCAGGGTCACAAGTAGTTGCCTCATCTAGTGCACGTACCCAAGTTACTGAAGTCATACTAAACCTCTAGAATCAACCTAGTAGGTTTTTGGCCCCCATCCTCCATTAGCATACAGTCTCTGAGGTATCGACTCAGAGTGGGAACTCTTATCTATCTCACCCGCTGCTCCCATCCTCCGAGGTGCCGGATGACAGGATAATTGGATAATTGCTTTCTGGCACATGCATCACATCGTACGAAATTGAGTTACATCCGTCTTTCTTCCCATGGAAATATCGGCATCATCAGAAAGAGACGGAAAGCTATACCTCTCTCCCCCCTCAGCACTTCCGCCGCTTTAATGCCACCAGCGAGCCGAGGAGATGCCTTCAGAATTGCGGAGCACAATGCCTGGGCCGGGAGGACTCTACATGCCACACAAAGAGCTTAACACCTGGTCTTTCAATGAAGGCGCTCCGCTTTACATCCTAGTGTGGGAGTTGAAGCCCAGCCTTTGGACATGTGCTTGGTGGAATTGGCGGTTTGATGTTTGATCTCCTCTCTTGTCACTCTGTTCTGACACACCCATGTGTCATCATTCTATTGTCCTGTAGGGACTTTTCTGGATGCGCATGGCTTTGAACTGAGAGGTCTCTCTGTGGAGCTGTAAAGAATCTAATGTGCATTTTTGGCAAAATATGGGCTGGTTAAAATAAGGTTTCACTCTGGTATCACCTACAACTTTTTAATTAAGCCATCTCATCCTAATTTCCTTAGTTTAATACTTGTATTTTATACTAATGCCTTTCTCGTGATTTGATTTCTCACACTTGTTTGCTTCAGTTTGAACACATTTAAAAATTATTTCCTGTAATTGAAATAAAGCTGAAATAAAATATAAATATTAGATGAAAAACTTGAATACGTTGCTTTGGAAACTAACTGAAATAAATAGAAAAAAAAGTTTAGGTACTAAAATTACTAACTAAGCTTAAATAAAAAATAAAGATAAAGCTATATAAATATGACTAATTAAAAAAAAAACTAATAAAAATGACAAGTGCATAAGAAACTTACTAAATCAAGCTAATATTAAAATGAAAAAAGAGAATATGAAAGTGAATGCTTAATTCAAAATATTAATATGCTATATAAATAATACTAAAATAACACATTCAGAAGCTGTGCTATGGAATATTAGCTTTTATAAATAACGTGTTACATTACTCATAAAAATGTTGCATTGTTTATTTTAGTGTATGTGTATGTATTAAGATGTATGTCTATAAAACACGTTTTTGGTCTGCCCGGTTTTTAATGTTATGATATGATTTTTATTAACAATTTTTATTTTCAGGACAAAGTTTTAAGGACTTGGAAAGATGGACCAAAAAAAACAATTATTTATTTATTTATTTTGGTCATAAGTACATTTAACGAATGTTTTATGGAATTGCATGTACAAAACCTTTTAAGTTACTGAATTTTATAAAATGTCTATTTTTATTATTATATTGTATTTATTATATTATATTGTTGAATATTTAATCTGTATATGCCTTGTAATAGCCAGTGAAGCTGATATGGAAATAAACTGAAACACAACAATCATCATCAGCTTATTTGAAAAAGTAACAGAAGTATTATGACGTAAACAAAAATTACAAGTAACATCTTTCTTATTACATCAAACAAGTAAACTTTGTAACACCTGTTATTTGTTACATATTACCCCCAACAATGTTTGAAAAACACCTTTCACACCAGTTAAACAAATCTGCTCTAATATGAAAGCAACATTTACATAATGAAATTTTCTTTTGTTCTTTTTCGACAGGAACACCTGTCTCTAAAAAAGTACATCATAGACATTGTGACTGACAGCAGTGTGCCCTCCGACAGTGCGAAAGAGGGAGAAGAGAGGCAGAAAGCTCGGAAAAAGGCCAAGAAACTACGAGCACGCATGAACTCAAGGTGATGCGATCACAGTCTCCTCTCTTTCTTCTATCTCTGTCTCTCTCTCTTCCTCTGTGTGGCTAAAGGGTGGCGTTGCTGCTTGTGAGAGTTTTATGAGTGACAAGGAGATGGAGAGCAGAGGCGATGTGCATCCCGGCTGTCCACACAGCAACACTGATGAGCTTAATTTATGGCCACTCTCTGTGATTGGGGAGGAAAAAGTGAGAATCGATCTGTTAGCCCCACCCCACCACCCCCCCACTTTCACCTGTTAAGAGCTTTTCTCCTAATTGGTTGCCACCACGCTGCCAAAACTGAAGGCTTCTCTAGTGTACAATAGTATGTTAAAGTATGTGTAAAGCATGCCTGTTTTTCTCTCTTCCAACTATTGATTTTTAAATGAAGTATCAAAGAAAATCAATAGTAATCAACAAATAGGAGTGAACGTGTCTCAGTGTCAGATCCTAGACCTGGGCACTATCAATTTTGCCTCCTGTCACAACAGTTAGCATGCGTGTGTGTGTGTGTGTGTGTGTGTGTGTGTTTTGGTGTATGAGTGGTAATGTGGTATGGTTGTTTGTCAGCAATGCTAAAAACAGAATTAACAGCTCCAGAGATGATTTGTTCAGTGTACAATCCTAAAGACCCTATATAAAACTTTATACATCCATGCAAGTTTACATTCAACTGCTAATATTCAGTCCGATTGTGAATTGTAGTGACTTCTGTTAGGTGTTTGTTTAATTGCGGCACAATAACGCTTGGGTTTTGATTAATCTTTTTATATAGTTGATCTACAGTATAAATATCTACAAGTTTGTACATAGAATTTCTGTGTTCATAAGTTGCAATGATATTTGACACTGCTACTACAAGATATTTTAATCAAATGTAAATGTATACTTTAAAGCATAATTCAATCATTGTAAATATATTGTGAGTTGTGGTTAAGTTTCTACGTTCCTAAATTGCAATGTAATTTTGTTATTTTTAGTTATAAAATTTCTAAGTTGTAGATTTTTCATACATAACTTGGTTACAGTACATCTTACAAAGTAATTAACTTATGACAACATTTTTATACAAATTACTATACTTTTATGAAATTTCATTTTTAGTTGCAATTTCAACGTAAGTTGATGAAATTATGTTCATAAGTTATAATGATCCATCCATTCTGCAAACCGCTTGTCCTACGCTTGTCCTATGCAGAAGTTATAGTGTAATTTAGTTTTGGTACGTTATGAAATTTCTGCACTTGTAAGTTTCTCAGCCCTCCCAGTTTGTAATGTTTGCTGTTTGGTTCATTACCATATTTGTAAGTTGTCGTAATTTCAGCATTGACTACATTGACAAAAATAAACATTTTGTTACAATTTATGAATGCCGAAATTTCATTAACCCTCAGTATTATATAATTTCTATTGAACATGTAATGATGTTTCTGCTTTCGGAAATTTGTAATAACATTTCGGCTCTCATAAGTTATATCGAAATTTCGACAAAGTGTGATACTATTATCAAGATTTGATTTTTGTAAGTTGTAATAGTTGCAACATCCCTATTGGTGGCCTTACAGTAATTGTAATTTGCAGGCTTCCTCTCTCACACTCTCTCTATGTGATGTCTACTAACAGTCTCTTAACTTGCAGTGGAGAGGAGACCGGCGGTCTGCCCTGCTTCTGAGCTCATTAATACAGAGGTAGCTCAGAGGGCAGAAAACAGCTCTGAGCTTTGCCTGGGAGAGTGACAACATGAGCCTCCTCTGTTCTCTGTCACTCCTGTGCTGAGCCCTGCAACACTCACACGGTGAGGGAAAGAGGCTGAGGAGGAAAGAATGAAAGGGAGAGAACAGGCGCTACACGATCATAAATCACGGCCGCCCACAACCCTGGGTTGCTGAGGTTGGCGGCTCCACCACGGGGTGGAAATGAGCCGTTTTATAGGAGCACAGTGTGGCGTTTGTAAAACGCTAGAGAGCTTTTCTCAGCCCTCCCAGGTTGCCCTGTCCCCCAGTGTCATTGTTAAGCCCGCTCAGTCCCCGTCACAGCCGTGGCATGGAAAAAGGCTGTTTAATTTCCTTAGCTGGACCCTGATTTATTCTTCAAATATATGGCTTGTTCTTCGTGTGCAAACGTGTGGTTTTAATTACCATGAAAGTAGCATGTCCGCCCGTGTCAGCATTGGATGTGATCTTTAAACTTTCAGAGTCTCTCGCTTTTAACTCTTTCCCTCTCTCTCTGATGGCCCTTTCTTTCTCGTGTATGATGTTTGGCTGGTTGCATTGCTTGTCTTTTCCCCAAGCTTGAGAACAGTGTGCTCTGTGTGTATGTCTACCTCAGAGGTGGCGGCACACAAAAGACCCCCTGTTCTGCACTCCCAGAGACCATCGCTTTACTCACAAATACAGAAAAAAGTTCTCTAAAGTAGAGCCAGTGAGGAAGGTAGGGAAGAGTGGGAGGGAATAGAGCTGCAAGGAAACCCATGATGATCTTGCAATGAGGGCTTCAGTAAACCTGAGCACAGGGTAGGCCAAAATTTTGGGGCCTTAGTCCTGTTTTTTGTGTTTACTTTTGCCTTTTCAACACATTTAAGTTGCCCAAAGGAGTCCCAATGGCTTGTCCCGGAAGTACAGTCCTTAAACCTTGGGGTCTTCTGTAATGCTGGGAAGTTGCCTGCTGTGAATTCTGCACCAGTTCAAGCTCATCGAGGGAACATAGCGGGAACAAAGGGGGCACTCATGAACACCCTTTGCAAACTGACAAATGGGACACCCCGTGGTATGATCAGTGTGGGGAAGACTACAAGTCTTCAGGTTCACATCAAGTTTGTCCTTTAGACCGTTTCCGTCCTTTGAGTCCAAATGTTGGTGACACAATGTCGCATAGACCGCTGGGAAGTTGTCTGCTGTGAATTCTACACATGTGCTACATTGCCCAAAGGACAAGAGTGCATAGCAGCCATAAAGTAGGCTCTTAAGAGTACACTTCTGCATGATAAACTGACAAATGGGACACTGATACAGTCAGAACAACAAACACAAGTCTGCAAATTCACATCAAGTGCAATTTATATAGACCCCCTGCAGTCTTCTCGAGTCGTCACGTTGGTGACGTAATGTCCCATAGACCCCTGTGTAGTTGTCTGCTGCAAACTGCAGACTCTGAGCATCAAGGGTGTGTAGTTGTCAACAAAGGGCATCCTTGCTGCCCTCCTCTGAGTCCACATGTTAGTGTCTCAGTTCAGGCTCAGCAAAAGGACACATTGAGGGAACATAGCGGCCACAAAGGGTGCACTTGAAATCACCATTTTGCAAACTGACAAATGGGACACACCCTATGATATGGTCAGAGTGTCAATGACAAGAAGTCTTCAAGTTCACATCAAGTTTGTCCTTCAGAACCTTTCCATCCTTTGAGACCAAATGTTGGTGACACAACATTGCATAGACTTCTGTGATGTTGTCTGCTGTGAATTCTGCACCAGTTCAGGCTCAGAAAAAGGACACATTTGAGGGATCATGGCATCCACAAAGGACGCACTTGTGAACACCCTTTTTGCAAACTGACGAATTGGATACCCCAAATGGTCAGTGTGGCAAAGACCACAAGTCTTCAAGTTCACATCAAGTGTGGCCTTTGTACGCTTTCCATCCTCCTCCGAGTCCAAATGTTGGTGACAATAGTTTTTAAAACACATGGAACACCATACAATCTTGTGAATTTAGGGGATACTTGCAAGTTAAGGTTATTAGACGACAAGTCCACATCAAGTGTTCCATTTGGAACAGGGCCAAAGTGTCTGAGAATGAGCAGCGACCACTAGACTGCAGCTCCGATAGCTTCAACTTTAAGACATTTGGACCCTGCTTACCTCAGACCTTTATTTACCTTCAGGTGCATGTAAATCTTTTTAATCTCAGGATGTATCCAATATTTATTCCACATATAACTCCTTATATACGTTTGTTGAATTTATAGATGGATCCAGCCTCATTCCTCTCGGTGGATATGTTCCACAGGTCACATTTTTCCCTCCCTTTTCCTCGTCCTTTTATTCATCATCAGTCAAATTGTCTTCCATTTGATTGAGAGCCTCTCAAATCCAATATTAAATATTGCACCGCTGCCCAACCAAATGTTCTCTGTAATTGGGAGTGCCGAACGCCTGAGCCTCCCATAGCACATTTAAAACTAATACACTGTATTTGTTTTCTTTTTTTTATCCGTCGAAAGGCATTGACGGTTTTACAGTCGATTGGGGGAGGGGCCGTCTGCGTCCAACGTGGGCGGAGGTGAATAGTGGGGCACATCTTGATGAATTGATGATTAGCTCTGCATTGTAGCTTTGTAGCTGCCCCCCCCCCCCCCCCCCCCCCCCCCCACTTATAGCTGGTTACTAATATTTATGGTGCCCGGTCCGTTTAATGGGGCCTGCCGTGTTCGGAGATTGATAGTCCGGCGATTGCCCCTCTGTTTAACCCGTGCAGGCGTAAAGCTGTCAAAGAGGAATATTGTAATCTGGAGGATGAGGACGAGGCCAGGTACGGTTCACAATCTTTCTCTGAGAGCACCACTGCTCAGATCTCAAGGCTTGGCAAGCATTGTTTCACTCCTACAAAACAGCACATTGGAATCGCTGTTCAGAATTTGTAAAGCATGCTATGCTACTGTCATTCGAAAGAAGGCGGAGTTAAACATAACTGTGTTAATAGTCAAGTTATTGTTATCTTAATAGTCAAGGCTTAGGGTTAAGGGATCATCGCATAGCCCTGTTGAATCTCCAAAGTCTCCTGTCCTTTGTGACACCATAAAATCATTTGAAGTCACTATTCAAATGAGCACTATTTAGTGTGATTTATTGCTTCCTACAGATCAGGGCCCGTATTCATGAAAAATCTTAGTGCTGAGAGTTGCTCCTGGTAACAAAATTCTAAGAAAATTCTTAGAAATGTGGGTGTTTCCTCTTAGAATTAAAGAGAAGATCCTAGTAAAGAAAAAAGTAAGTCAGAAAGCATCTTAACCCTTAAAAGAGGTCTTAAGGTCCGAAATTGTTAGGAGTACGGATGAGGACTTTTAAGAGGCTTAAGAGTTTCTTTAGCAGTGGAGAAAATGGACGAAACATAAAGAGGGAGAAGAAATGTGTTGCACACAATGCATGACAGTGAGTTAATAAGACGCTACACATTAAATCGTGCAGGGATCATGTTTGTGACCGATCTTATTAGAGACATGCTAACATCTCCGACACCGCGCAGAAATGCCATAGCGCCAGATATGGAAGTATTCACTACATTAACTACATTAATATATTTGGCAACTTGAAAAATGCAACTATGCAGCAGTGATGATTTGGGTCTGTCACAACCTTCTATAACCAAAGAGATCACACAAACAATTACAGCACTTTCAGAGCCTTATTGTGTCGCTGTTCATTTCCTATAAAATACGTTAAGTATGACAGCATGGTAAATAAAAAATAAAGAATATATATATATATATATATATATATATATATATATATATATATATATATATATATATATATATATATATATATGTATATATATATGTATATGTATATGTATATGTATATATATATATATATGTATATGTATATGTATATGTATATATATATATATATATATATATATATATATATATATATATATATATGTATGTATGTATGTGTATATATATATGTGTATATATATATATATATGTATGTATGTATGTGTATATATATATGTATATATATATATATATATGTATGTATGTATGTGTATATATATATGTATATATATATATATATATATATATATATATGTATGTATGTATGTGTATATATATATGTATGTATATATATATGTATGTATGTATATATGTGTGTGTGTGTGTGTGTGTGTGTGACTGTGTCATAGCTAGCAACGTGGTCAGCCCTGCCTCCTCACTAAGATAAAAGTTTTTGTCTTTTCCTCGCTCAGAGTTGCTCTCAGATTGGTCCTGAATCACTTTTAAGCTAAGACTCCTAGTTAGAAATTTTTAAGCTAAATTAGGAGCTCTCTGAGAGGATTCTTAGAATCTTTAAGAATATGGGCCCAGTACTAGAAATGTATCCACCTCAACCCAACATCTACCAAAAAATTCAATTTCCACTGTTCATTCGTTCGTTCGTTCATTCATTCATTGTATTTATCAGTCATTCGTTCTATTTATCATTAATTTAATCATTCATTCATTATAATTTAATCATTTATTCAATTTAGTCTTTAATTCATTCATTCATTCTATTTATTTAGTCATTCGATCTATTTATTCATTCACTTATTCATTTTGCTTGCCTAGTCATTTATTCAATTTATTTAGTCATTCATTCGTTCAGTTTGATTCATTCATTCATTATTCATTTATTCTTTCATTTTTAGTCTTATTAATTCATTTATTCATTCATTCTGTGTATTTAGTCATTCAATCTATCATTCATTCTATTTAGTCATTCATTCTATTTATTTAGTTATTTGTTTATTCATTCATTCATTTTATTTAGTCATTCACTCATTCATTCATATTATTATTTAGTTGTTCATTATTTTTAATATTATTTAGTCATTTATTATATTCAACTAATTTAAAACTCAATTTACCAAATCAACTAAAAGAACATTTCAGATCAGACTTCAAAATAACCTGCTGTGAACAACATTCTTGTTATTATGCATAATTCGTAGAATATTAGATATTAGAATTTTAATAACAGGTTATAGTTCTTTAAACAGTCTAAATATATGGAGCTTCCTTAAGACTGAAATGTTTTTGAAAATATGTTGATTGAAAATTACATTTGTTTCTTATTTAGCAACATATACCAATACCATTTGGGTTAAACCAAAATCACTTTGAAATTTCAACTCAAATCAAGATTAAGCTATTAAAAGTCTTATAACCACTCTGCTCTCTTACGTTGTCTTCCGGAAAGAGACGTCTGAGTTTATCAGCCCCTGAACATCCATCCATCAAGCGTTTTTTTTCAGGAGCTGATCGATCACCCTTATCTGACAGAATGGGGTGTGTGATTGTCAGGAATTCTGCTTGTTGGACCACACCAGCATGCTAGAGCTGACTGACAGCACACATTATTTTGGTCTGTGACTCATGAGGGAATGTAGGAGTAATTCACACCCATCAGCCAATCAATCTTATTTATTTTGATTTCTGAACTTAAATAGTGTGGTTATTGGAGAGTTTGGTTTTTCCTGCTGTGAAACAACATCCTCTGCTGTGATACCTCTCTGAAGACTGAGCGTTTGTGACTCGTTCATGCTTGTTAGTTTGTGATTGCTGCTAGTGCGGCCCAAAGACTAAATAAACAGTTTGAGGCTCAGCTTGACCTCTTGACATTTCCTTTGTTCAGCACGTCGTCTTTTCTCCTCATGTCTTCTGGCTGACAGCCATCGGACTCCTCTCTTGCTCTCTGTCTATCTTTTTCTCTCTTTTTCCGTCTCTTTCTGACAGACTTGTTTGTCTTTCTTTTTCAGGGCTAAGGAGTATGAGACATGCATGGAAGCCAAGACCCAGACCCCCGACTCTCCTTACAAGGCGAAGTAAGCTCCCCGCTCCACTTTTAAGGATCATATACCCAAGCTGAGGTCTTCTACTGAGTACTCATGTCTTAATGCTGTCTTTTTAAATCCAAGCTTCAGAAATTATGCCAGCACTGGGCTTTCCATAATCAAACTTTTATAGTTTTGCCCATTAGATGCAATGCAATGCAATACTGATATCTAAGCGGTGTTGTCACAGATCTCATCTTACAGTCTATAATTCTTTTGCTTTGTGTGGATCAGGTTTGCGCTCTTGCACAATGATAGTAAAACATGAAATCACGTACACCTGTGTGGCATTCCAGCAGTCCCTGAAAAGGGCATAATATTTTATTTTTTAAATTATTTAAAAAAATGTATTTTTAAATAAAATTATTTTAAAAAATGCTGAAAATTTATAGATAATCCAGAGTAAGATATTGCGTATATAATTAGGTGAATCTTGCAGGTTCAGTGTTGTTATTATTAAAGTGCTCCTATTATGGATTTTTGAAATTACCTTTCATGCAGGGTGTAACACAGCTCTAAGTGAATGAAAACATCCTGCAAAGTTTTAAATCTGAAAGTGCACCATATATAAAGTTATTGTCTCTCAAAAGAAAGAGCTGACTCTGAATCATTGAAACTAGTCGTTTTTAAAACGAATCCCAAGCCCTTTCATGTTGAGTCAACATGAAACATTAGCATATTGCCCGCCCACTTGTTGGTCTTTTCCAGTTGGTTTGAATAAAAATGCAAATTCATTCTTGGCCACTAGGTGCCACTTTTGGAGCAGTAGAAATGGCAGTTTCCCCGGTAACGCTGTACAGAAAGCAGCACTGCACTCTCAAACCCTGCTTTATCAGGCATTACGGGCATGATGAAATGAAAATGAGACCAATTTGGACCAATCACCGCAGATTAGCGTCACGCAAAGGAGGGGTTTGGTAAAATGATTCATTGAGCAAATCGTTTAGGAGTCACTGAGCAAGTAAGGTAAAAATAAATGCATATTATAAGACAATGAAAGTGTTTTTTGACCTTGCATGCATGTCAACCTGTTGTTGGGGACTCCCAAAACCAAAATATGAACCTTTCATTACCCATAATAGGGGCACTATTTTTAAATAAATTTAAATAAAACTATTAAAAATATTTTTTTCATTAATTGAAAAAAAGCTGAAATAAAAATATAAAATTATTAGATGAAAGACTTACAAAAAATTCCTTACTAAACTGGCTAAAATTACTAAAACTAAAACTGAAATAAAATTTTGTTTGAAAAAACCATGTAACAAAGTTACTAAAATTAAAATGAAAACTGAAAATGTAAAAAAAATGTACAGTAATATATTATTAAAATAGCACTTTTCATATTTCATTCCAAAATCAAAGGGAGAAAAAAGAACTTGTATTTTACATAAAGAAAGTTCAGTACATTGGAAAACATTTTTTTCCTGATTGTTTATTTTAAATAGTGTAAATGGTGTTGGTTTTTTTTGCATGCTTTATGTATTAAATTTATATCATAAATATGTGACGTAATAAATTAATGTCAATATCAAACAAGTATCTTAATACATACATTTTATATAAATTATATTTTAATTACTAATTACAATAATTATAACATTATATATTCAAGTAAAATTATTGTATAATATATTTAATAATGCTGAGTTGTTTTTAAGTTGAAATCAGGATCATTAAAGGTAGTACAAAAAATAACAAACAAATACAAGCCTTTATACCTTTACCTTGGTATATAAATACCTTACAATTTAAACATTTAATTTCACAATTCAGTAGTAAGAATAAGGTAGCAGAAATGTGGTCAATTGTAAAAAAAAAAAAATGCAAAATTAAAATAAGGCTGTGTTTTAAATAATTCTTTTTTGGGGTTGGTGTGACCTGAACATGTTTTGACCCAGTTGTGTGTGTGTGTGTCTTTGCTTCCAGGCTTCAGCGTCTGGTGAAGGATCTAGTAAAGCAGCAGCAGGGGCAGGACAGTGGCCAATGGGCCACTAACAAAGTGTCTGGCCTGGACAGAACCCTGGGAGAAATTTCCCGCATTCTGGAGAAACAGGTTTGTACATATATCTCATAATCTGTCTCTCTGGTCTTTTCTGATGTCCCTGTAGAGGGGACTTCAATTCAGAATGCAATGCTATTTGCTGACCGTAGAAAGCCGGAGATACCAGTAATGACTGAATGTATGTATGATGTCTGCTGTTTAAATTGCTGTTTATCTGTTCATCTTTACTACTGCACAGTCACACCAGGATTCTTCTGGGACCGTAAGCATCTGAGCAGTGTTCAGACCAGTTTATGTTAGTGGCTTGGGGTGTTTATTGTCTGAAGTCTAGTCTATGTGAATTTAATGTGTATTTGTGTGTGTGTGTGTGAATGTGAAGGGATTTGACTTGAAGATAAGCCTCTAGGCTGCTCTCAACACGGACTCCCCTGAACCGCTGGCTTTGGCTGCTGTCCTCCCCATTTCGCAGTCTATGCAGAGTATCGCTTTCCATCCCCAACTCTCTGCCCTCGGTTATTTGGTAATGAGGGCCAGGTTAGGTGCTTGTTTTCATTGCTGCAGATGTTATTAATTGGCGGAGATCCCCGTTTGTCAAACAGGCAAACATGTTTCCGAGCGTTTGGCTGGCTACTGTTGTGCATTGTGGCTTTTACACAAAAATATGTTGGTTTTTCAAAAGTAAACATAATCCAAACGACTTAAGTTATAAAGCAGGGAAGCTTTTGAAGATGCATTTTGGCGATCACTCAAGTTTTTTTAGTATGCTGCCATAACAGAGCTCTACTAATATCCCACAATTCAGTAAGAGCTGAAAGATTATATCCTTCAATTATAAAAGAGCTGTTGACTTTTGATGTATATGATAATGTTTTAAAAGATAAACTGTTCTGAAATTCAATTCAGCTGTTCATTTAAAAAGTTTCTTAATATATGGTAATGATGATTAACGATGATTGTTTCACTGATAGCCAAATTTACTCTTGTAATCCATTGCATAGTGTTTGCTAAAGCATTGCGTAATGTTATCTTATAATTAGTGAAGTGCCTGTATTTAGTGTTTTTGTAAGACAAACCGCATTTTCCAAAGAAACTCTTTGTGGGTTGCCTGAACGACTAGTTGACTAATCAGTTTTAACTGGAACCCCTGTATAATTAGACTGGTTTCAGGTTCACTTGACCCCAGTTGAACCTTAGGGGGTGTTTACTAGGGATGTGCGCTACGACAAATTTGACTGTCGTTTAAATGGAAGTTTTGTATCCGACTAGTCTAAAAGCTAGAAACCCCCAAAAAATGGCAAAAGAAAAAAACTGTGCGTGTGTCTATATAACAGACTACACTTGAAATACTTAATCTTTAAATCACACTGTCAAATCCCTTCTGCTAAAAATAGGTCACGATTATGCCGTATGCTTGCCTCACGGTATCATCATTTAATTTTAGGCCGTCGTTAAACAGAAAAAAAGGAAGAGCATACACTCAACATAAACCAGTGCATAGCCTATTTATTCAGATCGGAAAATCAATCAGTAGACTGACAGAATTCTTCATTTTCATATAACGTTAGCCAACATATTTAAAACACAAGTCAAAAACAATATTAAAGTTTATCAAGGAATAGCATTAAAACAGCATTTAAAAATGATTTTCATGTTGGCTATATTGTCTAAAAACAAAACAATGCTCATTTTACTTACTCAGACCATCCGCATTGTTCAGTGAATTTAACGTTAACGTGGTCTGGTGAAAGACGGGACTAGAGGCGATTCTGCACTTGGAAAAAAAACGCGCTTGGCAGGAACTGAAGTCACAGGCACGCAGAGAGATAACTACAAGCAAGCAGACAGTTTCGAAAAGAGCTTGGAAATCCCACACCACCACCGAAGTGGGTCTTCGTTTAGAGGAATAGATGCGCGGATGGGATCGTGGACCGCAGCGACGGGTTGTACTGTATGACATGATTGACATTTGCTGGCTTTGGCTAGCCTCCAAGCTAACGTGCCTGTATTGAATATGATTACGCATCGCTCCAGTAGAGTTATTGTAAGCCAATTTGACATTACACAGTTTACACACAACTTTTCCATTTCCTTCTAATTCAAAATAATCCCACATCTTGCTGGTTCTTCGCGTGTGGTCATTTCGAGCTCACTGCAACTGACATGAAGAAAACACATGCGAGGTCTGAGGTAAAAATGTAGTTTCCGCCCAGATACGCTTTTAAAAATATTTATACATTTAAATATTTTGATATGTATTATTTTTCAAAAGTTTTATTTTAACTTGTTATTTAATATGTTTTAAATGTAACGTTAAAAATGATGGTAATTTGAATGATAAAATATCAGGGATAAAATATCAAATTGGGAAGTCCACACCACAACTATAGCGTTAACGCCACAGAAGAATAAAGTCATTGGAATCCAGCTGATGAGCCATTAAAAACATTGACAGCCAATCAGAATCCACCCGACTGAACTTGAAGCAGCAGAAGTTATAACTGCAGTTCAAGCTCATAAAAAACAGAATGGTATCGTGCGTTGGTGTGGACGCTAATATCGTTATTGTTTAGTTATCTTTATAGTTTTTGTTCTTGCTGTGAACGGGCCTTAAAGGTTTCTTCTTAAGGTATTGCTGTGTAAACTGGCTAAAAGCTAATGCTGTTAAAACAGAATGCAAATTAAAGCACTGCCACTAATGTTAACAAACACTGTAAAACCTAGTCTAGTTGCCTTGACTAATCAACTAGTCAGTATTTGGTTGACCATAGTGACCCATCTCTAGTATACCTCTCTAGATCAATAAAGGAGAAATGGATTGGTGACACGTCACATTTTGGTAATGAAACGGGACATTTACAGTTTCTGTTGATGCCATTCTGTAATACACTCATCAAATGAAGGGATGTGTGGTTTGGTGGGTGTGTGTTTGTGGGTGGATGGATGGTGCATTGATGGTGTGCCTGTATTGACCAGTGGGAGGAGATGTGGGTTGTTAATGGTCTTTCTGGAGGGAGAGGAGAAAGGTAAGAGAGACAGAAAAGGGTGGTAAAGCTGAGCTAATGGGTAAGGAGGAGGGCTAAGGGAGGGGAGGAGCGGAGATCATAAGCTGCTAGATTGGAGTGAAGGGGATGGAACGATCAGGATGGAACCCAGCAGATTCTTTTAACAACCTGTTTATTATACCTTAAATCTAGCAAGGTAGATCTGAGGTAACTTAACACTTACAATATAACCAACATGCTTCAGATTGCCTTCAACGGATTTTCTCAGATCAGGCCTTGTCATCTCATCACCCTCTCCAGGCGCTGTACTGCTTAGAAGTGTCTCTGAATGACAGCTTCTATCAAGAACATGAGTACATTTCTTGTGTACTGTCCCTAAGGCCTCCTACACAAACTCGTTCTGGAGATTTCCAGAGAGACCTCGCTTTAAAGAACTCCTGCCGTCTTTGTTTTTGTAAGTCGCTGGAACGGTGAAGTGCTTGTGGAAATGTCAGCTCCTCAGGCTCTTTCTTATGGCCTTTTGGGAATAAGACTCTCTCTTAAGAGTACAGTATCTGGACTTCATTTAGACTGTCAGTCACAGCTGTGGATTCCTCAAACCTGGTTCCTGCAGTGTCCAGCCAAGGTCTGCACACCACCAAAACTGGGCAAGTCTGTGAACCCTAGTTGTCAAGGCAGTTCCGCCTGTAATCCCAGGACAAAGTCAAATAAATACTCGTCTCCCTCTTTATTGGGAGTCTGCATACACCCCTTCCCCCTCAGCATCACCTCAAGTCAAGAACGTTTAGATTATTTGACCTAACAAGCATCTCTCATGTCACTGACTCACCTACAGATTTGTTTGTTTTTTTCCTCATACCCATATCTGATTCAGTCTCCACTTTCTCCACTAATTCCTCGAACAACACCAGACTCTCCGCGCCCCCTCTAGCCCCTCAAGCAGTGCGTCCTCCCCCACTCCTAGTTCCTCATGCTGACTTTGCTTGGGCACAGTCTCCGACCTTTGCCCGCCTCTCCCTCTGAGCCCTCTAATGGTTTATTTTGTGTCAAACCAGGTTTCAGGTTGTCTCCGGGAGAACTGGCTGATCGAAGAGCCTTTTTTCCCTTCTTGTCGTTCAGGAATATTCAGGGGAGTTTCTTGTTCCTCTGATCTGTGCTCCCTTACCTTAGCGGAATGAGCTCACGTATTTACATTCTGCCAGGGAGTGTTTGTCACTGCTTTCAAATAAAGAACAGGCCAAGATCGACTGCCTTTATGACACTTGAGGGACTGTCAGGAACATTCTGGGCCTGCTGGGCCAGCCAGTATTTACATTTTCATTTGCCAGCTGTCAGGGGTTGGTTTCCCTTGGTGGCCAACTGGTGGCTAGCTGTACCTGATCAAGAGGCCCAAGGCTGTGGAAAGAGGCGCCAAGGGGCCCTTCCAGCATTGTACTTGCCCTCAATCCATGTTTGATGACCTGGGGTGGAGAAAGGATCTAGCAAATGTTGGCGGAAGCCTGGTTAAGCATAGAGAAGAACATTAGTGATTGACTATGTCAGTGTTGCTTGAAGATTATTAAGCAAGAGGTGAAGTCTGCTGTCCAATCCAAAAGGTAGCCAATCTTTTACATCCTGCCATATGTTTGATTCATTCCCAGATTGTATATAGCAGTGAATCCCAACCTTGATACTGGACTACTCCCATAATGTGCCCTTTAGATGTCTCCCTAATCAAACACACCTAATTCAACTCATTAGAAGAAACTCTTAGACAAGAAATAGGTGTGTAAGATAAGGGTGACCTCAAAATGCGGAGTGTTGGGGGTACTAGAGGACCCAAAGTTGGGAACCACTGAGGCCAGTTGCATAAAATTAGCCTCTGTATTAAGACTGTCTCTTTAGAACTAGTCTAACCAACTAGCAGTTAGCCAAGGGGTTAATAAGTCTTATTTTTCAAATTCAAATTAGAAAATGTAGGTTTTTATATAACCAACTAAAAAAAAATACCAATCTTAAAGAAGAAAATTAAACTTGTAAGGCTAGTCTAAGCATTTTATGCAACCAACCTCTGGTCTTTTGTGTTAATTTATAAACATTCATGACTTTCAAAACAACAAAAACACATACTTCAAGTATATTTTCTAATCTTGCACGTTTCATTTTTTTTGTCTTCAACCTCAAAAACCAACCGATAAGAGAACAAATTGTAGTTGTTGCTTTTAGGATCATTGAAATGCATGACAAGAACTACATTTTTCAACAAGCCTCTTCATAAAGATGTGTGAGGTGATTGGGTGTTGCCTCACTGCTGCTGAGGGACAGGTTGAGCTTTAAGAATTAGCTAGTTAG
Source organism: Spinibarbus caldwelli (assembly GCA_039654775.1). NCBI lineage: Eukaryota > Metazoa > Chordata > Actinopteri > Cypriniformes > Cyprinidae > Spinibarbus > Spinibarbus caldwelli. The sequence continues at coordinate 18,732,595 of CM077264.1, read as the reverse complement.
TTTAAAAAAAAAACATGGACATAGTTTTACATTCCTTCACCATGTGCTGTCAGTAAGGTAATTTTCAATCCCTAATTGCCTAGTAATTCTTTTGTTCCACTTGGCTGTTGCTTGTGACTGTGAGAGAGTAGAGGATTCATGTTTCCCCTCAGGTGCATGTTTGAAGGGGCATGAAGACCGCTATTAGAAGGGTCAGAAATCCATGGTGGAAAGAATTGCCCTTGGGTGGCTGATTTTTGGATATCAGCTTGATATTTGAACTAATAATGCTGTGTAGTTTTTCATGTTCTCGGTCAGGGGTTAAAAGAAGCGCACCATGAGTGAACTTGGCAGTTTGTATACTCCAGAGTTAAAGGTTTATGATTCTGGCATGCACAGAATTTCTTGCTGATTTTGGGTTATGTAGCATGTACTGTGGTTTCAGTTTGTAACTGACATACAGTCTTCAAAATTCCAAAGGTTCCTTTTGATAATCTTCACTTGTTTCCAATGAACAGTTGGTTTCTATTGTTATCCTAAAACTGAACACTTCCTCCTAAATTGTTTCTTGCTCCCGCAAATTATCTTCCAGTGTGTACTTAAATGTGTGCTATTAAACCTTGTAAAAACTAACTTATTGCTTTACTCTCTGCAATGCTCTTGATGTGGTTTACAGCTCTTTTCCTTTCTTATGTCAGCACAGGCCTCTTCACTAAATGGGAACAGTGTTTATGCTTCTTTGTGTATTTCTATACTTCTTGAGAACAAAACACAGACTTGTACCTCGTCTGCATGCCAGCACTCTTATTCATTCGGAGATTTGAAGCTGTCGCTGTAACTGGAGGGGGCATGTTTACATCAGAGCGCCACTTGCCAAAAGATGGATGGTCTTAAGACGGAACCTTGGTGAACCCCTCCGTCAATGAACACCCCAGCCAGTTGTTCTCCATCTGTTGCAAGAAGGGGGATGCAGCATTTTAGGAGCGTTCCCCTCCCCCTGACTTTTCATGTCGGCTAATTAGAGTGGTTTGTAGGAGGTGAACACGCAGACACATCCAGCCCTCCCTCCCACTTAACGCGTACCCCACACCCGTACCCTTGTCCTGGCCGGCCAGCGGGAAGCGCAGCTGCCTGGCCCTTTGATTAGCTTTGCCTAAAATGGCCACTCTTGTTAGTAATTGGATAAGATTGTTCAAGCCATATAATTTAGATTTACTCTGCACCCTCCCTCCTCTCTATCCTCTCTGATCTGTCTTCAGGTCTTCTGTTTGAATTCCCTATTAGAAAAACGCAAGCTCTCATCCTATTATAGTGTCAGTGGAGTGTTTGTTGAAGGAGGTCAGTACACCAGGCAAATCCAACAGCACTCTGTGCACAATCAAGGATTAGTACCAGTATTATTGTTTTTTATGACATGCCATGTGATGTTTTGTCATATTACAGTCTGCCTCGATGATTAATGTGATTGTGTAGTATCGTGACCAAGTTCACAAATGAATTCAGAGTGGAGATGCCACACCAAGTAGCTTTGTTTAACACTGCTGCTGAACTGTTACATACTGCTTTTGAACCAACTTTAGCAAGCATTTGTTTTTATATTCATGAAGCACTATGAATATTTAGAGCAGTAGGCTTGATTTTTATTATTTTTTTTTTTTTTTCTTAAATCTTACTCACTTTTTCTGTGTTGTTTGTAGTGGCATTGAGATGTTTTGTTTTGTTGCCAGAAAATTGCACGAGTGGAACACAGTGCCTCCTTAGTTTTGTAAGATACAAATGGCATGTTAACACATTATTCCTGCTATTGTAGAGGCATGCTGGTTGCAAATAAATAAACATTTGGGTTGCTCGTCTGACGTGGCCTGCTGAAAAGCAATATCAATGCCAGATGACTATTGAGAATGGGAAGCCCCTGGCAGCATGTTAAAGTTGCATTTTTGGTAACAGAAGTGCACAACAGTATATGTCATTTAGAAGATTAGCTTTAATATTTCTGCACAGGGTTTTCAGTTTACTTTAGAATCAGTTTAATAAAATACAGGTATGTTATTTCTCTCATGTTTTATTTTGCCTGGTTGTAGCAGAATAAGACAGACATTTATGTATAGCTTGTAATGAGACATTTTTATTCTGTTTATAATTGCCACTTGTTTCTAGGGATACTGCATTACTGTACTTAATGCAAATGATCCAAAATATTGTTTGAGTACTGTTGAAATTGAATATTTTTACTCAATTACAGTTCAGAGGCAAAAATTGTCCTTTTCACCCCTTATCATTTTTTTTTTTTTTTTTTTTAGTATTGAAGTACTTTGACTCTTGACACAATAACTTAAATATGTTTCTCCGTACTTTTTACAGCTCTGTCTATTGCCCAAACAAGGCTTTTCTCCTTACTTTCCATATTGTATTAATTAGATTCCTTGATAAGCATGTATTTCATTAAACACTCTGTATCTTTCTTCACAATCTAATGTTTATCATCTCATCTTCAATCCCTTTTCTGAACTCCTCCAGATTCCAGATCCTTTTCTCAGCATGGGGATCTGTCAATAAGCCAGAAAGGGCAAGGTGAGACACCTCCCTCTAGACTGAGTTCCACACGCCATCACCGTACAGGCCCCAGCTAACCCCTCCAAATGCCTCTTAAATAGGCCACCATGAGCGGCCAACCCTCCTGCCTCTGGAGCATTTGACAGGGCTGTACTGATGGGTGTGCTGCGAACCCACTCGATTTACTGTTGCGACCTGGGTTTGTCCTCACGCTATAGGCAGCGAGGCTCCATGGCCGTCTTCACCTAGCTGTCAGTGAGCTTTTCTTAATCCCAGCCGCTGTTCAAGCGTGCTCCACCTTTGGTGTATCTGACAACAAGCTTGTTCCAATCTCTTAACCCTGGCAGAGTTTCAGCCTTCTCTTTGCCACCGGATCTCCAGGAATGAGTCTTTGGCGGCACTTGTGATTGACAAGAGAGGAGCTTATATGTAATTTTGCAAAGCGCTTCCTCTGTTTGCTGCTCAATATGTTCAGGCTTGTTGGCAGCCCCCGCCATCCCCTGAACAAAAACATATTGAAGCGCCTGACTTTGAGTGCCTTCACATAGCGTACGAGAATCTGACCTCATTATATGGAATAGGTGCAACGTTCTCTGTTCTCTTCTTCTCTTCTTTGCTCTACGATCCTGCAAATAAATGACTCAACTGCTGTCACAATTCAGAGTTGTTGATTTATGTGTCGTTTTGTGGCAACATTGGGGTCGAACTCATCGCCAACCTCTGAGGCACTTACTTCCTTTTCTCAAAGTAAGGGAGCTGGGGAATTTGGACTCTAAACCGTATGACTCATTTAAAGGGGTTCCACTTTGAACTTTAAAGAATTTTATGATGCAAGTAAAAATGTCCCATCTGTAAACAGTTTGATTTGAGAAGCACGTCAGTTAAATGACTGTTTTACGTATCTTCTTACTCAAAGACGCTCGTTCGCTCCGTATGAGTTTCAGGCACAGTTTGGTTGACCCTCCTCTTAAAAGTTTTATGGCTGGTATCTATGATAACCAACAACTGAAGGTTGCATTTGAACCTTGACAATTAGAAAATCCTGAAATAACTTCAAATGCATGCAGGTCAATGACGTGATACTCATATTTTTTGTCGTACGGTATCTGTTAATGTTTTGAAAATGTTAAAAGTGCCATAGAATGCATTGATACAATATTTTAAATTGTTCTCTGATATCTACATAGAAGGTATGTGGCTTAGGTAAGGGCAAAAATTCTCCAGAAATGGTTTTACATGTCCATTTACAACCCTAGGATTTCTCCCTAGAATGAAATGGTCTGTTATTACCTTATTTGGAAGGGTCATGAATAATAATGTTGAACTCTGCTCTGATTGGCTGTTTCACAGTGCGGCTCATTTCAGTAGTTCACACAACAGGAAGGAAACACAGGGAGGAAAATATATATTTCAATGCTTTCTCGCGCAGTTATATTGTTGAGTAATTATACTGTAAATGGCCTTGAACATGGGCGGGTATATGCAAATGTTGGGGGCGTAACTGTTAGTGATCCCGATTGTAACGTCACAGTTGGTGTAATGTTCTGATTCGCCTATTTTTCAGTGGTCTTTTGCATTCATGAGATTTACATAAGGAGGAGGAAACAATGGTGTTTGAGGCTTATGGTATGCCATTTCCATGTACAGAACTGTTATTATTCAACTATGCCAAGGTAAATACAGTTTTCCATTTTATGGCACCTTTAAAATTTTATTCACACAGTTACTGAATACTTTTTATTCATTTATTTATTTATTTATTTATTTATTTATTTACAATGAGTATATTTTTTATTTTGACAATTTTTATAGGGAGGAATACAATTGTCCTGATATCATAATGTAGAAAAAATCTTAAGTAGCTTGGCATAATCTGTTATTATTATCTGCATGTTGGTTACACCACATGACGTTGATTTGGCAGTTTTTGCAAATATTAGTAAGTTAAACTTTTTTTTTTTTCCTAAGAGATAATAAAGTTTAACTTTATTAATATTTTAAAAACTGTTTGCCAAATCAACGTCATGTGGTGTAACCAACATTCTGAAGAAAAAAAAACCTTGCAGACCCTCATTACTATGTGTCAAGGTCAACAAGAAATATCAGATAATTTGGCCTTTTTATGAAAAGGCAAGGTTAGTTTGGATTGTAAATAGTGTTGGGCAACGATCAGTCGCGATTAATCGTATCCAGAATAAAAGTTTTTGTTTATATATGTGTGTGTGTGTACTGTGTATATATAAAGACACACACATACAGTATATATTTAGAAAATGCGGATGCGGATTCTCACAAGGAACATATTGCTTTTTACATGGTTGCACCACATGACATTCTTAAAATCATCATATTGAAACTTGTTAAAAATGGTATAAGAGTTTTTCAAAATCACTTCATGAATGCAAAGATCACATTCCTAGGAACTTTTTGCATGTATTTTAAATAAAAGTTCAACAGTCAACAGTCTTTGTCAGTGACGCATGCGTACTGCGGGCTCAGTTGTGAATTTGTGACGTAAAAGGTTTTTTTTGTCCAGTCTAAATTTTGACTCATTCTATGTATTCCCTAAGCTCTTCTTTGTCAAACCAGACCACCCCTGCTTTATGTGCAGATATGTGCGTTTGTTGTCTTGCGTTGGTTTTTGGTTGCTGTGAGGGGGCTGGGAAGGGTTGTGCACTTTTGAGAATTAGCAGGAATTCTTTGGGGATCACTTTGGTTCAAATTTCACTCCAGCTCCCCTCTTGAAATCAGGAGGTGGGCAACGAGAGGATACCACCAATGCCAAAACAATGTGATACTTGAGTCTGCTCGCCTCTCCATGTTTCTGACTGTTTCTCTCTTGTCCCTATCTCTCTTTTTCAGAATAACGCAGATCAGGTAGCTTTTCAGGTAGGAGGGGGTTTGTCTGCACTGGAACAGATCCTACAGGTTGTCACCACGGCCTCCAGTCCCACAGCAGTACCCCGTATTCCTCTCAAGTGAGTACCAACTTAGAAGGATAAGCTTAACTTCACATAAAATCTTTTTTGTTTTGTTTTTTCGATTGTTTTCAATAGTGCATGGACTGCTCTTGCACTGACACCAATGTTTCAAGAGATTAGGACATAGAGTAGGACACATGCTTATTCGATAACTGTTTTATTTCCAATTTGGGTTCATTTATATGCTCTATTTTTTAAGATTAACTGTGTTTTTCCAAGGCATTGTTAGATGCCAGTGTTTCTTGTCATAGCTATGCAAAGATTTGATTTCAAAAACAGTGTCATAGCTACTGTATTAAGCTATATTTTATGACGTTACATCTGTATTTAACCTCAGAATGATCTCAAAGTAAAAAGAGGTGCTAACGCCAGTTTTGTGGTGGCTGTGCTTTAAAATTAAATTATAATCTTAATTCAAGTGATGAAGGATTTCCGAAGTCTGACAGTAATCAGTGTTGAATACTACTGCCTGCTTTAAATGTTTCAAAATGATTAACAGTTGAAAACATTTGTTAGAAGTCTAGAAAAGTAATCAAGTGTAATCAGTTACATTACTTCAATAATGTAATTGAAATAGTTACACTACTTCTTACAATTTAAACAAGATAACTTGTAATCTGTAACCTGTTACATTTTCAAAGTAACCTTCCCAGCACTACTTGTATTAATTCTAAATTAATTCTACTTGTATTAATTCTAAAGCTTTTTGTTAATTGTATGTAATTTTATTATTCACTTTCTCACCATTAGCCTTGCTGATGTGAAAATAAATAGTTTAACACATTTTTTAAACATTTTCACTGTTATAAATCGTGTGACGCAATGCAACTTTTTGTGAATTGTATTAGATGCTTCTGCCACTATAATATAATATCTTAAATTTATTTTCAATTTCTTGCTTTTCTCAGCAAATTTTAATATGTTGTATATGTGATTAATTGTGAATAATTAATAATAGCTAAAATGTTAAAATAGTTGTGTCCCTTCTTAAATCAAATATACTCAGTCTTTTCTTTAGAAATCCTATATTTGGCCTTTTCTGTGATGGTGATAAATGATGATGAAATTGTCAGGATTGGGACCAGGAAACCGCTAGGCCACAGCTCTGACTTGTTAAATTCTTACATGAACTGTCCTCTTAAAAGCAAACCACTTTTTTTTCTTGCTCACAAACTCAGAAATATTTTGCCATTTTCTGATCATGATTTGTGGCCTCCTTCCAATCCCACAAAGTGACTCCGGCTCAGCTGTGAAGTCATTTCCCTTCTTTCCAGTGCTCTGCATCACAATAAATTTATAATGAATAAGAATGTTCCTTGTTTAGAAAATCAAAAGCATTGCTTTTGAATCATCCATTTTGCACTCTTCCCTTGGCCCCTCGCTGGTATACAGAAAGCACATTTGTCCTATCCGTCACTTGGAAATGGGAGTCTGGTTTGAATAGTGGGTCTGGAACTAGTGGCGTTGGCCAGTAGATAACCTCAGAGAGAAGCTATTTTCACTAGAGAGAGCTCCTAATGGACTTCAATAGCCTCTTTCCCTTCCTCATTAGCATTTGCTGTTTTCCAAATCTCCTTTAATGGAGAAATGTTACTTATATTTATAATGCTTTTACAGGCCATCTAGTGTTTATTGATTTTTCTCTCTCATACTCTCACTCTCTGCGCCTCCTTGTCGTTCAGTCATTAATTCCAGAAAATTTGAAGTGGGCCTTAATATTATAATGAATTTTTATGAACTTCAGTTTTTGAAGAGGTTGAAACTGCATTGCATTTGACTCGAGGATTAGTTCACCCAAAAAAATAAAAATAAAGTGCTACTGCTAATTTACATGCTAGTGTCACTACAAACCCAAATTTCTTTCTTCAGTGGAACGCGAAAGGAGAAATTTTTAACAAACAGGTCGCTCTGTTCCATGCATTTACACTGAATGGGGACTGGAGCTTTAATGTTAAAAAAAAAACAAAAACATCATAAAAGTTTTTAATATGACTCTATTCCAAGTTGTCTAAACGCGTACATTTGCTTTTTATTAAAAAACAGACAAAAATAACTCGTTGATCCAGTCATGGCCATTAACAGCTCACCAGAGGAGAAAATTGTTAGTGAATTATGATTAAATTTCGGTCTGTTCCTCACATAAAGTTATCATATTTCAAAAGACTTAGAATAGAAAGCATATGGACTACTTCTATGGTTCTTTTGCATCTTTAATGAATTTTGAAAGCTTCAGTCCTCATGGAAAAGACTAAGCAGCACGTTTTTAAAAATCTCTTCTTTTGTGTTCCATGGAAGGAAAAAAAACTTATAAGGGTTTGGAAAAACATGAGGGTGAGTAAATAATGGCAGTTTTTGTTTTTTGTGAACTGTTACTTTAACCTGTGTGTGTGTGTGTGTACCGGTATATATGGTTTACGAGGACACAAATGTGTATAATGACATGGGTACTACAACGTAAACATGGTTTACGAGGACATTTCCTGTGTCCCCGTAAAACAAAAGGCTTAAAAAACATACAAAACGGTGTTTTATGAAATTCAAAAATTGCCAGTAGTTTCCTGTAAGGGGTAGGTTTAGGTGTAGGGTTGGTGTAGGGCGATAGAAAATACGGTTTGTACAGTATAAAAACCATTACGCCTATGGAGAGTCCCCGTAAACCACAAATTCAAGTGTGTGTGTGTGTTTGTGTGTTTGTGGCGTGTTGGGTCAGGCTGTGCAAACACATCCAGCACTATCCTCCTCTCTTGTTTTGAAAGATCCACTTGACACGCTCAGGAGGAGGTAAAGATCTCTGAGGCATTTCTGTCATTCTCCCATGTCCTGTCCAATCAAATGCTGAAGTGGTCCCTCTCGGAAGATAAAAGAGTCGCCTCACTTTCATGACAGAGGTTCAGCCCTGTCTTGACTTGTTGAAAAGTCCTCTGCCAAGCATGAAGCCAAGTACAATGGTTATCCTTAGATCCAAATTATCAGCGAATAAGTGTTTGACTCTCTAATGTTCCATGCTGTGTCAGTGCAAGCTAATGCTTTCTTATACAAAATAATTTTTAAATTCAACTATACACAACTAGGGCTGGGCAATATAGATATGATCATTTTAATTTTAATCATTTTAATCTGTCTCAGTAGGTTTCAGCGTTCTAAATATCTTATTGATATTTATGTATTTGCTTAATATAATTAAGGATGTTTTTTTTTCTTCTTCTTTTTTTAACCAAATATTGAATCCATTTTTACAAAATAAACACAAGGAGTATTTAATATTTTCTTTTATATGCCGCAATATAATAAGCAATGTTGAATTTTAATTTTAAGGAAAATTAAATTTATATAAATAATAATAATGATAGTAATGTATTTAGATATTAAAAATAAAAAAGGAAATGGTTGTGCTGCTTAATATTTCCCCCTTTTTCCATACTTTGAACAGAAGAGTGCATGTGCAAAAATGGTCAGGACATTTTTAATACTAATATTAATGTAAGGCAATATTAAGGAAGTAATTTTTAGACATAAAATATAAACAAATAATATAATAATAATATACAAAATTTTCTAATTCAACTATACACCAATAGGGCTGGGTGATATTCAATATTACTTTAACCTGTCTCAATATGTTTCAGTGTTATATCTTGATAGATATATTTACTTAATATAATTTTAAAGCTGTTTTTCTTCAAATAAATCATGAAACGCTCTTTTCTAACAGTTTTTTTTTTTTTTCACTATATGAACATATTATTTAATAAGTATTTGATATTTTCTTTAATATGCCTCAATATAACAATAGCAATAAACAGCAATGCTAAGCAGTATATGTACATGAAAATATAATAATTATTATATTTAGATTTAAAATAAAAAAAGAAATGGTTGTGCTGCTTAGTATTTTCCATGCGTATATACACACATACACTTCTTTTTGAGGAGAGTATCTATGAATTTTTTTAATAGTAATTTTAGTAATATTAAGTAATTTCTCGATTTGATATACAGTTTAATTTTGTCAACTTAATGGTTAGAACACAACAGGTTTAAGTATTGCATCATTTTTTTTTTTTTCCCTACTTTCTTTCGCTGTCCTAAATTCAGTTTCTCCTTCTTCAATCACCTCATCTCTCTTCTTATCACTCTTTCTGTGTCCTAAGGCCATACGGTGCTGAACCTATGATAACCTTTAAGGGGTCAGATTATTCCTGCATGTTTCCACTAGCTTCTCAAAGACGTGAGTAGAGCTCCAGGTGGCTTGCCCTGGTGTTGATGGCGCTGCCTGGCCGGTCGCTCTGGGATAGGTGAAAAATGTCCAAAAATCATCCACATCGTTGTTAGCAAGTTCTGGGAAATTTCATGAACGAAGAACCGCAAAAAAGCTCTTAAATACCAGACTACTGCAGTTTTGCAAATAATTGATTAAATTTCCACTAAAGTTGCAAGCTTAGACAATTCGCTGGAAGACAATCTGTCTCCATGAATTCTTGTAAGCAGTGACTTTTGCTATGGCACCAGGTGTCTGTGAAGGGCACGGCGCAAGCAAATACGTGCTAATCGTTCCCTCTCATCTGCACGCTATAATGGTTGGCTCGGATGCTAACCCTTACAGCAGCGCTAGTTTATCTATTTACTGTAATGCTGCGTATCGATCGCCTCCTTTCAGATAAGCTGAGTGATTTACAAAAAAGAACAACTACGGAGATGCCGCTGTAATATTACCCCCATGGGAGAAGGATTCCATCTTGTTAGCATTACATTAATGGGCTAATTCCACAGTGAGGCTCCGTTAATGTCCCTGTGCAACCCTGCGGCTTGGAGCTGAGTGTTTTGGAGGGAATCGACGGCTAAGAAGGAAATGGGGTCGGATGTCTGGAGCAGGAAGGCCATTTTGTTTGCATGAGTAAACCGAGGATAGTGAGCCAGCCCAGGAAACTCATGCAACAACCTGAACGTTAACCTGCTCACTAGCTTTTAAATATTATGAGATTTTGACGTAAAAGGGAGTATTAAATTGTCAGGTCGGTCAGTGCTTGTGCATTTGATTTGTTACAATTGTCAGATGCTTGTTCATAAAGTTAGATTTTTATTTTTTTTTAATTATAATTACAATTTTTTTATATATATATTTTAAAAGTTAAATTATTCAAATAAATTAAAGGGATTTCATTTTTATTATAGAAAACTATTCAATTGGCAAATCGGAATTCCCTTAACTGTTGTTTTTTTTTATATATATATATATATATATATATATATATATATATATATATATATATATATATATATATATATATATATATATATATATATATATATATATATAAAAAACAATCAAGAGTTGTCATATTTGTCAATTGATTCAGTTTAAAATTATAAGGAACCTTTAAATTAGTAGAAGATTATGCAGTACTCCCAAAATGTAAAGGGAGACCAATCTCAAAACTACTATTCTCAGTTGCTGCTAGAGCTAGTTGAATGCTCTGTGTTAGTATATGGCATTTGGCTTCCACAATGACTGCTGTGTTGTAGATTATGGGCAAAAATGAACTGCATTCAGCATTAAGACTCAAACCTCTACTCCTCCAAAACAACATTTGTCTGGGACCAGGTGGTCAGGTTCACCGTTTGTAAGAATTCTTAGACTTAACGGAGCTTTTCAGTCCATCCAGGAAAAGACAAGTCCCATTGTCTCCCAGTAGGGGTCACTGCTGAGAAGGAGAGGGGGAAGTCAGTGCTGTAAGGTGGGCACTGGACCAGACTGCTGTCAGCGCACAGTCCCCTCTCTTACAGAATGGAGCTTAATCCAGTCACACTCATCCCTAGAGCCTCACACACACTCACAAGTCCACAGGTCACTCTTAAATGAGTTTCACAAATGACTTTTAGTAAAACTACTCCTTCTGAACATCAACAGGAAATCACTGAGGTCTTACACACATCAGTGAAATTTCAGAGCATTTGCGACTGCTAAACTGATTGCCCGACTCTGTTCGACTTTGGCTGTCTCACTTTTCTAAGTGGAAGTGAACGCATTGACGCGCCACTGCCTGTCACATCAACCTCCATGTCACATGATGACTAAATGTGCCCAGTGAAAGCTTCTCGCAAGCTCTCTCCAAGTGGTTTCATTTCAGGATGCCATTATGTGGCATGTCTATCTGCACGCATGTGTGTGTGCATGCCGTGTGGTGCGTGACAGCTTGCCGGGACTTTTGCACCAGCTTATGGCCAGCCTTTTGTGGAAGAGCAGGCCGAATGGGTGTCTTGGAATCATTCAGGATATCAGGAAAGATCAACAGTAGAATCAAATTAAATGTCATTTGGATTGCAATGAAAGGAAGGATTGTTTGACAGGCGGATTTGCTTGTCACCTTTTCTCATCAGCTCCAGATCCCTTTTCTGTACCTCAATTTTTTTTAACCACTTCCTGTTGAAAAGCAGGTATAGAAGTTATACTAGCGGTTGAAGACTTAGCTTACCTTTACACCAAGAGCATGTAGTTCTGCACCTGGAGGCCACCTTCCAGCAGAGTTTAGCTGTAACCCTAATTAAACACACCTGAACCAGCTAATAAAGGTCTTTAGAAATACTAGAAACTTCCAGGCAGATGTGTCAGAGCTAAACTCAAGAAAGTGTCCCTCTAGAAGCAGGATTGGACACTCCTGTCTTACACTTTCCTCAATTGGTAGAATGTGCCACAAGCATAATAGATAAAAGCATATACCTTGAATGCGCTGTCAGTTGCTTTGAATAAAAGCATGAAATGCAAATATAGGGATTATGCTGACAGATTTGGAAATGTGAACTACAGGCCCAAGTGAGCCTATTTTCCTGCTTGATAGCCAATTTACATGGATGACACTCCGAGACCTTTACATATCACACCATTTGTGTTACCGGCCATGTCCAGGTTTGTTTGTGCAGTGCTTTAAATGGTATAACATAATATCTTTACCTTCTTAAAGAATGTTAATTTTATCTCTAAAGAATAAGATCATGCCGATGTTTCTTGCAGAGAAATGTCAACTTTAGGCCAGACAGACAGTCTAGGAGTGTTCTCCCCCTCATCTCGAATTCTTCTTAGCCATCTGCTTCCCTGCCTCTGAGCTAGCCTATGGATTTCAGAATGGGTTAATTCAGTTCCAGAGGTCAGTCCAATGACCCCCATCCAGGCCAGAGGCCACCCAAACCGAGGAGCAGCCCTCAGGGGGTGAGGTGAATGTGGATAGAGAAAGGCAAGGTGTAGAGGACGGAGCCTTGTGGCACACCTTAAGCAAGTCCGCACCCCTTGTGTTCATTGACTAATCAGAGGGGCAGATTTTCATGGTTAGCCAAGGTTAAGCCAGTTTGAGTAGGTGAGGAGATCACGGCGCTTATTATCTGCAGCTCTCTAGCTGTTATCTCTTGCCATCTAGCGTGCTCTTTCTCTCTGTGGCCTTTCTTTTCCTTTTCTGTGCAATACAACACTATAGAGACCATCTCCATTGGTTAGCTTGGCAACTTAATCCTATGTCTACAAGATAATGCTTCATTATGGGCAGATTAAAAATATGCCTGTTGTTTGTAGACCTGGTGGCCTGTGGCAGAGCTCACATCACGTTGTCAAAACGTAACTCGCGACAAGGGAATCTCAGATCCACTCAGGTAGAGGAATGCCGCGTGCTCATGGGGTCGACCTGGCACATGTGGGTAAGTGTTACATACTCCTCGCGTAACCTGAGACGGACTACAATGGCACTTCACCAAATTGCTCCTCAAAATCTTTGACGCAGGCTGTCATCGTCAAGGGGAGAGACAGGCAGAGGCCATGCACGGCGTGCTGGTGTTGTATGTCATGCTAATCATCGTCAATTAGAGGAGAGCGAGCTGGAAAAGCACCCCAGTTTATGGCTGGCAGTGGGCTGGGGTGTAAGGATATCATTTCAAGCAGGACAGTGACAGCTTCTAAGTATCTAACGGGTTTCAAGATGATGGATGGCCTGAAAAAACTTCCCATTACTCAGACAGTAGCAGCATGGGGTGTTTAACGGAGTCAATTTAGCAGGTAGATGAGGTGAGGTGTCTGTGTAAGCTGACAAAGCTCATAAAAAATAAAATGTGTACGAACCACAGCACCACAACTGCTGTTTGATTTCATGCGCAGTTTATCATCAAAAGCTGCAGAATGTACTGATGTAGCATGAAAGGAAAAACTTGGATATTCAATGTGATAAACACCCAACAATAAACAGAACTGGCTGCAACCAACCACAGCTATGCAACTAAATCACAGTAACATCTGTACTATTGTGGTATAAAAAACAACTCAGGTTCAAGCACTTAATGCTGTTAAAAGCATATGAAAATGAATGGACACTAGATTGTTCTCTCCTTTTATTAATCAACAGCAGCAAAATAGTTTAGTAATGCCAAAAATGGTTTAGACGTACTTTGCGTTATTGCCACTTTTGTGGTTAGGACTCATTTATGGCCAGATGTCACATTAACCAAAATTGTGCTTTTCATACTGCACAAGTTAAAACGTTAAGAAATCATTTTGTGCTTTTTTTTAACAAATTCTGCAATATTTGCCACTTTTGTCAAATAACTGAGATAGCAAACTGTCGTTTGCTGTTTTTAATGCTAATTAATTGTCATACTGTATATTTATCACAAGTTTTTTTTTCATACTATATAAGTTTAAATGTTTTTATCGCTTTTGACAACTCCGTTTCTAGAACTTAATTCATATGAAAATAAAGCATTAGACATAGATACTTGTTTAATAGGTTATTTGATTTGATAGTTTAATTTAGTTTATTAATACAGTGGCCGAGAGTGCTCAATGCACTGCAACTTCAGAAAACGCATGCAAATAGAAAAAACACCAGCAAATCAAGAAAACATCTTCATCAATTTGACAGCAGGTGCTGCAAATGCTCACAACACAAACAAAGAAAGAAATGCACTGCAAATGCTCACAACACAACAAAATAAAGAATTTTATTTGCAGCGTGTTTCTTTATTTGGTTGTGTTGTGAGCATTTGCAGCGCGTGTTGTCAAATTGATGTTGTTTTCTTAATTTGCAGGTGTTTTTTTTTTCTATTTGCAGTGCGTTTCTTTATTTGTTTGTGTTGTCAGCATTTGTAGCGCGTGTTGTCAAATTGATGAAGTTGTTTTCTTAATTTGCAGGTGTTTTTTTTATTTATTTTTTTATTTTTTTATTTGCAGTATGTTTCTTTATTTGGTTGTGTTGTGAGCATTTAGCGCGTTGAGCTCTCTCGGCCACCTTATATTAATGTCTAAAATTGTTGACATTGTCACATTTTTGTTATGGCAAACAGAGATAAACAAGGAGCTATAGGTAGCTCTCATTTTTTGTCAGATAACCATCACATTAACCAAAATGGTTTCTTTTTCATTATATTGCAAAAGTTATTTTGTGGATTTTTTGTCAAATTAGAAAATAACTTATGGTAGCCTTCGTTAATGCTTATTCATTGTCATATTATATGTTTAACACTTACAAAGAGTTAGAAACAGTTTTCAAACTATACGGGCTTAAATGGTTTTTATCGCTTTTGACAATTAGCAGAGCTGACAAACAAGTAATTTTGTGTAATTATCTGACAAAGTGCTACAAGCAGTTAGGTGAGTTAATGTGATATTCCATCACTACTGGTGATTAGCCAAGTGAGATTTTAATCAGTAGCTATGCTTAACGTTCATTCTTCGTGACATGTTTGACATTTTTTGTGACAAACTTGCAGTTCATGTGTATGTGCATTTTACAATTAACAAAAGCTAGGTAGAACAACTTGTTTGGTAGCTTAACATCCTAACCTGCGTAGCATTTTCCTGACATTCTGCTACTACTTTTTATTTTTTTATTTTTTTTGTTTTTGTTTTACCCCAAATGCTCTTATTTGTTTCATACTCTGGGTTCGGTGCAAGCACTGGGGGTTGGTGTTGAGATTTGGCTAGTCGACAGCTGTTTTACACTTTAATAAGATTAGTGTAAAGAAATTAGTCGTGTGCTCTATAATCTGCCGTTTAACCATGCGAGCCACCTGGGGCTGCCCCACCCCCGCTCCTCACATTCCTCCCCACTCGTTACTGGCCAGGCATCAGATAGCCTCAGTCATACCTTCAAAAACCTTGTGAACATGCGCCTAGATCAGGTTTACCGTGAATCTTTTATGATCTCATACAAGAGTTTGTAGCTCATTAACGCAAAAGAAGTCTAAATTTGGTACGTTTTTAGAATAGTTTCATGTATGTAGCTTGGCTGATTTATTTTAAATATTAAAATATACATTTCTAATGATCAGTTTGTTTAATACTTAAACTTTATATAAATTTTATGTTTTGGGGTAGTGATTATTTTTTTTTGTTTTTTTTTGTTTTTTTTTTACAGTTAATAAAATTGTTTATAACTAAGCTCATTAGCTTTTTATAAATCTGAGCTAAAAATTGTTTTTCACACAATTTCAGTTGCCAGTTAATGTGCGGTACTACAATAATGTGATAATCTTGTGCTTAAGCCCTCAATCCACTGTTTATATTTGAGAAACCGAAGTGAACCTTAACACTGAGGCCTGTCATTCAATCCTCGCCTGGAAATTTGACACTTGCCTAGAAACAATATGGATACCTGAAATTCCATGACAGAGATGAGACATAATTTCCTGTACTTAAAGTGTAGAGCGCAGATCTAAAAGTTGTAGAGGATGTTTTAGGTTTCAATTAGCCAAAACCTGCTCGACCCAACAGTCACATTGAGAATGTTTGAGCATTTGATGGGAAGAATAAAAAAAAAATCTGTTTAAAGTTGCACAATTGACGCTATGGTGGAAAATCAGTGTGGCTGAAGCAGTCCTGGTCTGCTGCCCAGAGTGCACAGGTTGGAGGGGATCTCACATTTCCCTTCCCTGACTGAACAGAGCCTGGTGTATCACTCCACTCACCCATGACCATCCGTCCTTCCTTTCCTCCTCCTTTCGCCCTAAGCTCCGTTACACTCCCCGGTATCCTTCTATCAATACAAAGGAAACACTTCAGCGTTTATGCTTTGGTGAATCAATGTTTCGTTGGCCGTCGAGCAGTTTTCAAACATTGCGTATTAATTGAACAAGACCTCTTTCGACACCCTCATCAAACCGCGTTTATCATCCGCTTGGTCGAGGTGAAAACTTGTCGATTAATAACGGTGCACGTACACACAATTTTTATAATGGGTCACGATCGAGCGGCTTTGAAAGTGCAAAGCTACGAGGCGTGCTGGGAATACTTGGATCCTTTCCCAGCAGACCAGGCACAATGTTTTCCCTGCGGTCTCATACTGCATGTCTGATGCTTTTACACCACTATGTCAATACTCGCGCCACTATCTCCCTGATCAGCCCGCCAGTGGGTAAAATATACACTGGTGTTTTTGTCAGCCGGGTGGAAGTTATTGACAGGCCGAGGCCTTCGAGGCTCGCGCTATTTTTATTACGAGTGCCAGTACGGTTTGGCTGAAAATGCCGAACAGATGGCGAAGGTTGCGGTGGATATCAAAATGTTTACGGCTGGAAATAAACATGGCCTGGTTTGAAAAAGAAAAGTCAGATTCCATTTGTCCGTACGGCAGATAGGGCCCCGCCACTCTGCTTTGGGATAAAATATACAGTTGTCAGAAAATATTAACTAATGAAGGGGTGGTTGGGAAGAGGGGTGGATTGGGGGTCTGGAGTGGGAGCGGAGTGACTGGTCAGTTATCAGCTACATTAATCTCCTCTCGGGCTGGTGTGGAACAGACAAAATACAGAGGCCTGACTGACTGACAGTGGCTTGCTGGCCCAAAGGCGCTGACGGCTAGACTCTTATCTGAGCCAAGAGAAAACGAGTTGGAGAAAGAGATGTTGGAAACGTGAAAGAGAGGCAGATGTTTGGTATCCAGTTCTTCTCCATTTCATCTAATTGAGTCGGTTGTAAGATCCTTTACAATAAAGAGCTGTGGCAGTACTACGGTGCAGTGAGAATGCCATGGTGTCGTATTTTATATATAAGTATGGGGTTAGTTAAGAGAGAGAATTTAAAGAAATTTCTTATGCTCACGAAAGCTGCGTTTGTTTGATCAAAAATACAGTAAAAACTCCAATATTGTGAAATGATATTACAATTTAAAATTACTTTTTTTTTTCAATTTTAATATATTTTAAAATGTAATTTATTCATGTGATGCAAAGCTAAATTTTCAGCATCGTTACTCCAGTCTTCAGTGTCACATGATTCTTCAGAAATCATTCTAATATGCTGTTTCAAGAAACTTTTCTTATTATTATCAGTTCTGAAAACAAGTTAATGCTGCTTAATATTTTTTTGTGGAAACCGTGGTACAATTTTTTAGGGATTCTTTAATGAATAGTAAGAATTTATTTTGAAATGATTTATTATAATGTCACTTTTGATCTATTTAAAGCTGCATGCATTTATTTAAAAAAAAAAAGGCTGTGTGTATATATATGTATGTGTATATATCTGTATATCTGTATATATATCTGTATTTTGTCTGTTCCACATACATATATACACACACACACACAGCCTTTCTTTTTTTTTTTTTTATATGCATATGCGTGTGTGTGTGTGTGTGTGTGTGTATGTGTGTGTGTGTATATATGTATGTGTATATATATATATATATATATATATATATATATATATATTATTTTTTATTTTTTTTTATTTTTTTATTAGGGGTGTCAACTTTAACACGTTAACGCATGCGATTAATCAAAAAAATTTAACGCGTTAATATTTTTTTAACGCAAATTAATCATGTGATAAGGTTTGACCCCAACTTCTTCCCGTCAGCGCGGAAGGTTATCTATCATTGTGTGATGAGGTTACAGTGAACCAGTGTTGCCAGGGCAGCGGCACAAGTGGGCTATTTTGAAAGAACAGTCGCGGGAAAAATTACAGAGCCACGGGTTGCGGTTTTTTGGGCTACTTTTATAATGTACCACGGCCGCCCAAAGTGTATATAGACAAATAAAAATGAAAATAGATCCTTTTCCTAATGTGTATTATAGTTAGAATGTATAACGTTACCTGGCAACTTAAGAGCGGAGAGGCGGTTGTAACATCACAAACAACATGAGTTTCAGCCAGAGCACACGTTAAGGCTTTTACACAGCAGAAATAAACATGACAACAGCCACTATAGATTATACAAGATAATAAACACACGATTACGATAGGATATGGTTTGTATGTGATTTTCTTGAGATGAATGTGTACATCTGAAATGCTAATTTGTGCAGCGATTAAAAAAGGCTATAAATAGCATATTTTAACAACAGTAATTGACCAAATTCCACGTGATCGTAAAAGGAAGTTATTACAAACACTTGATGGTGGTTTAAAGTGAGTTTTGAGTAAAAGTGTACTATTAATCTCATAAATTTTCTTATGAAGCATGATGCTAATATTAGCTCTAATGCACCTGCAAAACAGGTCCAATTTTTCTTCATAATGCATTTTGTCATAATACTTCACGTAAGGTCACAAGAAAATGTTTTGTTGTATTTATTTAGAAATACTTTTGATAATAGTTGGGTAAGTGTATACTGGGATTGAAGTGATGTGGCTTGGTAAACGTTTTATTGCCAGTTTAGGCTGATAATGGCTGAATAAAATCAAATGAATAATGATAAAAGAATAATAAGGATTATGTCTCATACCTGGCGGAGGTGTGAGAGGTTCTGTTTCCTTATTTCCATTTCTTTATTTCAACACATTTACAGGTAAATCCTAGTATTTTAAATTTGCGATTAATCATGATTAATGATTAACTGTGATTAACGCGATTTAAATTTTTTAATCGATTGACAGCACTTTTATTTATATATATATATATATATATATATATATATATATATATATATATATATATATATATATATATATATATATATATAAAATTTATTTTATTTTTTATTTTTTTTATTACTATATTTAAATTTTTCAAAACAAAAATGAATAATTCATTTTTACTGTATAAATGGGTTTTGATACAAGGTCCCTTCCAATGAGATTATCATATTTAAAGCGTCATATTTCCGTGGCAGTTTAAAAAGTGTTGTTGTTTTTGTGTTTTGTTTTCATTTCGTTTTGTTTCTTTTCTTTTTTCTTTTTTTCTTTTTTTTTTTTTTTACACAATCATGGTTGTCCAAAAAAAAAAAAAATAACACTTTAGTATAGGGACCAATTATCACTATTAATTAGTTGCTTATTAGCATGCCTATTATTAACATATTGGCTGTTTATTAGTACAGTACTTATTGCGCATGACCATATTCTACATCCCTAATCCTACCAATACCTAAACTTAACAACTACCTTAATATTAATAATCAGCAAATTAGGAGTTTGAGGCAAAAGTCATAGTTAATGGTTTGTTAATAGCGAGAATTAAACCTTAAAATACAGTGTGACCCAAAAAAAACTTACCATGGTATCATGTCCCAAAAAAATCATACTAATACCATGGTCGATCTTTTCTGTGAGCGACTGAGCCCTCCTTAGGGCACATCTCATGTTTTCTCCTCAGCATTGCGTAAGGAGCTGTTCCTGAGAGAAACTCCCTTGAGCGTAATATTCCAAGTGTTGTCATGTTTCTTGGATTGCATGCGATGTTCACACTCTGAGCTTTAAGTGTCAATTTCCTCAGATAACCTTACTGTATTATGGCAGAGAACCCGGCTCATCTGATTGGCGATCTTTTACACTGCGAGTCGGAGTAACCCTGAAATGTTTATATGGGGCCTGCTTTGTATCCTGTTCATTTAGATGGAAACCTCAAAACAGGAGAAGCATTCGGCTTTTGAAAACTAATTCCCCCTCTCTCTCTCTCTTTCTCTTTAGGTCCCTCTGCACTGCCATGAACACATATTACCTGTCCTGTGTACACTGCCACTACAACTGCTTTTATGTTCTCTACAGCAACAAAATTACCTTCCTCATGGACCTTCTCCTCCATCAGTTAACAGTGAGTATTAGTATTAGAGTATTAGTTTGCCTAATCCTGCTCGGTTTTAGGATCTTTATGTGTCGTAAATGCACGGTTATGTCACTACACTATTGTCATTTGAAGGGATAGTTCACCCAAAAATAAAACTCACCCTCATGTCATTCCAAAGTTTTATAACTTACTTTCTTCTGTGCATCCCAAAATTTAAATATCCTGGCTGCCTGTGTCCACATAATGTTGAGCCCTATGATTTCCACGATGCGGAAAACGCAGACAGAATCGTGGGATCCGGTCATAAAAACTAAATTTACCGTATAACGCAGAATGTCACGGAATTTGGCAAATTTTGGATGAATAAATCAAAAGTAGGTCAGTACAGTTCAATCAAAATGCGATATAGACTAGTGTCTGTGAATATTAAGCCGCAAAAAGCAGGCTGTCCGCGGGTCCTTAATGTCTTAATGTCTTAAATAACGTTTTCCTAATAAAAGGCCTTAAAAAGTCTTAAAATGTCTTAAATTCAGATTGATGGGTCTTAAATATTTTTGGTCATTACTGCTAAAATATCTTCAGTCTGACGGACCTAATCTGACTGTTTACAATCATTGGACAGACCGAAGACTGCGTCATCAGACAGAATCGCATTAATGTTAACGTTAGCAGAATACAGGTCGAACTACCTTATTTGTGAATATAATGTTCCCAATAATAATAATAATAAATATAGGTCGAGCTACAGCTAGATGACCACCAGCCTTCTAGCTAGTTTAAAATGGATTTAAAACTTAACTTTCTAGCTAGTTTAAAAAAGCTAGTTTTTTTTTTTATTTGCCCGACCGGACAAACATCCTGATTAAAACTTAAGTAACAAAAATAACCAGCGAAGCATTGAAACGAAAGAATGATACTTCTGATTTTAATACATTCAACGTAAACAGTGATTGACAATGGAATGGTATTTCTGGTATCAGTCGCGCTGTCTCTCTGTAGAGACTTCAAAACAAATGAGCATAACAGCACACATAAAGAAACTCTGTAGAAACACACTGAGGTAAAAATTCTAAATGTGTAGTTTATTTATAACATGATATAGTTCAGTAACATACCAAGGGAGCTATTTTGCTGAATATTCGCACGATTGCAAATGTTACATTGATTTTAGTTCAATAAACAATTAAAGTTAGTTAGTGAAAAAAAGTGAAAGTTGTGACGTATTGTCAAGTATGGTGACCCATACTCGAAATTGGTGCTCTGCATTTAACCCATCCAAGTGCACACACACAGCAGTGAATAGTGAACGAACGCACACACACACACACCGTGAACACACACCCGGAGCAGTGGGCAGCCATTGCTCCAGCGCCCGGGGAGCAATTGGGGGTTCGATGCCTTGCTCAAGGGCACCTCAGTCATGGTATTGAAGGCAGAGAGAGTAATGTTCATTCACAATCCCCACCTTCAATTCCTGCCGGTGTGAGAATCGAACCGGCAACCTTCAGGTTACTAGCCCAACTCTCTAACCATTAGGCCACGACTTCCCCTCGAACTTAACTTAACTACTTAACTACTTAACTACTTACTTAACTACTTAACTACTTACTTAACTTAGTCAAGTAGTTAAGTTGCTTACATTTTAGACACAATATTTACTGTTTTGTTCTGCTTCACCAACGAAAAGTATAGCTGAAGTATAGCACATTCTCCAAGCAACACTCGGCGGTGTTTTGTTATTGAATGATTCAGCGTTTTGAATGAATCAGTTGAATGAATGACTCAATGACTCACTCATTAAGTGACTTACCGCCACCTACTGGTAGTTTAGTATGTTGAAAAGTATGCATTTTCCCCCCAACATTTCTTATTTGTATATTCATAAATGTATTTAAAACATTAATCTCATGACATTATTTATTGCAGTTGTAATTTTGCAGTGTAAATTAGTTAATCTGACTGCTAACATTATTACAATTTATTGATAAATTGTAATAATTTGACATGAAAGGTGATGCATTTAAAAAAGTTTTAAAAATATGCAGATTTAAGTATGTAAAAGGCTGATAGAACACTGATGAAAATATTGCTTCAGAATAATTGTTTACACCACCAAAAATCTCTGTTATTTGGTAGTTTTGTCACATCACAATTAAAAGAACCAAAGACTTAAACTACTTCAGTCTGTGTGCATTGAATTTCTTTAATACACGAGTTTCACAATTTGAGTTGAATTACTGAAATAAATGAACTTTTCCACGACATTCTAATTTATTGAGATCCACCTGTATGTATGTAATATAATGTGTATTTCCATTTCAGGTTTAGGTCTTAAATTTCATACAAGGTGGTATTAAAAAGGTCTTAAAAAGTCTTAAATTTAACTTGATCGTATCTGTAGAAACCCTGAAAAGACTCTTTAAATATGAATCCTGCATGTTCTGTTTCGTTTACTACACAAATGCTGAAGCGCGCGTGATGCTGGCGGTGTTCTCAGCCTCTGCTGCCTCAATATATGAGGACATGAACACATGAACATGATATCTAGAACTGTTCTGAGTCACTGCATTAGCATTTACGTTTCTTGTGAGAAAAACTATAGTCATATCATACACAAACAGAAACCTAAAGGTCTTCGCAACCCGTCATAAATAAAAGTTCGGTTTAACTTGAAGAAACTGTGACAGAAATATATTACCTAATGTAATGATCGTACTACTAATTATAATAATATTATTAAAACATTATTTTTAAGGAATATTTACCAGAAAAATTATTTACCAGAAAATTGTAAAGTGTTTTTTTTATTGTTTTTTTTTTTTTTTTCCAAATTATCAGTTATTTAGAGATGCATAATAAATGAGAACCTCCATTTCCCATTTATTATGACTGCATGTAAACGAGCGACCAGTACTTTGTTTAAAATATCTCCTTTTGTGTTCCACTTGAAAAAGAAAGTCATACGCTTGGAACGACATGAAGGAGAGCAAAAACTGATGGAATTTTCATTTTTGGGGTGAACTAATACTTTTAGGATGCGACTTCCACTTCAGCTTTTAAAGGCCTGAAGTGCTGTTTGTCATGTTTAAAGGGTCATTTCTGTCTTGTTCATCTTGCCAGAGCATATGTAGCTCATCTACCAGTTTAAAGCAAGCGCCAAAATGGATTTTAATACATACAACATTTCTCTTGTTTATATGACTCACTGAATCATCTTAAGTTCTGGGAAAGCTCCACTGCTGAATCACATTTCGCATTGCGTCTGTCCCTTATTTTTTGTCTGTACTTCAGCATGCCCCCCCCCCCCCCCCCCAATCCTTCTCTCCCACCATCCTGTCCTTTGATTTTTGGCAAAGGGGGTTTCAGAACCAAGCACATGCTACGCTTCGAGCTTTTTAAGATGTCATTGAGACGAAGTATGGAAAGACACACTGATGCCAATGGGGTTGTGTTTATGTAAGTTTCTCGGCGTTGATTGAAAAGAACATCAGAAACAGAAATGTTTTCCACTGAATTTGCAACAGGTGCTAAAACTATTTTTTATATATATAGACCCAAATTACACATAATTGGCTACATTTTCATATCCAGAACATATCTCATATCATTTTTGTTACTGTGACATAATGTTGAGACCAAATGAGGAGTCGGTTTTATTAATTTACTAATATGTGAGTAAGTTTAACACATTGCATTGTAATTATAATGTGCATGCAGGTTTTACATTTTAATATGTGCATTCAATTAGTGAATGAGACCCAGTGACTGCGTCTTGTAGGGCTTGTGGGTGTGTGTTTGCACAAGAAACATTGGTTTTGCAAATCATTAAGCCCCAGTCAGTGTGCGTCCCAGTCTAAGAGCCATAATATTTCCTGGGGGTACAGGGGTTTATTTCAAACTCAACACAACAGTCTGTCAGCCCGCTGATTATTTGACATGTGATTGATATAAACAGACAGAATAGTCACCCAAGTGAAGTGAATAAGTCAGTAAAGAGTAATATTCAAGTTATTTTTGCAAGCTGACCTATGTAGCAGTTTACCTGTGTGTGTGTGTGTGTGTGTGTGTGTGTGTTTCAGTGTGGCCAGAATTGGCGTCTACCCTTCCCTTCTCTGTAATTAGATTTGTGGAGAATGTAGCTGGTTTTGCCTGTTCTCTCAGCATACTAACCTACTCCTCTGTAAAAACTGCCATTTTAACATGGGCTGTACCTGTGCTAAAGTCTGTTTGTATTTCTTGTCTTTAACCAGTGACGTCTGAGTAGTCTAAAACCTTAATGCATTTAACCTTATATATGATGCATAAAATTGTATAATAATAGCAAACAACAAAATGGTCATGTTTTGGGAAATTGATAAATATGCTACAGAATTACTAATTATTATTATTTTATTAATTATTCAGTCACTCACTAATTCATTAATAATTTATTTAAAATATAAATTTATTAAATCCACATTACTTTAATTCAATCAATATTACTTCTATTATATATATATATATATATATATATATATATATATATATATATATATATATATATATATATATATATATATATATTTATTAGTGCTGTCAAACGATTAATCGCATCCAAAATAAAAGTTTTTGTTTACATAATGTGTATACTGTATATATGTATTATGTATATATAAATACACACACATACAGTATATATATTTTTTAAATATTTCCATCTATTTCCATGTATATATTTATATTAATATAATTGATATTATATATAAATATTTTAAATGTATAAACTTAACATATTTTTCTTAAATATATACGTGTATGTGTGTGTATTTATATATACAGAATAAATGTACACAGTACACACACATATTTTATGTAAACAAACTTTTATTTTGGATGCGATTAATCATTTGACAGCACACACACACACACATATATATATATAAAAGCATTTTTATTTTTTAATTAATCAAATTATTTTATTAATTATAAATTACCTATATATATATATATATATATATATATAAGCATTTTTATTTTTTAATTAATCAAATTATTTTATTAATTATAAATTACCAACGTATATGCAGACTATAAATTACTTTTTTTTTTTTTGCCAGAAACATACTCTTAGGTAGGTATTTGGCAAATGTAAATGTGCATGGTCCAGTTGTACTGGCTAAATATGCATCCTTGCATTACTGTGGCAGCAACAAACTTTATTCAAGGTTCAGGTAGGTAGCTATAAACATGCTGACAGTTTAATTAGCATTAACTAACTCGCCATTATAATTCTGTTTGTGACAGAAGTTGGCGTGAAAGAAAATTATCATGGAAGACAGTTTACGTTATTGCCCTTGCAAGCTTCACTCTTTGATGCATAAACATTGAGTGAAAAAATCCATTTATGTTCCCTATCCTTGCTCCCATTCTTGTTACATGACCCATCTTTCTCAAGTCTGCCAGTGGTGCCCGCCAACAAGGGAATACCTCTCGTATGCCCGCCATTGGCACGCCACCAGTGACAATGACGCTTCGAGTTGTAACTACCAATTTATAACCCAGAGCTGATGAATAATAGAGCAGCACCCTTGTAGTTATTTATGCGCTAGAGGATCAGGATTCCAACCAAAGATTAATGGCTTGCACATGGAAACAATAGAGGACAGGATCCTTTTTATTTGCATCCTCTGCTTTAATTGGACATGTTTTAAAATGCAAGCTGAGGTTTAAATGACCCTGTCTATTGTGCAACAGTGCTGGGCCGGATATTGAGACCAGCACGGGTCGTTGTTGAGTGATCTCAGATGTCCGTTACTGCCAAGATTGGTGTAAGAGGCAACCATCAGTCAGTTGAGCAAGTGTTTGCAAATTTAAAAAGGTATTTTTAGACCTTTCCAAATCAGTTTCAATGTTTGCTTTGAATACTGTACATCTTGTAGGGATGCAATTAATATGATTGTGTTTTTTGTAAACTGCAGCTAAAGAAGGATTTGCAGTTTAATGTTGTAAGTTATGGTAACAACATTGTATGAAAGCTCCAAACAGAGTTTAAAGAAAATGCCTACAGTTGTTTGAACATGACTATAGTTTTAGACCTTCCCATGTTTGACACGCTCGTAGACATGTTGAGAGCTGTTGACGAAGAGGTTTCATCTGTAGCTCTTGATGAAACCTGAAAGCTCCAACGTGTCTAGACACCATTGTCTTTTTTCTTGGTAGTATCAGGGTAGCGACTACTTCTCACAATGGATTTTTCTGTTTCCATCAATGCTGACTACCACATCTATACCTGTTTCCGTAGCTCTTCGTGCCAGATGAGGACAATTCCATCTTCGGCCGCAGTGTCAATAAGCAGGTCTTTGAGGGTTTGACTACAGGACTTCTGCAGACAGTCACCACAGTGCTGGGGCAGTTGCACCCACCTAATTTGGATGGAGATGCTCCACGTATATGCACTCCGGATGGCAAGAGCAGACCTGTTGCCAGTGAGAACTTCAACACACGAACTCAAGATCTCATCAGGTTATTGCTTTGTGTTTTCTTCCTGATTCAGCTTCTTGAATGCTAATCTTATGCCCAGTGTTTAAGACAACATTGCTAGTTGCTTGTTAGCAACAATATTTTTTCCAATGTAAAATACACAAGAGTTTCTCAAATCTTGGAATGAGATCCCTTGTGCATGGAATGACCTCTTGGAATGGATCCAGAGGTTAGCTTGGACAGACAATTTGGGAAATTTGTTCAAAAGTCTACTCCAGTTTAATGACATAATAATCTTGTGCACTTAATAAAGACCTGGCTTTCTGCACATTTGCTGGGTGGAGTATGCTCTTGAATGCACCTCTTTCCTAACTTAGCTGTAAACTCCTTCTTATATCTGTGCTCTAAACCAAAGTTTTTTCATCTTCACATCAGCCAAAATTCCCTTCTGGAAGTGCACGACTTGAAGTTGAACTCTGCATTGGAGTAGGGCAGTGTGGAGGAGAGCGCCAGTGCTGGGCTTTCCCCTACTCTCTGAGGAAAGGCAGACAGCCCAGCCTGCTAAGAATCCCAAGCTTCCCACAATCCCTCAGTGTTCCCTCCCATGATTTGTTTGACACAAGCAGTCTCAAGCCCAGTGCAGTGACCGTGGAGTGACCTTACAGACATGGCTGGAACAGACCAAGTAGTGGCTGGATCATCAAAAATAAAACTGCAGAGAAGAAATGTGGTGTTTTTCCTTTTTAGTTTTTCATTGACTGCAAAAGTAAAAAGGAAACAGACTTAAGGTGGCGAATAGAAGTGATACAAAGACCAAATTCAAACCTGCATTTCCCATATGACCAGCAAGGCTCGATGTAGGCATTAACAGATGGCCACGGATCCAAAAAATGGTCATATTTCTCTCATTATCTGTCTGATGTAAAAAATAAAGTGAAAACCAAATGATATTGGTCAGAATTTGTAGAATTTAATTTGATGTAGGTGGAAAAACTGAATAAGTCACATCCATGTCCGCTAGACCTTTGGTGGAACCTAATCGTGACTGATCACTTGGCTTATGTTGCCTGGATGAAGCATCTGAAAGGCTGCACAATGGTGTGTGGAAAGTCGCTTTCTCCTCAAGCCAAACCCAATAGGAGGATAAAGCAATAACAAGGGGCTTTAGTTCAGGTGATGGCCGACCTGTTGAGAAGAAGGGAGAGGGAGAATTGTAATTACCTTTATTGAGTGCAGCCTCATTTGACTGACAGCCGTAACAAAAGGAGGTATGAGGGAAGTAGAAAAAGAGAGAATGAAGGGGAAAAAGATACAGACTGGGGAACAGAAGCTAAAGAAGAGCGTGTGAGATGTGGATCTGCAACTGACTCAGCTTTTAGCTACGCTGGAGCCACAAAACGCTGGCCCAGACTTCGCTGGAGGTCCAGTGATTGACTGTCAGGAGACTTTCAGCAGTGCGAGAGGGTGGAGGGACAGAATACCTGAGCCATGAGGGAAGAAGGAGGGCTTTTCTCCTGTTCTAGATCTGAGCTGGCACACGGAGACACAGTCATCCACTAATACTGTAATTAGGCCTGATTTGTAGCCAGGAGGGTGCGGACCAACACGGTCATGAGACCTTTCATTTGACCAGACAAATTAGAGATATAGACATAATAGGCAGGAGTTGTGGGCTCAGATGAGAGCTCAGATTTCAGGCCAGGAGTATTCTGGATTGCAGTGGCCTTCATGACCCTGAGCTGTCTACTTAGACAACATTTTAAGGTATCATAAGTGTGCTGCCAATTTGAAGCCTGTTACAGAAAGCCCAAAACCATATGCTGCTCTCATTTTGGCCAATATTAACGGTATAGTTCACCCATAAATGAACATTCTGTCGTTACTCACCCTCATGTCATTCCAAACCCGTAAGACCTTCGTTCATCTTCAGAACACAAATTAAGATATTTTTGATGAAATCCCAGAGCTTTCTGACCCTGCATAGACAGCAACGCAATTGACACGTTCAAGGCCCAGAAAGTTAGTAAAGACATCGTTAAAATAGTCCATGTGACATCAGTGGTTCAACCTTAATTTTATAAAGCTATGAGAATACTTTTTGTGTGCAAAGACAACAAAAATAATGACTTTATTCAACAATTTCTTTTATCCCGTCAGTCTTCGATGTAAGTTCATGACAGTACCACAACGCATGCGTGTCGCATGTGACGCAGATTCTGACGTAGAACCTGGATACGCTGTGCCTTTTTTGCAAGCAGAGCAATGCACACACATGCATTATGGTACTGACATAAACGAGTGTCAAAAACAGGTTTGAACGACATGAGGGTGAGTAATTAATGACAGAATTTTCATTTTTGGGTGAACTAACCCTTTAAGGCACCTTTATATTTTCCCCAGAGAAGGCAATCCCACATAGTGTGGCAAACTTGGTGGAAAATTCATCCAAAACGGCGAATAACAGAAAACAAATGTTGACAATAAATATGCCCAAAATCCACTCAAGGAAATGATTAATGTGATTGTCATTCAAATGTTTTTTGTTAAGTCTGATGCATTTCGGCTTGTTTCCTTCAGCTATGTGGTGAACATGGGCTTAATCGACAAGCTGTACGGCTGTTTCCTGTCCATACAAGGACCGATTGACGAAAGTCCCAAGATGGCTGCCTTTCTCGAGCAAGCCACAGCTTTCCTCCATGGGATGTGCAAGTTGTGTTTTGCTGTGACTGGTCGGTGAGTGGTTAATGTTACTTCATTTGTCTCCATTATTTTCATCCTCTCTTTGAAATGCCCCTCCAGTCTGCTTACAAAAAAGTAGCATGGCATATACCAGGACGTCTTTACAATATTTTGGTATTCTTTGAATTGCTTTTGAATTACTAGTTACCATGGTTGATATTTAGTACTATAAGGGTTCTCAAAGTTCAATCATACTACAATCACTGTACCACAATACATCCACAGTATCTATTTATATTGGTTGCACCCTTCCCAAACATCCCCAGACTTGTAGATAATCTCATTCCTATCTGAATGAATAGGTGAAGTCCACTGTAGTTTTGTTGTTCAGATGTCTGAAGAGGTGCAGACCAGAGACAGCAGCCCCATCAATCAGCAGCTCATTTCCCAGTGTCTGATGACACTAGCCCTGCAGAGCCTGTGCTGATAGTCATCTAGCGGCCCCGCAGCTCTGTCTCCCCGCACTGTAAACTCCTGCTTGCGGCCCACCCACGTGTGTGTCTGAGTACGTTTGTGCATGCACAACTGCTGACAGAGGCTAACCACACTGTCACAGCTTGTGATATCCCGCCTTTGACCTCTGACCCTGACTTGCGGAAAAGACAACTCACTACTGATGCAGCACTGTTGCTTTCGACATTCGTTAAATTGCACTGTAAACATTTTAGGAGTGGTCGTTTGTGTACATTGTGAAAACACGATCTAACATGAAATGTGATGTTGAAAAAAATGCATATTTCATCTAGACCTGATTGTAAGGTGTGATAAAAGGTAGGAAGAAAGTGATACTGACATATTTTCAACCATGCTACTCATGTGTTTCAGAACAATTTGAATGAAACTCTCTTGATCTCCACTTTAGTCTGAATGAGTCCTTGCATTTGCACAAATTCATATTTCAGTCCATTCCACTTGGATTTTAGAGTTTCTTCAAAGGTCATAGCTCCTCCTTTATTGCCAGCTATGTTCTATTCCAGCTGTTGCATGCTATAACGCCACCCAGCTGGTTATGACAACTCCAGTGTCTCTCCCAACATCCTTTGGCTTCTGACACTGAATATCTGTGAGAAACCCCAGTGCCAGTTCTTCTCTTTAATAGTCCTGCTCAGCAGCATAATCAACATCCTTCATAATCAAGTCAATGCTCCATTCCGTCTTTCTTCACCATGCTGAAGGCCAGGAAGTTGTCCCTTTGTGGTTCGTGTTAGACATTTCCGAGTTGCTCTGCTCACTTGCAGTTGCCAGACCCTGGGATTTGTTCTTACAGCGTGTGCTTTGTGTTTCTGTCACCGACTACAAGTGTATTTGGTGGGATTAAGTATCGATAGTCATCAACGCCAATGAAAGCTTGTCAAGGAGCGCTTGTGCTTGACTAATGGCGACGTGCTTGCTTATGAGTTGTGGCTTGTGTTGCAGTCAGAATGGACTGAAATGTTGGTGCTTGTTCTGCTTTGGATCTGGGGACTTTCATTTTTTAAAGTTAACTAAGGGGACTTTTTCTTGCTATAAAGCAGGGTGCGCAATCCTGCTTCTGGAGATCTACCTTCCTGCAAAGTTTTTGCTCTAATACATCTCTCTACAGTCTTTTAGGACTCCCAGCCTTGATTATTGGCGCAGGTGAGTTTGGTCAGGGTTTGATTCAAATCAACAGAAGCAACTCTGAGCACTCCTGGTGTAAAGCGACAAGAAGCTATTGGGAGAGAGACCAGGAAAGGGGTCGGGAAATGGTTCAGGATGTATTCGGATCCTGACCCCATTCTCTTTCTGACTCTATGCCATGGTGTCATGGATCCAGCAGAGTTTTAGACACCTTGACCGAGTAGGAACCTTATTTTTTTTCTCGAGTCATTAAATTGCCCTTTTCCTTCAAGGAAATCGTTTCATGGCAAATCAAAGTTCCAGATATATTTTATCTCGTCCTCTCCAAATCGGATAGACACTAACAACATTACAATAGGTTTAGCTGTAAGCATGGATTAATCAGTCGATGCTGATTTGGGGTCAGTGGTTAGACTCAAATTGCCTCTGTCAGGCCTTTCACTTTCATCCCACTCCACTGTCTCCTGTTTCAGGGTCAGGAGATGTGAAGTACGTCATGCACAGTCACTCTGTGAGAACCAAGTCTTTGTTCCCTCATGTAGACTCTGATCACAACTGTCGGCGGATGCTGCCTTTCTCCTCTGAACTAAGACCAGTTCTGGGGATTTTCTTTTGCCGGTTAAGGTTAAACGTAGATGAGAGGCGCAGAGCCGAGATCAGTCCCACAAGGTGACTTCCACCCGGAAGCTTATTCCCGAGTAGCCGATCTCTTGCACTTGCTGTGATCTCATTGTCGAGGGTGAGGTTTCCCCCTCACCGAGCTTGACACTCTCTTCCCCCCTTGGCTTACCAAAAGGTCTGTTTCCCCTCCAGTGCACTTGGTGTAGTATTCACGGACGTATCCTCAACTGCAATGTGACACCTTGTAGAACCTGCCCCTTTTGTGCTGTTTAGGGATCAGCCCTTGATACCAAAATCCAGACTCTTGCCACTGAGACGGTAACGGAAGATCTTGTCTCAGCTCAGCCTTAAGGAGCGCTTCTGCTCAGGCCCTCAGGGGTATGAAGTTACCAATCCTGCTAATCTGCAGGGTGTTGTCCTGACTGAGACGCACAAACATGCTGCTGTAAATCTGGTAAGATAGGTCTTAATTAAATGTGCTGCAACACAAGATAGCCAGAGAGTGAGGTGAGTTTGCATAGTTGTCGAGCCAGTGCTATTGGCTGACAGATGGCTGTCCAAGTTCCAAGGCTTCACTCCACTTTGGCTCTTCTGTTGCTGTGTGGACCGCTCCAGGATGGTCATTGGTGTATGAGATGTTTGGACGGTCAGCTTCATAGCTTAGAGGCTCAACTTCCCCAAGATTCACCTGATCAGTTGGTGATTTTGTCACATTTATAGATGATATCTTTACCTCACCTCTATATCCATCTCTTCCTAAGCTCTAGATATTCATTCTGTATATCTGTCAATTATAGTCTGTCCACTTCTTTAAATATTCTATACATTCATTCTATATTTAAGTTTGTCACATTGTATTTGTCTCTGTATATTTATTTTTTTATCTGTTCCACATCTTGTCCATCTCTCTATATATTCGATACATCTGGCCACCACATTCTGTCCATTTCAATATGTTCTATATATTAATTCTTTCTGACACATTCTATCATCGCTGTACATTCATTCTATCTATCTATCTATCTATCTATCTATCTATCTATCTATATATATATATATATATATATATATATATATATATATATATATATATATATATATATATATATATATATATATATATATATATATATATATATATATATATATATCTCACATTCTATCCATCTCTATAAATTCTATATATTTATTCTATACATCACTTTCTGTTCATCTCTGGAAGTTCTATGTTCATTCTTTACATCTGTCTTTGACATTCTATCAAATTCTGTACATTCTATATATTCATTCTAAACATTGGCCACTATATACTGTTTTTCTCTGTTCATTCTACACATATATTCTATACATTTGTCCAAAACATTGTTTATGCAGTCTACACATTTATTCTATATCTCCCCACTACATTGTCATCTCTATGCATTCATTATTTATGTTTGTGCACCATGTTCTATCCATGACTACACTTCTACACATTAATTCAATAAATATGTCCACCAAATTCAGTTCTTTTTTGTTTTTTGTTTTTTTGTTTTTTTTCTCAATAGATTTTTTACATTTATTCTATAAATATGTCCATCAAATTCTATCAGTCTCTCTGGACATTCTCTACATTCATTTTATATGTCTGTTCTGTTATAACACCAAATTCTGTGCATTCTTATTTTACAATTGCCATCACAATCTTGCTATTCATTCTATATTCATTTTAAAAATCTGCCCATTGTATGCATTTCTCTGTACATTGTATACATTTGTTTTAATTATCTATCCATCTCTCAGTACATTCAAAGCATTCATACTGTACATCTCTCCATCACACTCTATCCATTATATAGATAACATTGTTCATTACATTCTATTCATTTCTCAATAGATTATTTTTCTTCATCTGTCAATCTCATTCTGTCTGTGCATTCTGTATGTTAATATTATACATCTATTATCTTCTCTCTGAAGGCCAGTATCACTGATACCAATACTACTGATGTCTCTAGAAAATAGTCCCCCCCCCCAATATTTAACAATTGACTATAGCCATTGAACATTACAGTATAATTGAAAGCTATCAATTTGAATATTTATTAGACTTTTAAAAAATAACTTGTAATTTAAGTGAACTTAAAACAATCTTCACATAAGCCCATTAAAATAAATGTCATATTTACCTGTGCCCTTCAGCAGAAATATAGTGTACAGAAATTAAAGTTATCAAACACTAAATTCTAAATTAAATATAGATGAATATAAAAGTTAAAGCTATAAAAGTTATTGATTTCCTCTTCTTCTTTTTTTTCTTTGATGAACAGACATCACAGCAGCAGGTTAGGTTGTTTTGGCTGCTATTTCTTTAAGAGCTGCCACTACTCTCAACTCTCTTTACCTTTTCTGACCCACATCAGGTCTTAAAGTCTCTACTAATGAACTGATGAGTTGGATCGGGTGTGTGCTGGGCTGAGGGAGACAGTGCTGGGCTGCTCCAGGACAGTTTTGAAAACCATTTCAGAGACATGTTCTTAAGTGTGACTCATACAATGTATTACATGCATGCACAGTTTTAAGGCAGCTTCAATCGCCTTTTATGGTAACTTCATGACTTAACTGACAATGTAATTTCATTCGTACTTTCATATGAAATGATACAGGCTACAGCGCGCGCCAGCACGCGCTACAAGCCCAGTACCGTTTCTTCATTTGTTTGACTCGTGCCTTGCGCTGAAGTGAAGTTGTAGCGCGCGTCTGAATCGTCTCCTGTTTGATATGGTCATAAAGACGTTCTGCGACTGAATAAATGCACTTGTCAAGAGAAAAAGCCCCTGCGTTAATTGCGTTAAATATTTTTAATGTGTTAAACTGGAAAAATCAATCGCCTGCGTTAACGCGCTAATTATATATATATATTTGGGGTGTAACGGTACACAAAAATGACGGTTTGGTACATAACTTGGTTTTAATGTCACGGTTCGGATACGATTTTGGTCCAGCAGGGGGAAAAACTAAACTTTTTTTTTTTTTTTTTTTTTTTTTTTTAAATAGTGGTTTACTGAACAAGTTGCTCTTTCTTTAAATATTCAATTATAGTTTAAATTTTCTTAGTGATAAAAATCTACCTCAGCTTATGCTTAAAACTATAGGGAGCCCTTTTACATTATAAGGTTACAATTAGGCCTAACAACTTAACCCAAACTTAAATTTAATTACTATTTATTTTTAAATAGATGATCAACACCCAACTTTAAAAAAAATTGTATGCAAACATGTAAATTAATGACTTGCTGAGGTAAGTGAAATGCTACGTGACATTTTATTTCCACGCTGTTTTGTTAATGTCTTTCCCGCGGTTGAAACACTGATTGAGCAATTACATGAGGCATGAGATGTTCAGTCATGTTTATTCGCGTTAAAACTAGTAGTACAGAGGAAGGAATGATCGCGTTCACTTCGCGCTCCGCTCTGCACAAGTCTGCGGCGCATCACGGCTCAGACGCGGGAACTGGAGCTGATCGCGGCCGCTCGAGTCAATGCTTGTGTTGGGTTTATACCAGCACGCTTCTGAACTGTCCCAGAAGCAGCTCTCCGAGGCGTTTATACAGCGATCTGTCATGCCACATCGAAGACCGTCAAAACGCCATTTATTATTTGAATTTCCTGAAATTTTTTTATAAAATACTGTGTTCGTTCAGATGGTACACATGCATACAAAACTAAAAGACCCGTACCGAAACGGTTCGGTACGAATACGTGTACCGTTACACCCCTAAAATAAATAAATAAATAAATAAATAACACCTTTGCAGGTGTTTTGAGTTGATTAGCTGATTGGCATGTCACCATATTCTAATTTGTTGAGATAGTGAATTGGTGGGTTTTTGTTAAATGTGAGCCAAAATCATCACAATTAAAAGAACCAAAGACTTAAACTACTTCAGTCTGTGTGCAGTGAATTTATTTAATACACGAGTTTCACAATTTGAGTTGAATTACTGAAATAAATGAACTTTTCCACAACATTCTAATTTATTGAGATGTACCTGTGTGTGTGTGTGTGTGTGTGTGTATATATATATATATATATATATATATATATATATATATATATATATAATATATATATACACATATACATATATATATATATACACATATACATATATATATATATATACACAGTGGGTACGGAAAGTATTCAGACCCCCTTCACTTTTTTTCAATTTTATGTTGCAGTCTGATACTACAGTTGTTTAAATTCTTTTTTTTTTTCTCATTACTCTACACTCTGTCCTTTATAATGACAAAGTGAAAACGGAATTTTAGAAATGTTTGTAAATTTATTAAAAAGAAAAAACTGAAATATCACATTTACATAAGTATTCAGACCCTTTACTCAGTACTTAGTTGAAGCACCTTTGGCAGCAATTACAGCCTGGAGTCTTTTTGGGTATGACGCAACAAGCTTTGCACAACTGGATTGGGGGAATTTCTGCCATTCTTCTTTGCAAATCCTCTCAAGCTCGGTCAGGTTGGATGGGGACCGTCTGTTGACAGCCTTTTTCAGGTCTCTCCAGAGATGTTCGATAGGGTTCAAGTCAGGGCTCTGGCTGGGTCACTCTAGGACATTCACAGAGTTGTCCCTAAGCCACTCCTGTGTTGCCTTGGCTGTGTGCTTAGGGTCATTGTCATGTTAGAAGGTGAACCTTCAGCCCAGTCTGAGGTTTTGAATGCCCTGGACTGGGTTTTCATTAAGGCTATCTCAATATTTTGGTGCATTGAGCTTTTCTTCTACTCTGATGAGTTCCTCAGTCCCTGCCGCTGAAAAACAGCCCAACAGCATGAGGCTGCTACCACCACACTTTACTTTTGGGATGGTACTCTGCAGGTGATGAGAAGAGCCGGTTTCCTTCAAACATGATGCTTAGAATTGAGGTTCATCAGACCAGGTAATCTTGTTTCTCAGAGTCTGAGGGTCCTTTAGGTGCTTTATTGCAAATTCCAAGTGTGTTTTCATGTGTCTTCACTGAGGAGAGGATTGAGTTTGGCCACACTGCCATAAAGCCCAGATCGGTGGAGTGTTGCAGTGATGTTTGTCCTTCTGTAGGTTTCTCCCATCTGCATATATGATCATGGAGCTCAACTAGAGTGACCACCAGGTTCTTGGTCACCAGTCTAGACAAGCCCCTTCTCCATCAATTGCTCAGTTTGGCTGGGGACCAGCTCTTGGAAGAGTCCTGGTTGTGCCAAACTTCTTCCATTTGAGAATTATGGAAGCCACTGTGCTCTTGGGAACCTTCAGTGCAGCAGAATTTTTTTTGTAGCCTTCCTCAGATCTGTGCCTCAATACAATCCTGTGTCTGAACTCTGCAGGCAGTTCCTTTGACCTCGTGGCTTGGTTTTCGCTCTGATATGCATTATCAGCTGTGAGGCCTTTTACAGAGAGGTGTGTGCCTTTCCTAATCATGTCCAATCAATTTAATTTACCACAGGCGGACTCCAATCAAGGTGTAGAAACATCTCTGCAATGATCAAGAGACATGGGAGGCACCTGAGCGAAATTTCAAGTGTTGTTGCAAAGGGTCTGAATACTTATGTAAATGTGATATTTCAGTTTTTTCTTCTTAATAAATTTACAGACATTTCTAAAATTCTGTTTTCACTTCATCATTATGAGGTACAGAGTGTAGATTAATGAGAAAAAAAAATGAATTTAAACAATTGTAGTATCAGGCTGCAACATAACAAAATTGAAAAAAGTGAAGGGGGTCTGAATACTTTCCGTACCCACTGTGTGTGTGTGTATGTGTATATATATATATATATATATATATATATATATATATATATATATATATATATATATATATATATATATATATATATAGCCCCTTCTTTCTTCTCCTGTATCTCTATTTTACTCCTCTGTTCTTTGTCTTTCTCTCTGATCTCCAGTCCTTGATCCCAGGCTCAGAAGTGTAAAGTCTTTCCTATCTCTCCTCATATATTAGACCACAGCTACCCTCACTGTGTCGTTGTGTTCATTCCTTTGCCAGGCAGGGCCAAATGTTACCAGTTAAACATATTTGCCCCGTAGGCATGCTTCACAGATGGGGCTTGCCTTTGTTATTTATATCAGAACGGACAGACTCTGGTCTAGCAAGTAAATCTAGAAGCCGCAGGGACAAGACATCCCACACTCCCCTACATCCTGGGTCTTCGGTTTTTGTGGCTTAAGCAAATAACCAGCAACACCTCAGGTTATGATCCTTTTAGACCTGTGCACCATACAACAGCCCTGTGCACTGCTGACTTTGTTTGAAAGGCCAGTGATTCAGATTGAAAGGTGCATAAACATGAGAACCTTATTTGTACTGGCCTTATACATGTGATACAATGAGAAGTACCTTTGGCCTTGCTAATAGAATAATGGTATTTCTGACCCCGGTTTGTTTTTCATTTCTTGCGTGTCAGTCACTGGTTAAAGGGTATTACTTGTTGAACAAAGTGGCCTTTTGTATGACACCATGAGTGATTGATCTTGTTTGTGGATATTTGAGTAAGAGTATTTTCCTACACAACGTTATGTGCTTTTTCTGAATGTATGTTGCTGTCTGTTGATTTAGGCTATGTTCAGATTGTCATACTGCCTTCTAATTTTTTTTTTTCTTTTTTTATTTTATTTTTTTTTTTTTTTTTAAAGAAGAATGCTGTGCAGTGTATGCATTTTTTTTTAATATGGATTTTATATGGATTTTTTATATGCATATTTAGATGGATATGCATGATCTACTACAGAATCTTTAGTACACTGCATAGAATGAAAAAAGTTTTACATTTTTAGATTTTATGAAAACTTTCTTATTTTGCCAAAAATTTTATTATTATTATTATAAATAGTTTGGCAGCATGATATGGCAGCATGGCATGAAATGAGTTAAATAGATTTTACAATAATGATATTAATATTTAATAATAATAATAATAATAATGATGATAATAATATTGTTGTTATTGGCAGCCATCTAAATAATAATTATTATTAGTAGTAGTAGTAGTAGTATTTTACAAAAAGTGGACATTGCATACTAACCATATTGCAGTTTTTTCGCCCTCCAATTCCTCCAATTATTTTGTAATAATGATATTAAAATTGTGTAATAATATTATTATTGACAGAAATATACAATTTTAATCATTTAATAATAAATAATAATTATTATTATTATTATTATTATTATTATTATTATTATTTATTAATTAATTAATTAATTAATTAACTATTTTTATTTATTTAGCAAAAAGTGGACATTGCATAATGACCATATTGCAATTCTTTTACCCTCCAATTCCTCCAATTATTTTATAATAATGATATTAATATTTTATAATAATATTATTGTTAGTGGCAATATAAAATTTTAATAGATTTAATTATTATTATTATTATTATTATTATTATTATTATTATTATTATATTTAGTTATTTAACAAAAAGTGGAAATTGCATAATAACCATAATGCAATTCTTTCACCCTCCAATTCTCGTTCTCAGTTCCCTGAGCGTCTTTGACAACAAACGTCAGGACCCCACCGGTTTGACGGCCCTCCTGCAGAGCACAGACCTGGTGGGCGTCCTCCACATGCTGTACTGCATCCTGCTCCACAGTGCCCTCCCTGACTCTCTCTCAGCCGGCCCTGTGGGCCCCCAGGAGCCTTACAGCCCCGCGGTCATCCAGGTGGCCCTCCAGGGACTGTGCTTCCTCAACACCTTCGCCCTGCTGGACCTCTCAGCCTTCCAGGTATTAATTTCTGGTGTGGCTCCTGTATGTTATAGATGTATCAAATGGTTGAAAAATTAAATGAATATCACTGCCAAATCTTCAGGGTAAATATTCATTTAATTAGTTAGCATACCAAACAACTCGGTTTTTAGGGCCCGACTTTTCGCACATTGACAAAAAAGAATCTGGCTCAAGTGTTTTATAGAGTCCAGAAGACCATGTTTACCTTCTGAAAAGGACCGCGACCCTCTGTTGAGCTACGCCTCATGTGATGAATAACCTTTTTGCTCTGGTCCTGTTTACAATCTGTGAGATCCTGCCTCTTTGATTCAAAGCTCTGCGGAAGGATGCTTGTATGTGACCATATCTTTTGTGGTATGCTGTCCATCCTGTTAGAGTAGTTCAGCTCTCTGAAGCCACCCTGTTCGCTTAAAGTAATGCCGCACAGCTTGTTTTTTTCTAAATGCAGCAGTCAGACCACTGGTTTGGCCTTCAGCTAGCAGCAGATCTGTCAGCCCCATCCTTCAGACAGATGTTCTGAAAGCAATAAAAAGCTCCTGGGCTCTCATTAATGGTTGTGTAGGTACATCTACACACACAAATGTGGACCGTAAAGACATAAGCCTCAAGCTAATGGTCCAGTCAGGGTTTCCTCCAAATGCCCTCAGAGCCACTGGTAGGATATCAGTGTTTCTTCACAGAACAAAGTTAACCCAGTGGATGTAAACACACCTGACCTCTGACCTTGGACCAGTCATGTTGAAAGCTCCGGGTGAGTAATGCGGACGGAGAGTGGCGTAACGTGCACAGGCTCCGGTCGTACTTCAGCCGACATGATAAAGAGACAAGAACGGTATCACTAGGCTAAATCATCATGTAAACACCTAGGCGTGAACGAGGAGGGTGGAAAACCTAAGAATTACTTCAGTGTGTTGCTGTAGATGCTCTGTGTCTCTCACGCTTTTTCAGTTTCTCGTGCCAACTATTCGAAACAGCTGGGAATCAGTATGATGGGCAATTTTAATTTTGTATTTTGTAAATAAAGTCAGTATTGGGGAGTAACAAAGTAGCTACTAGTTTTGTATTGATAGTTTAGTTTGAATTTAATGTAAATTTACCTATTCAAGTGTAATGCCGTTTAATCCCACAGTCATGGGAATGTGTATATGCAATATATATATACATATATTTATATCTATCTTAAAACAATGTGGTAATGAGCAACTGTAAAAATCAGGATTCATTGTTCAAAAGGTGTATTCTTTATACCTTGTATTCTCCTACTCCTCTTTTTACTTGGATTTCAGCTTTTAAGGGATAGTTCACACAAAAATGAAATTTTTTTATCATTAATTACCCTCATGTTCCAAATCTGTAAAACCTTCATTCATCTTCGGAACACACATTAAGATATTTGATATTTGAACAGTTTCTTGTCTTCCATGTCAGTCTTCGATACGAGTTCACGAGAGTACCATGACGTATGCGCTGCACCTTGTTTACAAGCAGAGGAATGCACACGCATGTGTCACGGTACTGTCGTGAACGCACGTTGAAGACTGACACGGAAGAAAAGAAATTATTGAATAAGTCACTGTATTTGTTTTCTTTGCGCACAAAAAGTATTCTCGTAGCTTCGTAAAATTACGGTTAAACCACTAATGTCACATGGACTATTTTATCAATGTCCTTGCTACGTTTCTGGGCCTTGAATGTGTCAGATGCATTGCTGTCTGTGGAGGGTCAGAAAGGTCTCGGGTTTCATCAAAAATATTTTAATTTGTGTTCCGAAGATGAGCAAAGGTCTTGCAGATTTGGAACGATATGAGGGTGAGTAATTAATGACAGAATTTTCATTTTTGGGTGTACTATCCCTTTAACTTTGGTTATATCCACATAGAAAAAAACAAGTTCAACACAAAATAGGAGGTACCAGCAGCATTTTGGATAATGCATTAACATTATTTCATGAGATGATGTGGATAAGAGTACACCCTGAGCTAGAGACTCATTGAGGTGGTGTCTTTCATGCCGGTTTAGCTGTTACCAGACTGGATGTATAAGTATAGCCCTATAGAATAGATCTGGTTGCTTTGTAGCAGAGCTTCTAGACAAAACACAGCCTTAGGTTTTAATTGTTGTTTTTTTTTTCTGCTTTTTTGATAATTGAGCGTAATCCATCTCTTCATATTATATAGGTCAGCTTGTGGCACGGTAGGCGTTTCTTTGGCCTCGGGTGGTGCGTTCAGAAAACAAAATTAAAAACACAATTACTGCTTTTTTTATTTTCAATTAAGTGTTAATGCATATGATTAATTGTTTAACAGTTAATTTTTTTATTTTGGTTTCTGAAATTTCAAAATTTAAAGTCTTTTTTGGTTTAGTTTGGTTTGATTTGTATGGAAGCCCATTTCTGCCGCTGAATAAGAAATGAAAAAAAAAAGGTAATTGCGGCGGTTTATCTCAGTTCTGAGATTTTTCTTGCAATTGCAAGTTTACATCTTGCAATTAACTTTTTTTTTCTCAGAATTGCATGATACAAATTCTCAATTCTGACTCTTTTTTTTATATATATATATTTCTGAATTGTGAAATTCACAGTTCTGACTTTTTTTTTTTTTCCTCAGAATTGCGTGATAGACAAAGTCACAATTGCAAGATAGAAACCCACAATTCTGAGTAAGTCACAATTCTGACTTTTTTTTTCTCACAATTCCGATCTTATATCTTGCAATTCTGGCTTTATAACTAGCAGTTGCAAATGTATATCTCACAATTCTGAGAAAAAAAGTCAGAATTTGGAGATGTGAACTTGGAGTTGTGAGAATTGTGAGATAAAAACTCGCAATTACTTTTAAAAAAAAATAAATAAATAAATAAATTATTCACTGGCGGAAATGGGCTTCCATAGATTTGTTTTTGTTTTGTTGTGTTTTGTTTTGGTTTGTATTGTTTTGATTTGTATTGTTTTAATTTGTTTTTGTTCTGTTTAGTGTTTTTAGTTTTTTGTTGTGTGTGTGTGTGTGTTGGTTTGTTTTGTTTCGATTTGTTTTGTTTTTGTGAGACAAGCAAAGAGCTCTGCTGCCTCCATCCACTGTACCTCTGTCAAGCATATGAATGTCATCCTTACAGTCTAAATACTAGAATTACACACAGTACTTTGAACCTAAAACGTAAAATTACATTTGTTCACTATTTAATATTTACATAATTTGCTTACCTTTCAATAGTGTTATTAACAAATATTCAGTTGTGGTACTAAAAAAAAAAAAATTAGAAGTCTTGCAATTATTCATTTGGTAAGATTTTTTTTTTTACAAACAGACTGTCTGTGGTGATGCAAACCTAGCGTCTTGCTCCCATTACATATGCTA
Source organism: Spinibarbus caldwelli (assembly GCA_039654775.1). Classification (NCBI taxonomy): domain Eukaryota; kingdom Metazoa; phylum Chordata; class Actinopteri; order Cypriniformes; family Cyprinidae; genus Spinibarbus; species Spinibarbus caldwelli. The sequence continues at coordinate 18,689,537 of CM077264.1, read as the reverse complement.
AGAATTTCAGGTATTGTTGTTTGTGGTTGTTTAGACTCTCCATCCCATAACACTCTCCAAACCAGCAGAAAATGTCAGTAGTTTCAGTCCTGACCCTGAGGCGTTCAGTCATGTTGACATGTTTAATAAATACTGTCTCTAGACCAGCAGATAGCATCTCTTTAGTTTGAGGGAATTGGGGGGTCTTGAGGTGGGACTACTGATTCCAGAACCAATTCGACCTTCACGAGCAACAAGTTCCACCTCCTTCTCTTGCACCACGTCTCCTGCTGAGAAAAGATCACCCTCATGATGTTCCAAACCTGTATGATTTTCTTTCTTCTCATAACACAAAAGATGATGTAGAAAATATCTCAGTGTGGTTTTGTCCATAAAATAAAAGTGTTTTGGACCCCATTGACTTTTATTGCATGGACTAAAAACATTCTGTTCTGAAGAAGAGCGAAGAGACACATTTTTGGAACAACATGAGCATCAGTAAATGATTAAACAGTTTTAATCTGTGTGTGATCTATTCATTTAATAGTGTCAAAATCCCTGTATTGCACAGTTTTTTTCAATGGCTTTTTGCATTTTTAATACACAGAAACTTCGCTGACTCTTCCACTGATCAGATTCTGATGTAGGTGTCTGTTGTGTCCAGTGTGTTTTAGGAGCGGAGGGTCTGTCTCTGGCCTTCAGACACATTGTGAGTTCTCTGCTGTGGTACTGCTCTCAGCATAGCTCCGAGGAGCTGCTCCATGAGCTCATCATCTGCGTCGGCTACTTCACTGTCAACCACCCAGACAACCAGGTGGGATTACCTTCATTATTACTGTTATGTAATGTGCTAGCTTGCCAACACGTTTGTTTCATTAATACATATGGTGTCATGATTATATATTGATGCATTTTTAGTATATTAAGCATTCTTATCAAATACACCCACACAAAACATATACTTTTAATCAGCAAGGATGCATTAAATTGATCAAAAGTGACAGTAAAGACATTTAAAATGTTACAAAAAAAATTGTATTTTAAATAAATCCTGTTCTTTTGAGCTTTCTATTCATCAAAGAATCCTGAAAAATGTATATTATATATAAAATATAAAGCAGCACAACTGTTTTCAGCATTTATCAAATCAGCATATTAGAATGATTTCTGAAGGATCATGTGACACTGAAGACGAAAGTAATGATGCTAAAATACACAAGAATTAATGACATTTTAAAATATATTAAAATAGAAAAGTTATTTTAAATTGTAAAAAGTATTTCACATTATTGCAGTTTTTACTGTATTTTTGATCAAATAAATGCAGCCTTGGTGAACATAAGATTTCAAAAATGTTTAAAAACCTTGCCGACCCAAACTTTTGAACGATAGTATATCCACAACATGTTTTTTGACGGATCGTGTAGTATAACCATTTCATCCCAGATTTTTCAAAGCTAAGTGAGCACATCATTTACTCGAAACTGGTAATAACTGCTAATATTTAGTTGATTAGTATTTTTTACCACTGTGAATTGAATATGATACAGTATGTTTAATGTTACATTAATTTTATATTAGATGATCATTTATGTAACATCTAATAACGACGACAAATTGTGGATTGCAATGCTGCAAAAAAAAAATTAATTATAAAGCAAAAAAACAAAAACAAATTGCACATTTGTATCATTTGTGGAAGGTGTGTAGATCAGTGTTATTTTAGTGTCATTTAGATACAATTATTGTTTTTATTACTATTGTGAATTACTTATTTTTTATATTTTGTTTTAATTTTAATTTTAAAGTTTTATTAGTTTTGTTGTTTTTTTTTTTGTTTTTTTTTCATTTTATTACTTTTTTTTTTAAATATCTATATACAGTTTATTAAGTTTATCAAGTTAAACTAAATGAAAAAGGATAAATGTTGTCTCGGCAGTTAGCTGAACACATTATATATATATATATATATATGTATGTGTGTGTGTGTGTGTGTGTGTGTATATATATATATATATATATATATATATATATATATATATATATATATATATATATATACTAATATTATATATGTATGTATGTATATACACACGTGGTCAGAATTGTTGGCACCCTTGGTAAATATGATCAAAGAAGACTGTGGAAATTAATCTGCATTGTTAATCCTTTTGATCTATTATTTTAAAAATTCACAAAAATCTAACCTTTCATTGGAGAATAAGAATTTAAAATGGGGGAAATATCATTATGAAATAAATGTTTTTCTCTAATACACATTGGACACAATTAACGGTACCCTTTTATTCAATACTTTTTGAAACTTCCATTTGCCAAATTAGTATAGGAGTTTTCTCCTATAATACCTGAAGCCTGTGCTATACTTTCCGCGTGGGCAATCCGGACGCATACACTGACAGCGCGGATGCGGACTACTTGTATTTATACTACCGAAAGCATACGCTGGTGGTCCGCTTCCTGGACGTGTTCCATATATGCGCGGTACATCGGCTTGAACAGTAAACAAACATGTGAACAAACAATTGCCCAGAGATATTGCACATCTGGCTGTCTTTATATTGTTTTATGGACTGATTGTACAGGTTCGGGTAGCAACGGGCATCTTCACACAGCCTGCGCATGCGCAGTTGGTGCTTTTGTAGCCTATTGACGCGTGGTCACAAAAATTGTGAGGTACACGGATGTCCGCACAGAGCCTCCGTGCACACCCTCCGATGACGATTTTTACATCACGCGGACCATAGCGGACTCGCACACATGGAAAATATAACACAGACTTAATGAGGTTAGAGAACACCTGACAAGAGATCAGAGACCATTCCTTCATCCAGAATCACTCCAGACCCTTTAGATTCCCAGCTCCATGTTGATGGTGCTTCTCTTCAGTTCACCCCACTCATTTTCTATAGGGTTCAGGTCAGAGGACTGGAATGGCCATAGCAGAAGCTTGGTTTTGTGCTCAGTGACCCATTTTTGTGTTGTTTTTAAGGTTTGTTTTTGGATTATTGTAGGGTTGGAAGATCCAAACATGGCCCATTATAAGATTTCTAACAGATTCAGTCACTTATTGATTTTTTTATCTGTTGGTATTTGATAGAATCAGTGATGCCATGTGTCTAAACAAGATGTCCAGGACCTCCAGCAGAAATATAGGTCCACAACATCAAAAATACAGCAGTATATTTCATTGTACACATGGGGTACTTTTTATCCCTGTGTTCACCAAACCCATCTTGAGTGTTTGCTGCTAAAAAGCTCATTTTTTAGTTTCATCTGACCATAGAAGCCAGTCCCATTTGAAGTTCCAGTCGTGTCTGATAACTGAATATGCTGGAGTTTGTTTTTTGGTGAAAGCATTTTCTTTTCTTGATTTGTGTATTTTTTTTTTTTTTTTTTTGTCTTGAAGCCCTCCCAAACAACATGTGGTGATGTAGGTGCTGTTTGATAATTTTTTAAAAGGTTTTCTGACCCCGAAACTCAACCTTTTTCTGCAATTCTCCAGCTGTGATCCTTGGAGAGTCTTTAGCCACTCAAACTCTCCTTCTCACCGTGCATTAGGACGATATAGATACATGTTTTCTTCCAGGCAGTTTCGTAACATTTTATGTTGATTGGAAATTCTTAAGTATTGCCCTGATGGTGGAAATGGGAATTTTCACTGCTCTAGCTCTTTTCTTAAAGCCACTTCAGTAATTTGTGAAGCTCAATTATCTTTTGCTGCACATCAGAAATATATTCTTTGGTTTTTCTCATTGGGATGGGTGATTAAGGGAGTTTGGCCCTTGTTTTGTTCTCCCTCCTATTTATATTTCTGTGAAACAGGAAGCCATGGCTGGATAATTTCATGTTCATAATCACGCTGGTGTGCTCAATTGTGAATATGAATGGGAATATACTTCAGAGATATTTTACTCATAAGAATTTCTAGGGGTACCAGTAATTGTGTCCAACGTGTATTTGAGAAAAATAATGATATTTCATAATGATATTTCCCCCTATTTTAAATTCTTATTCTCTAATGAAAGCTTAGATTTTTTTTTTATTTTAGAAATAAAAGATCAAAAGGATTAACAATGCAGATTTATTTCCACAGCCTACTTTGATCATATTTGCCAAGGGTACCAACAATTCTGACCGTGTGTATGTATGTATGTATGTGTGTGTGTGTGTGTGTGTGTGTGTGTATGTATGTGTGTGTGTATATATATATATATATATATATATATATATACACACACACACACACACACACACACACACACACACACTCAGGTGCATCTCAATAAATTAGAATGCCGTGGAAAAGTTCATTTATTTCAGTAATTCAACTCAAATTGTGAAACTCTTTTATTAATTAAATTCAGTGCACACAGACTGAAGTAGTTTAAGTCTTTGGTTCTTTTAATTGTGATGATTTTGGCTCACATTTAACAAAAACCCACCAATTCACTCTCTCAACAAATTAGAATACTTCATAAGACCAAAACATATATATATATTTTTAGTGAATTGTTTGCCTTCTGGAAAGTATGTTCATTTACTGTATATGTACTCAATACTTGGTAGGGGCTCCTTTTGCTTTAATTACTGCCTCAATTCGGCGTGGCATGGAGGTGATCAGTTTGTGGCACTGCTGAGGTGGTATTGAAGCCCAGGTTTCTTTGACAGTGGCCTTCAGCTCATCTGTATTTTTTGGTCTCTTGCTTCTCATTTTCCTCTTGACAATACCCCATAGATTCTCTATGGGGTTCAGGTCTGGTGAGTTTGCTGGCCAGTCAAGCACACCAACACCATGGTCATTTAACCAACTTTTGGTGCTTTTGGCAGTGTGGGCAGGTGCCAAATCCTGCTGGAAAATGAAATCAGCATCTTTAAAAAGCTGGTCAGCAGAAGGAAGCATGAAGTGCTCCAAAATTTCTTGGTAAACGGGTGCAGTGACTTTGGTTTTCAAAAAACACAATGGACCAACACCAGCAGATGACATTGCACCCCAAATCATCACAGACTGTGGAAACTTAACACTGGACTTCAAGCAACTTGGGCTATGAGCTTCTCCACCCTTCCTCCAGACTCTAGGACCTTGGTTTCCAAATGAAATACAAAACTTGCTCTCATCTGAAAAGAGGACTTTGGACCACTGGGTAATAGTCCAGTTCTTCTTCTCCTTAGCCCAGGTAAGACGCACAAGAGGAATACGACAACTGTAGCCAAATTCCTTGACACGTCTGTGTGTGGTGGCTCTTGATGCCTTGACCCCAGCCTCAGTCCATTCCTTGTGAAGTTCACCCAAATTCTTGAATCGATTTTGCTTGACAATCCTCATAAGGCACACTTTTTCCTTCCACTCAACTTTCTGTTAACATGCTTGGATACAGCACTCTGTGAACAGCCAGCTGCTTTGGCAATGAATGTTTGTGGCTTACCCTCCTTGTGAAGGGTGTCAATGATTGTCTTCTGGACAACTGTCAGATCAGCAGTCTTCCCCATGATTGTGTAGCCTAGTGAACCAAACTGAAAGACCATTTTGAAGGCTCGGGAAACCTTTGCAGGTGTTTTGAGTTGATTAGCTGATTGGCATGTCACCATATTCTAATTTGTTGAGATTGGATGAATTGGTGGGTTTTTGTTAAATGTGAGCCAAAATCATCACAATTAAAAGAACCAAAGACTTGAACTACTTCAGTCTGTGTGCACTGAATTTATTTAATACACGAATTTCACAATTTGAGTTGAATTACTGAAATAAATGAACTTTTCCACAACATTCTAATTTATTGAGATGCACCTGTATATATACATATATACACATATTTTTAGCACTGTAAAAGGTCCTTTCCTCTCCGTCACTGAGGTGTATATAATGTTTGGCTGTCATTAGATCAAGAGCAGGTGTACTTTTCTCCTTACAAACAACCAACACAATAGCAACAAAAGGAGGCTGTTGAATAATGCAGCGACTTTGCCACCTCTGTTGGCTCTGTGCTGTGTAGCAGGAACAGACATTGTTATCCGCCGCCTGGCAGTTGGCCCGCTCTTTGTTCGACCCTGGTGGATGGGGGAAGGGGGCTGAACTCACCTGGCAGCACAGATCACAGATCAGCCTGGCATGAAGAAGTGCGAGTCCCTGATACTCTTTGCATGCTCCGTTTTCATGGAAGCTGCATGGCAGGTGTGAGTACGCCACACTCGGTCGGGTTTTAGTTATGCATGCATCACGCGGAAACCACATCTGTGACGTCTTAATATCCCCTTGGGGGATGGGGAAGGGAGGGGTCAGAGTCCTCGAAATTTATGGGCTACTAATTTAAAACATTTTTGCTCTTAATTAAAGAAACGGCCTCCGTTTTTATGGCGGTTCAGTCCTTCTGCGTTGCCACCGTGCAATTTAATTATTTTGATGTAGGTAATTAGCATTTGTTGGCCATTGTTGGGTTGATTTGCATATTATATTGGATAATTGAATGAGGATTGATGATTGAATTAAGGGGGGCATGACAGATGATTGGGCTTTGTGCTCACATGGGGGAACTTAAACAACGAGCGGATTGGGAATAACGCCTCGTGAATATTCATATCTTCCCAGCCCACTTTGTTAATTTGAAAAATGCTGGGTTGCAAAGTCTTTAAACTTGTGACTTCCCTCCAGGACGCAAGCTGCTGTTTTATGCTGCCATTTGGCTGCACGTCAGGGTTTATTAAAAACAGCAGCAACACTGGCAGGTGCTCTGGAGAGAGCTGGAAAAAATAAGGTGAAGCTATTCGGCTAAGATGCATTTTGGCTAAAGTTCTTGCTGGTAGGTCATGTGAATTTGAAGTTTATTGGATTCACCTACCACATGTGCACAGCCACCGCAAGCTGACATGATGAATTGTGACTTGTGGCATCATTTTACATCGCTGTTAGTTGCCTATTTGCAGGTGGAATTTTGGTAAGCAAAAGTTGAGCTCATGTGTTATTTGCATTTATTACCCAGCGTCGCATTCAAGATTTGAAATCTTTGCCCATTGTCTAATTGAAACGTATTTGCTTTTTTTAGTTCCTAGGTAGTTGATTCTTAACATTTATCAACATCAATATTGAACATAGCAGTTTTTATGAATGTATATGTCAACTGTATTTTTTTTTTTCAAATAAATATATATATATAAGTATTTTTTTGCCCACAGTATATTAGTAAGATTTTTTTAGGATCAATTAATGCTTAACAAATTAATTATTTTATTCATCAATGATGCATTAAATTGCTCCAAAGTGTCAGTAAAAATTTGTAGATCATTATAAAAGGTTTATATTTCAAATAAATGCTGTTTCTATTCGTTAAAGATTTCTGGAAAAAAAAAAAAGTTTCCACAAAAAATTATAGTGATAATAAGAAATTTAATAAGAAATATTTCTTGAGCAGCAAATCAGCATATTAGAATGATTTCTGCAGGATCATGTGACACTAAAGACTAGTTATGCTGAAAATTAAGTACTATTAAATTACATTTTAATATATTAAAAATATTAAATTTTATATTAAAACAGAAAACAGTAATTTTAAGTTGTAGTAATTTTTCAGAATTTAACTTTTACTGTATTTTTCTTTTATTCTATAAATACAGCATTGGTGAGCATAAGAGATTTTTTTAAAGAACATTAAAAAAAACAAATACATGCATGCGCATATATATATATATATATATATATATATATATATTAGTCTTTAACATTGTTTTTATTTTGATGGAAGAGAAAAGTTACTGCCATGGTTGCCTGCTAAATTTCAAAATCAACCACATTTGAGTAATTTTCTCTTCCTTGTTATTTTTCCCATCAACTAAATATACAGTATGCCTGAAGCAACACCAACCAATCACGAAAAGCACTTCAGCACATTTAAACTGAATTAAATGACATAAACATCAGCGTAGATCTTGGCACGGCGGCCCCTCCCCTCTCCACTCGGATACTTGCCAGCGTCAGGGGCCCTGTTATATGTCCACACGGCTCTCGTACAGGATAAATGGAGACTGGAGCGGGAATATTTGACTCTTTCAGACTAATGTAAGCACTGGCAGAAGACAAAGACGGCGCTGACCCTGGTCTGTCTCGCAGCGCTGCGCTCTGCTTCGGCCCGCCTGTGTTTACATGTGTGCATCTGAGAAATAATGCAGCTCATAAAGGCAGGAAAAACTACTGGTGGACATTTGTTCTTTCCACATGGATATTATTCAGAAACTCAGTCACAGAGCCATTTAGAGCGTGAGATCACCGCCGTCATAGCTGATAGGAAGTGTTTTTGTACTCAAGGGAGGCATAAAGACTTTTGAATGATGGCCAGCAGCAAAGAGAAATTATTTTTTAATATTGTTTAAAGTCCACCTGAATTCAAAATAATCTTTGTTTACTTTTTTAACATACATTCCTGCTCTTATTGTGAACAATTCATCAGAACATGTTATTACAAATTAAAAAATGTCTTTGTAATCTTTCATCAAAGAAATGACTTTCTATTTTTGCTGATGTCACATACAGTACCACTCAATCATTTGGATTGAGATTTTTTTTTTAAGAAATTAATGCTTTTATTCAAAAAGCATGCATTAAAAGAATTATAAAACAATTATAATGTAACAAAATATTTGTTTTATTTCCAATAATGCTGTGAATTTAAATTTTCCATAAAATAAATGTATGGTTTTTACAAAAATATGAGCAGCACAACTATTTTCAACGATGATGATAAATTGATAGTAATTCAACATTGGTAAGAAATGTTTTTTGAGCAGCAAATCAGCATGTAAGAATTATTTCTGAAGGATCGTGTGACACTGAAGACTGCAGTAATGATGCTGAAAATTCAGCTTTGATCACAGGAATAAATTACATTTTAAAATATAATCCAATATAAAACAGCTGTTTTAAATTGTAATAATATTTCTTAATATTACTTTAATTTTAATCAAATAAATGCAGGCTTGGTGTGAGTATAAGAAACTTTCAAAAACATAAAAAATTACCCCAAATGTATAAACATAGTTTAGACCATATTCGCTATTGGTCAGTAATATTTAATCCAAATAATTATTTGGTTTAATGTACTGTTGTAAATCATGTACTGTTGTAAATCATGAACAGTTACAAATATAGCAAATAATAATTTTGAAAAAAGAAGCGTATACTTGTTGACTTATTGACCATTGTTGTTTCTTGGTTTTGTTTTGTTTTTGGCTGTGAATTAACATTTACTTCACATGCTAGTTCAAATCTGTCTCGCATAGTTAGTTGATTCTGTTCATTAGTCAATCCAAAAAAAGGTTATTTCCAAGTTAAAATGAAATTCACATGTCTGTAGACTTACTAAACATTAAGTTATTCTCCATCAAGTATTATTCTAAAGGTTATGCCATATAAGGGTTTTCATATAATTTTTTTGTCCAGTCGATGAAATTGTCAAACTTCCTCACACGTAGCTTCTAAGGCGATTCCAGGCAAAAATCTGTTTTTATTATCTATACACATCTCTTTTAGCCCCTTTTAGCCTGTAGCCCCTACACCTCCAAAAGTGCCAGATAAAGCCAATCCACCGCACTCACTTGTCTTATCTTCTGCCTCCCTTTCTTTTTCTCTTTTACGCCTATAATATCTCTCCTTCACATGTATGATTCTTCCCTACAAGTGCAGGGCATCTCCTTTGCCCTCAAACCTAGAGCGTCTAATCCTGGTTTAACTGTCATTGAAGGGCTTCCTTCAACAGTCCATTACTGCAGTGATAACCCAACCCTCGTTGATTAGATGGACCAGACCACCGCAGGCCAATGTTATGGAAATTCACCAAACGTCTTTGATTTTCTTGTAACAGAGATTGTAAACGTTGCAGGCGGACAGCCGTAAAGGGAGATTTACGGCCTCCCTGAAGGGTGAATTCAAGTTGAACATACTATTGAATTTTGTCAATTTTTTCCAGTTTTTCGTCTGTTTAATTTTGTTTGTTTGCCTGTAAATCTTTCAGAGTTCATGGCACAATTTGCGTCTAATCCTATGTTTGAGCATGATCCAGGTCCGATCGACTTCTCGAGAACAAAAGATTATCTTTCAAAGGATCGAAGATGACACTTGATTTATTAAGTAAACAGTAGTAAGTCAGTGATCCTTTGCCAATACACTGGCGAGCGGAGCCATTTTTATGACAAAGAAGCATTCTTTTTGCTGTGAGAGATGAAAACCAACAGATCTTTTTTTGTCTTTTAATTTTATGTTTACGCCCGTGTACCAGTCGCCGTCAGGTTGTCTGGATGGACGGTTAAGAGGGGGCGGTAGGCGTTGTTCAGATAAGGCCTTTCAGCCATAACTTCCTCTTCTGAGTGCTCTCTTTGCATCCTTGTATGTAGGCAGACCTCCTGTCTTATCAGCGGCATGAACATTCTCTCATCCTCTCGGTTTGGTTCATCTTTAAGGCAGATCTGTAGATTTGTAGTTGTTTTGCAAGAGCGGACACATCCCGGGCCCAACGAAAAATTGCTGAGGTGTCTTGGCAGCGTGGGACACTTGCATCATCTCCTCCCATTTATATTGAAAAACAACAGTTTGGCCAATTTCACACTATTCACGAAACTAAAACGGATTTATATCATTGTCATTCTCACGCACAAGCAATACGGTGCTAAACAGCAAAAACATAGCTGCATGTAGAGTTTTAGCACTGAGCTTGTTTTATCCTGCTTAACATGCTGAAAATATGAATAAAAAACACTATAAACGTATTTAGCATTTATGAAGCAACAAAATAGTAAAGCGAACTGCTCATCCATAGTTTGAAGAAAGTAGTGTAAAAATTTAATTATTTAAAAATAAATAAATTAAATTAATAAAAATTTAAATAGTGACTTCTATTGTATTCTATTTTGATTAATTATACGTATTTAATTATTTCATATTTATTTAGACAAGCATAGTTTTGTTTCTCTTGGGTCAACTTAATGGCAAGTAAATACTTTCCAGTTAATATTTTACTTTTATCAAAGTATAAATTAAAATTCTGTGATCATTTACTCACCCTCAAGTAGTTCCAAACCTGTATGAATGTCTTTGCTCTGCTGAACACAAAGGAAGATATTCTGAAGAATGTGGGAAACCGAGCACTTCTGGGGTACCATTGACTTCCATAGTATTTTTTTATTTTTTTTCCTGCTATGGATGTCAATGGTGCCCCAAAATAGCCTGGTTACAAACTTTCTTCAAAATATCTTCCTTTCTGTTCAGCAGAACAAAGAAATTCATACAGGTTTGGAACTACTTAATGGGGAGTAAATGATGACAGAATTTTCATTTTTGGTTGAACTATCCCTTTAAGAAATTTATATTCTGCCCCTTTGGAGATTGGTATCTGTTCTGAACAGATTTAATTAACATCTCTCCTCATGCAAATTAGATTTCATGAAGGTCAAGTTTGTAATAATTATCAATGGCCAACTTCCAATAACCTTAATTTAATTCCATTATTAAAATAAATACTCAGTGTAGTAACCCAAAATTCATTTTGTTTCCTGGATATAGTCTTAATACACATTTGACAGTAAGAGAAATGCATCTCTGGATTTGCATTCAACACTCGTGTCCGATACAGGATTCAAACAGTAATTTGTACAAGCCAGTTCTTTTAACAACCCTAATAAGGATTGTTTTTATAAACACATTTTTTAATCGCAATGGCTCCACACATCCTACTGGCCATCCATTTTACTGTCGCCATTCGTCTCTCCTCGGCCGTCTTATCAAGTCTTCATCAAAGAACAAACCCCTGGCCCACAGGTCTCCTTCCTCTTCACCTTGAGCCGCTCGGAGTGTGCATGTTTGCGTTTCACTGCATTAACTTTATGCTCCCTTTGTTTTCAGTCGACAGGCCGGGAGTTATGTAATGGGCCGCCTGTAAAAGTGTGGCCCTGTTTGAAAACTCCAGTGCTCTCTAGTTAAGACCAACACTAGACACTAGGCCTTGTCTCTTCCTTTCTTTATGGCCATCTGTGTTAAAGTGGGGGAGGAATCGCAAGTTCAAACGCCTGCCGTTGCTTTTATGTCAATGACTGAACGGATACCTCTGCAGACGCTGGTACAGGAGGACTTGGCCGAGGTCCTAATCCAAGTTTGGGGCCGGTTAGGGGCAGGGTCATTTCTCCCGGCTGGAGGGAGGCGGGTGAGTTTGTTGCATGGGTTGGGGTGGTAGGTAACCTCTACGCTCTCAGAGCTGTACGTCTCCCCTCCACGGACACTTGAGGGGGGGCTCATTGTTTTGGTGTGTGAAGATGAAGCACCGCGTGCTGAAGGATTATGAGTTGGCTGCGTGATTTGTGGGTGGAATGTCCACAAAACCGCAACCCCCACAGATGGACACAAACTCATACTCTCTCACATTGGGAAAAAATGGTTTAGCAAAAAAATGGATTTACGCAAATTCATTCTGACTTGCAAATTAGTTTACGTGTACAACAGAACACAGATATATATATCAAAACTAAACCAACTTTAAGGGAGCAAATTGAGATATTGGCAACTAATGAAAACCGTACTTGCATGAGTTTTCGAAATTAGGAACTTGGAACATCGAAAGTTTTTATCAGACATTTTAGCATTGAATAAGCTGACAGAAAGACGACTAAGATCTTTACATGCAAAGGGAAAATGGTGAAAATCTAGCTCAATTTGAAACCAAAAATAAGCTCTGTATAATACACATTTTTGGTCTTAAGGACTGTTCACTTCAAGAATGATAAATATAAAGATAATAACTATTAGCGTCCACACCCAGGCACAATAACATTCTGTATATTATAAGCATGTTCTGCAATTATGTTGTCTGCTGCTTTAAATGCTCAAGCCCTTTAAGGCAGGATGGATTCTGATTGGTTGTTAATGTTTTTATCATTCATCAGCTGGAAAAAATGTTTTCAATGATATCAATATCATTATTGATATTCTAACAATATCATATCTCTGTAATAACTTGAATGACCTTTGAAATGTTTTTTCAAGACCTCATAAATTTCAGTCAACAGGTGCCGGAGGTGTTTTGTTGTAGTAGTTTATAATAATTAACTGCAAATTCTGGTGTTTAATGGCCAGTTTTCCCAATCCAGTCAATTCCCGATAAATAAAATCAAGTCCTACCCAACGTCCTTCACAAGGAACAGCCTGTTTGTAAAAAAAAATTCATCACATTTAATTTAAATTACCTAACATGTTGTCAGCTTGTTGTATGACAATTAGTCTAAAGTTCTGAATACCCACTGAAGGTCCCAAGGGTTCATGAGGTAAACAGGTATCTGGTGTGTCTGCGGAATTGTAATTTTTAAGTCTCATGAATGATTAGAAATACAGCAGTATCTCTACCACTCCCTAGTCTTGTCCAGAACTGATGTGAGAGATTGATTTTGTACTCTGCGTTTGGCCGAAAAAAGACTTTCCTTAATCTCGCCCACCGTTCTGACATTACACAGCTCCTATGTTGAAAACAACCAGATGTTTTACACCATTTGTTCCATAGTAGCAGAGCAAGAGCATTAATTTCAACCCTGCAAAAAGCTTCTGAATCATGGTGTTTGGTCGACAGATGCCGGACGATCATGGACTAGACTGTACTCCAGCTCTGAGTACCATTAAAGGGCTCCACGGTGGTTTGTTTTAGTCGTTTCGGCCAGGCATCTTTAAACAGTTCCTAATACAGAGTGACATGGACCTAAAGCCTTTGAACACTGCTGTAGAACTACATTTTAAGGCACTTCACCCTTTAAATGATAAAAGTAGTGAGTTATTGCATTGTTTGTCATGCTCTTAAACCCTTGAGGGGTATTATTAAAGCGAAGAATGCCATGGAAAGAGTATTGTTAAGAGTATTTTTAAAATCTTGTAAATCCTGGTAATTTATGTCACCCTTTTCCCTGGGAATGTCACCCCTCCCTTATGGTTTGCATTTGGGGCTGAGCAGCAATGGACGGATGTGTGTACCTGTAATAGGGACTGTTTAACACCCCCTCCTTCTCTTCATCTTTCTCCCCCCAAATCCCTCTAGTCAGGATTTACTGTGGTGACCTCCCAACTCTCTGGTTCCCTTCCCGGGAGTCGAGGGCCTTCCCAGGCTCCCAAACCGCCGGAGTCGGAAGCTTGTAGCATTTAGGGGCTATGCCCCATTTTTTTCCCATCCCAGGCACTGTTTAATCAGTCAGGCCTGCGGTGATTTGGTTTTAATTCTAAGGGGTGGGCTGGATTTAACGGTGTGATTGAAGGCAGTGATAAATGGGAAGGCAGAGGGGGGCCATAAGCCTGGTACGAACTCCATTACGGGTATTACTTCATTTATTAAAGTGGGACCAGGCTTGTTTGCGTGTTTTGCACAAGGTTCAACTCCAAAACCTGACCCACAAACATGCATTTCAGCATGTTATAGACGTTAATATAGAATAGATGGCTCTTAAAGGTTGTGGTGAGAGGTTGAACCATCATGAACCTCAGTGAACGACCAACATTTGTCAGCTTCCTGTCATTTCATTGAACAGTGATTTGCTACATTTGTAGATGGCCAAAATTTTGTGGTCCCAACTGAAAAATAGTTAAGCATCTTTTAAAATGGACTATTTTAACCAATATTTGTGTGCTTTTTTTTTTTTTTTTTTTTTTTTTTACTGTCAGATCTGTTAGCATAGCAGTGTAACCGAGGCCAGCTAGTAAGTAAACCTCACTCCCCTGATCTCAAGAGGTGCACTAGTGACAGACCCTAGATAGTCCTTGTGTCCTTGTTAGTGTGTCTGCCTTCAATGTCGGAAATGCCAGTTTGAATCCTGCTCGGAGCCAGCAAGGGGAATAGATCCATATGGGTTACGTTGGTGCCGTGACCCTGATGGGAATGAGTGTTTGGGAGGTAAGTGCAATGGAGGCCAGCTAGTAAGTGCTGTACAGGTAAGCCTCAGTCCCCTGGCCTCAAGAGGCATACTAGCGACAGACGCTAGATGCTGCAGTATTTAGTGTCCTTGTGAGTGTGCCAACTTCCCAAGCTGGAAACGCCATTTCAAATCCCGCTCGGAGCGAGGAGAGTAGAACCAGAGGGGGTTATATTGGTGCCGTGACCCGGAGTGAGTGTTAGGGAGGTGAGTGTAACGGAGGCCAGCTAGTAAGTACTGTGCAGGTAAACCTCACCCTTCTGATCTCAAGAGGCACACTAGCAACGGACACTAGAGGCTGCAGTCTTTAGCATGCTTGCTAGCGCACTTGCCTCCAATGCTGGAAACGCTGGATCGAATCCCGCTCAGAGCGAGTGTGGTCGAATAGAACCGGAGGGGTTACAGCAATGTGCTAAGGCCAATTGCAAACGCATCTCTTGTGTGTTATTTGTGTAGCACAGAGTTACTACCTATATAAAACACTCCAGATATTTAATTTCAGTATTTAATGAAGCTGTTAGTATAGCAACATGCTAATGAAAACTCTATTAAAGTTAGTTGCAAATTGAGTCTCCTGCGTGCAGTTTGTTTAGCTTGACTTACCACCTACATAAAACAATCCAAATTGGTCTCTTATGAAGTTCTGTGTCCATTTCAGTGCTGGGTAGCAAGGCAGCTCAATAGGTTTTGGAACAGAGTTCGAGTGTGTCCTCCCATTGGGCAAATCTGAACCTGTGTGTGTTCAGCATACATGCTCAGCAGAAGTGGATGAGGCATCTCTGTCTGTGTTTTATGGAGTGTAATTGTGCGCTGGGAGGCACTGCCCTCTATTTCTCCTCTTAATGGCTGTTTGTGTGTTGTTTTAGTGGCAGATTTACGTGTGGAACGGGCAGTGAGGGGTGGGTTGATTTACAGCTGGCTGTGGCTTTGGCCTCACTGGTTATGTGTGTGTGTGCGCTGTCACTGTGTGTGTTCCAGGTGATTGTGCAGTCTGGCCGCCAGCCCAGCGTGTTGCAGAAACTGTGTCAGCTGCCGTTCCAGTATTTCAGCCACCCGCGACTCATCAAAGTGCTCTTCCCCTCGCTCATCTGCGCCTGCTACAATAACCTGCAGAACAAGGTCATCCTGCAACAGGAAATGAGCTGTGTGCTGCTGGCCACCTTCATACAGGTAAATCGCTCGGCCTTCACTCCATCACTACTGTGCAATTCAGATTTTGTTTCATGAACATGTCCACAAACTGCATTCCAGCTGTAAAGGGGTGTTCCCTTTAAAAGCAATATGCAACTGCAAAACAACTAGAAGTCGTTGAAAACACATGTACCAAATAAATCTCGTAATGCATGGGATTGAAACGTGCTTTATTTGAAACTGTTCAGCGATATTCAGATTTTCTTTTAAAATTGCACATTGTGATATTCAATTTTATCAACTCTATCCAAAACTCAAAAAATAAAATGGAAATTCAGTACTTTCATAATTTTATTTTAAGTGTGTAATTTCTGCGCTGCTAGCGTAGCCAAACTGACTAGCAAAAATAGTGAACGTTTTTCAAACAGCCTTCCCTCAACACTTCTCCCGTCTTCCACTGGTCAGACAAACAGATAGTCCCTCCCCCAAAATGTGTGTTGGATGAACCAATACCATTAATGTTTCACTTTTCATGGGAATCAATATACAGCTTTTGGTTATATGTCGGTATTTATCTGGGATAGAATATTTTTTTTGCCATCACTAAATGGAGTAAATAATCAAATATGTTAATTTTTGTTTTACAAACATGACTCTGAATTATATATTCCAGCTATAAAGGGGTGATCACACTACAACAATTTGCATCTGCAAAACAATTGGAAGTCATTGGAAACACATTTACCAAATATCAGGAATACATGTAAATGAAATGCTGCAAAATGTTCTTTATTGTTTATTTGTTTTTGCGATGTTCAGATTTTTCACTTAAATTAAATTCGCAACTCACTATTATGAATCCCCCTTAACAGATTTACTCAAGAAACCTGTGCAAAAATGTTTGCAATAAATTAAACAATAAAATTCAATGTATGTGGTAGAAAACTTAAAAGAGAATTGTATTCAGGCTATTATTTAGCATATTTTAGAACATTTATAAATTGTTGTAGTAATTGAACTGGAATCGAATCATTTCAAATCATGCCCAAATTTTAGATTTTATGATGCTTTGCATCTTTTAGTAAAACATTGTAAATTTTTTCTTTTCGCTTAAATGCAAGTTATTGGTCTACACCCTGGGAATCAAACCTATGACCTTTGTGTTGCTAGTGCCCCCCACCACCCTCACTAAAAGAAGCAGCTTCCTTTGCTCAGATGGATGGTTTCCTCTGTCTGAGTGGATTTACCTGCCACTACTTGAGCCTCCTGTAAACACTCTCTCCCTTCATCTTATTCCTGACAGCGCTCTCCACACCACAGCACCGCTGCCATTACTTACACAGAGATTAGCTCGAACTCTAACAAGCACAGGGAATCGTCAACTTGTTCAAACAATGGAAAGACACTGACAAAGTCACTTATTGACACTGACAAAAGCTTTATCCACTTCATCCAAAACTCAAAAACAAAAAAGAGATTTAACAATTTAATCTGAAGTGTGTAACTCCTGCACCACTTACATAACCAAACTGAATATTTAATAAATTCAAATGGTTTACTTATAGTTGGTGTTCATATTTGGATAGGATAGAAGGATTATTTGCAGCACAAACTTTATCAAATGGAATAAATAATAAAATCTGTTGACTTTGTGTAATCTAGGACTATGCTACCAACGAGAACCGATCGGACAACAAAGCTCCACATCCAGGTAAGGTCTATATAAGGTCATTGATTTGCTCTGTTGCATCAATTTATTTTTCCTAAAATGCATGCATGCATTTTAAATGTAATTTTGTACAATTTTCTAACCCTTATGTTGTCTTCCAGTCATTTTGGACCTGTAGATGATTTTCTTTCGCATGAAAATGCTAGTTAATGCATTGGACTATAACTTACTAACTGGAGTATTTTTGGAATTTTTTTTTTTTGTTTGTTTTATAAATAGGATTTCTTCCCTACCTTATTGGTATTTCTGATCAAAAACGACTGGCTTACAAAAAACATCTTTTTGCTATAGTATTACCAAATACTGGATGGAAACCTTATCAACGTGTTTCCTTTCAGTTATCTCAGGTTTTGTATTTATTTTTGAAACTGATTTATTGTAGGCCTCATCAATATGAGCTTTCAGTTCAGTTTTTGAGTGAACATTATCCACAAATAATGCTTTTCTCACTCAAAAACTGAGATGCGTAAGCTCAGATCAATGAGGCCAGCGATCAATCACTTCCAAAAACAAATACAAAACGTGCTAATTAGAAATAAACAAGTTGACAATAAGTTTTAATCCAAGATTTGGTGATAAAATAGCATAATGAGAAACTTACAAGCAGTTTTTAATAAGCCCGGTCATTTAACACCAAATTAGAGTTTTAAAGGATTTTCAGCGCAGCACAACGGTTAAATATATATATTATACATTTTAAATGGGATTAAATGTTTACAATTGACAAATGGATCCAGAAATCCACATATTCCGTTCTAAAGTGTGTTACTTAAAAATAAATGTCTTTATTGTTCACAAAAGGATCCTTCTCTGGCATTGATGTAATGCTTTACTTCCTGTGTCAGTTCTAAAGCTCTGATCTTTCCCCATCAGAGAAGGGCTGGGCTCCTCTGGACTACTGCGAGCTCTCCAACCGCTTCCCCAGAGACCAGTGGGACTCCGCACTTCAGTTCTTCCTCAAGAAGCAGGAGGAGTGAGCGAACGAGTGCACTGCAGTCATTTACAAGAGCACATTTGACGATAAGCTGAAATGTACACTCTACAATGCAAAGCTGTGCCGGAGGGGTTTAGGGTACGAATGATGCCAGTAATCAGACCATCATCCAACCCGTCAATCAGTAGTGAGGCATTCCTAGTAGTTATCCAGTAACTGTATGTTAACATATATATTAGCACACACTGAAAACAAACTGACTTCTCGCACATGTATTTATAAGCAATAGAATGTTATTACCTTAAATACATTTTTTGGACGCATTCATAGTGATCTTGTGTTTCACAAAAGAGCAAATCTCTTTCTAAGCTTTCAACAGTTTTCAGATCGAAGAATTTTTTTGGTTAGTTTAATTGTTAGGTTTGAGTTTGACTGTAATTGTGTTGTTTTGTACATAAAAAGATATTGGGGAATGATGCAGAATAAACAGAAGCCCTCGTTTAATTTAGGGAGAATGACGAGTTACCTCATCCGTTGGTTTTCTTGTTCCAGTTTGTTTCTATGCATAAAGTGGAAGATTTCTTCCTGTAGCTGACATGTTATGATTTTTAATAATTTTTGTTGTGGTTGTTGTGATTCTTTGCTTGTTTTATACTGTAATTTATACACCGTGAAGATATATCCTACACCTTTTTTTCCCTTTGTTAACGCATTGAAGCACTTAAGTTTAATTTAAGAATGGACATGTTTAATAAAATATTTAATATTGCACAGTCTTTGAGTTCTTTCATTGTAGCTTGGTTTGAAATATTGTCTGCCAGAATATGTTTTTGGATATCTGAATATATACGCAGTCGAGAGAGTCTCTAATTTTCAAGTCTGAGACAACTAATGAAATTGCTTCTATTTTGAGATTTTCTCATTTAATACAAATGTTTTATCTTGCATACATAACCATTTGAGTGAAAATTGAACTTAAAAGAAAAAAAGATGAATTGCAAAATGCAAAATTGCTTTTTAATGAAAGTAGCACTTGAGCTGCATAAAGTTTGTCAAACCTCATCATGATGTTGTCCAGAACGATTTGAGATCCAAAGGACATCTGACCATCTGTACAAAAGGGTTCACATTTGTTTATAATATTAGTGACCAGAAATAGTACAGAATCTGAAATATTTCTTATAAATTGTAGGTTTTTTCATTTTTAAAATTCCTACAGCTTTGTTTATTCCCAGTTTTAAAAATTTTGAATCTCTGATTTCAATGTGGTCTCAGACGTTTGGATCCCTCAATAAATTCTGCAACTTGTATCTAAAATATATATCTATAATCACACCGTTACACACTCTTCCCATGCTGTAATTGTGATGTTTAAGCATGGAGTCTGAGGTTATTTTAAAAAAAAAAAAAATAAAAAATAAAAAAAGTAGGCCTACTGTTTTTTATTATAGCTATAGGAACCTCTCTCTCTCTGTATGTGTATATATATATATATATATTTTTTTATTTTTTTTATTGGCTAACTTGCTTATTTATTGCAGTGGAGCTGGAACCTGCAATGTTGGTTAAATGGCATTGTAAAAGGGTTGTGGCCTCCTAACCAGGGTCCTCACTGGCCCTGGGGTACCACAAACAGCCCGCTGTTCTTCCGTCAATCCTTCTCTCTTTCATACACTTTTTCTTCTCACACTCAGTGTATATACACCGTTTCTCTCTTTTCTGTACCTGTGTGAGTCACAGCAGCCGCCGCCTCTGAGTCACTCAAAACACTGATGTGTCAACATGCGCTGGAGCCTCTGGGTCAGACCCACCTCAGTTTCATAAGACCATCACTTCTGCTCCAAATGTGGAAAAAAATGTTCAATTAAGGTCATTTGGATTGTCCGAGAATTTATAAATTTATATATTTATATATATAACTTTTAGATTCAGTCTTGTAAAATGGATGTATTTTATGTGAGATCTAGTTGGTAGGCTTTGAAATTGAAGCGGGTGTAAATGTGACAACTCGAAAGGGAGCTGTTTTTACAGACCGTTCCGTTATTTGTTATTCCAAAACCATCTGAGATCTTGACGTTCTCGTGATTTTGGCAGACTGAAGTGAACTCGAACAGAAGAACGCTGTGGCCCTTTCCGTCCTGTCAGCTAATGAATCATGAGCCTTCATGTTTTTAGAAATTGCATGAATTTGTTTGCTAAATCTGTTGTCTGAATGTCTTATTTTTTACGTTTAATTAAGAAATGCGGCTGTGAACTTGTGAAGACGAAAGGTGTTTTTATGGTGACATTCAAAATGTTTTTTATAGGTGTACAAAACACAGCTTTAAGAAATATACATTATTAATAACCGCACAATACTAAGAAATACAGATTAACAGTGTATCTGCGGCAAAATCACGCTTTTCGCTATGTGGGAAAATGAGTTTAAAAAAAAGTGATGGCAAATTTCAGACAATCATTTAGGTACATTACGGGTTTAATTAATGGTAAAGCGCTTCGGGATTTTATTTAATTAAAGTTTATTAGGCTAGTTTAAATGTTTGTTTCACTAAAAAGATTGTGTAAAAATTAGATTTGTGTTCAAGAATGTCGAGTTATTTTGCAGCATTTTATGCAGCCTATAAGTTATACTTAATATTTGGTTATTTTTCTTATTTAGCCTAAATGCCTTTGTAATTTTTCCAGTTTTCCCCCAGTTGATTTTCGTATACCTTGTCAATTTTACGAGCTGTTTATATATATATAGGCCAACGAAATTTATATTTTAGGCAAATAAATATTTTTTACAACAGGCAAAAACAAAATATGGTTGAAGAAAAGCCCTGAATGTGTTTGATATTTCTTTCCTGTTGTCAGCATCCAAAATATTTGGATATAGATTATTTCGTTATATTTCAAGGTTTAAGGGTTGTCTTTTGTGACAGTTTTCAAAATTAATTGCCAGGAATAATTTAAACATGAATGTATGAACTAACACAACATTTCCATAAAGGGACATGTATTAGATGAAGCTTTAAGAGTCGGATATTTGTTTTAGGTTGGTTTTTAGATTTATAAACCAAAGGTTAGCTAAATACTTTGACTTTTCAGATTAAAAAGACAGACAAGGATAGATTTGTAATTTACAAAAAAATTCAAGATTTGTTTTATGCAAACATGAACTTGGCTTAAGTATGCGTTTATTTAATTAGACCTAAATTATTAAATTAGTGGCGGAATTTGAACCAAGATGCGGCTCTTGACCTCTGGCCATGACATCTGAATCGTTATTTCTCCCTAAAGCAACTATTCATAAGCGCTGATGTCGACAAACCGTCTTCATTCACAAGAGGTATTTTATCGGAATCGGTTTAAGATGTTTTAATTTCAGTCGATTTAATGGGCTGTAATCGGGATCAGATCTGAAGACAGTTTAGCAATGGAAAATCATCTAAGATCGGTCATTTGACAGGAATTTAAACGCTTTACATTTTTTAAGAAATATGGGATTTTACAAGAAGACTTCTGCTTTTGAAACGTGGCTTTATACAGTTTAGGCAACATTTCATTTTTCAAGCTAATTGCAGATAAATTCGCATTTTCTGAAGGAAAAACGTTACAAGACAGCAAAAGAAGTGGTAAAGTTTTAAGCAGGTACAAGCTTAGGTTAAAGCTTTAGTTATGTGTAGATGTGTTGTCTGCCTTCGCAAACAGATTAAGGACTTTCACACAGAATGTGCTCCGGCAATGTGCAGTGAAAAAGTGGCTATAAATCGTTGAATCGATGTAAAAAAATAAAATAAAATAAAATAAAAAAAACGCCTATCGAAATCCAATAACCTATGTAAATCTTATATTTGCGTATTTAATCACTGTGAAATTTTGCTGTTAGATTTTGAATAGATAACATTGTAACAATTTCAGATTTTGGTGTATTTCCTAAAGACCCCGTGAAATCGCGTAACTATCGCTGTTTTTGGAAAGCCAGATTTATAGCTTCGACTAAATTCCCATTCTTTCAGAGTATGTAAAATGAAGAACTTAATTCTCCACTATTATTAAAGAACGTTCTAGGTATGCATTGTGTATAGGCCTACGTTTATGGACATAATGACATAGGCTACTATACACATCGTGTAAGCAATGTCCTGTGAAAATACTTAGGCTACTTAACATGGGTGCTATTTAACCACACATTTAATCTTTCTTGGTATCTATAACACTTAAAGTTAAAAAGAGAGGACGTTAAAGGATGTCACTGTTAATAGCATACTGCTTTTTGCATAATATATAGAAAGGCATATCTGAATGATTTCATAGATGCTAGTCATTGATGGAGGGAGGGGCGTTGAGAGCGTTTGATTGGACAAAAATCAGTAGTTCAGGATGAGTCAATAATGTTCTGTTTTGCAGGAAGAAATAGGTAGACTACGCATTAAATCCACATAGCCTATTTGCTAGAAGTGTTTGTTAACCTTCAGCAGAACATCATCTTAAATATGCATGGACTAAACCCCGCAAAGCTCTTTGTGATTTTCCAGGCTTTAAGAGACAAACATTTATTTAAAAAAAAAAAAAAAAAACTAGATTATAAGCAAAACAACATTTGAATTCCTGAATTAATTGAAGCAACAGAAATTAATAGGCTATAGAGCTGTCTTAGCTCTGTCTTACAACTGCTTATCCTTAGTTTCGTTATCTGACAAACTGGGATTATCTTGCCACATTGGCTCGCAGTGATTTTGGTTTGATCTTCTGGTGTACAGCGGCTACAGCGACTCGCAATGAAAATAAACCCTGGACATGCAAGGGTGCGTTTGCCGAAAGGGAGTCCCGTTAAGAGAAAGGTGGCTTCGGGTTTGTTGTGCTTCTATTCAGTGGATCATTTGCAGGTGATGCCGAGCGCAGATAAGCGGCCGCCGATCCCTGTCCTCCGTCTAGACTCACAGCTTTACGAGCAACACGAGATTGATCACTTCTGCGGGAGGGGTTCAATTACTTATTCAGTATCCGGTCGGCATGATTTTTAGATAGATAGATGTATATTCATTCGTAGCCTCCGTTAAGAGTCGAATGTGACAGTTCAGGGTTCTGTGGCCTCAATATGGCAATGCACCTTTATTAGTGATTGGCCAGCAGCTTGTTATAAATATAGGCCTATCACTTTTACGAAAACGATCTCTTTTTAACGGCATTAAACCTTTTGGTGCTCAGTCTTAGAGGTTCCATAGCCGGGCTTTGAAAGAACACAATTAGCTAGAACCGTATTCCCCAAAACAAAGAACAAATTCTGCATAATGCGGTTCTTTACAGTTCCAAATATTCCGTCTCTATTTCTATAATCTAAAAAAGCAAATGTATAATTTAACCCGACTATTGTTTTAAAAAGTAGTACGTCTGTATAATAAAAAAGCAAAATGCAATTTCCAAATTCTTTTCAGAATAAATTCAGATATCACGACACTGAAATGGCATTCACCATTTAATTCTGTTCACGTTGCTCTTTTTCTTTTTACTAGATCTTTGGACAGTTATATCCAGTCCAGTAACCAGTATATCTTTGTAACTGAAGTGTCTCTTGTTTTAATATAAAAAGATATGTAAAGGTAACATGATATGGTTGTCTTTGCATGCAGGCTTCCTCAGACATAAACAGCATTTAACGTCGTTTATTTAGGTAATTTCTCAATTTTTGGTATGGACGGTTGTCCTGACAATAAATAACAATAACTTACTTTTTTAAATCGAGAAGTTTACACAATCTTTCCTCCATTCGTTACGATAAAATATTTTACAGCTCAGTTTTTATACATCTTCGGAGAGATCATGCGCATTAAGACAAAAAGTTGATTTTTGTCTCATAGGCTAAGGAAAATACCACTTGTTGATAAAGCTACATAATGATGGTCTTGAATAAACACTGTTAAGACTGTTGTTTTGTAAGGTTGACAGTGGTCCATAATCAAAACCAAAATAACGTGTTCATATTCCGCTGGACGTCCTCGGTATACGGTCCAAATGCTTTAAAAACAGTTTTGTAACACGTCTGGAAACCCCAAAGTCGCTTGAACAGGCTCCTTCGTTTGGCAAACTGTTTAAATCCATCTCGGTTAATCCCTTTTTTCCGATTGAGGCGGTGAGGTGATGGGTTTTCATGCAGGGCGGGTGAGGGCATGCTGGGGCAGGAGTCTCCGGTGGGCTCTCACGTCTCCACGGGACTGGGCACCATGCTGTTGGGGGTGTCGGGTAACTGCGATGACAGAGAGGTCACATCACTACCAGACGAGTTACCCAGCGAACCCGACTCGGAAAATGACACCTATATAGAAAGGGGGGAGAGTTGGGAATCAGTGGGCTGTTCGATTGCTGTCAGCATGCTGAGGCTAATGTACAGCTTTGACCCGAATTTGATTAAATGTCAAGAGTTTTACATACGATTTGCAATCGACATTTACAAAAGCCTACACAACTTTGGCATGCTGTAAAATAACAGACAATATGCCTAGAGATAACAACCAGTGTGCGAATTAGACTACAAGTGTGGGCTCAAATTGTCCAAGAAAATTCCATTAGATATTTCGCGCGATCTATTCGCAAAGATAGTATTTTTGCGCCCTTACAACAAAAATGTCATTTATCGTTTTAAATACTATCGGGGTTGTATTATCTCTCTCTTACGCTTGGGACATCTAGCTAAATTTTATAATAAATAATTACACTTGATTTTGCTTGATAGGCCTATACGGAAAATGCTCTGTTGGTGCTCAGACAAACTTGTAGCTACACTCTAAAAAATGCTGGGTTGTTTTAACCCAATTTTGGGTCAAATATGGACTAACCCAACAAAATTTAAACCCAACAGCTGGGTTAGTCCATATTTGACCCAAAGTTGGGTTAAAACAACCCAGCATTTTTTAGAGTGTAATATAACTTTAGTAGTTACTGAAACACTTAAAAACACTGTTAAACGAATAGGCTATATTTAGTCTTATATATTTCTTCTTTTAGGCTAAGGAAAACAATTAGGCTACAATACAGTGCTGGCTTGATTTTAAGCACAATATCAATTTGAAATCACTGGCAAACATACAAAGCCAATATAACAAAAGTTTAAAATGTGAAAAATGTTTAAATTGTATGATTGATCATTTTGATTTAAAGAAAAACAGTCGGCATGATAGGTCTTGTAAGAACTGTTCGGGGATGGCAGTCCTCACCAGCTGTTGGAAAGCAGGCTGATCCAGGTCACTCTGTAAGGCAAATTCGCTTAAGGCTTTCCACGGAGGCTGATAGGTTTGAACTTCTACAGGATTTCCCTGGACTGTGGTGTCATGTCTAATCGGGCTGCCCGCCACCAGAGGCGTTCCCGTGAGACCTTGAAGATTCTGCAGAAAGGTAGAGGAGATAGGCTACCTTAGCGACACATAGCCTAGCTATCACATTGCAATTTTCAAAGAAGCTTAAAACGTGTAGTAATATAGTCTGATTTGTAAAATGTATATTATGAACAACTTGCCCTTTAGTGAAGAGATAGATTACAAATAAAGGTTCTTTATTGGCTTCTAAGGTTCCATTAAGAACCTTTAACATTCATGGAACCACTAAGACAAAATAAAAAATAGATGGGTCTATTTTAAGAAGTGTTCGCTGAAAGGTTCTCCGAGGAACCCAAAATGGTTTTTATTTTTAAGAGTGTAGCTAGGCTACATCGTTCACATGTCAATATAAAAAATAAACGACAGAATGAGAACTTGCCTATTATGTAACATTTTTTTAATCTCCAAAGTAGCTTTACAGTCAACACAATGATAAGGATTAAATTTGGGTTGATAAGGTGCTGAAACCAACTTTATTTGAAGAGTACAGAGTCGGCAACGAAACAAGTTTAAGTTAAACCTCTTTGATTTTATTAGTCATTAGAGTTGCAAAATTCATACCGTTTTGTCGCTGTGTTGCTGTTGCTGTAGCTGTTTCATAAGTATGGACCTCTTCTTGTCTTTGCAGCGTTTGTTTTGAAACCACACTCGTATGACTCGTGGGCTCAGGCCGGTCATTTCCACGAGCTGCTCTTTCATTAGCGCGTCCGGTCGCGGGTTTGCATTATAACACGTCCGGAGAGTGTGAAGCTGCTTTTCGTTTAATACTGTCCGCACACGCGTGGTCTTCTCAGACTGCTTATGAACGTGGTTCCGGTGGGGTGGCTGTCGAACTGGCACAGGTTCTGCGAATAAAAGGCGTATAAATCACTTTTCGGCTTAAGAGGTCATTTCATTATTTAGACACACTGCAGAAGAGCACGCTTACTTGAAGGTTAAATTGTGCATACACACATCGGTCTGTAGCCAAGTGCGTGTCAGTCAAAACACCATAGGGCCTTTATGTTCAACTTTGCTGTTTGTGCAAAATGTTCAAAGATCGACATAAGATATAAAAGTATAACATGCAATAAGTGCACCATATTGCAGAGTAATAAGAGGGTTAAGTAGTGACACATAATCGAACAGAATACTATTTGTATGGTTTAATGCTGTTTAAGCTTTAAGTAAGCCAGATATCATAGCGTTACAGTTCAACATTTACATTGGTTATTTTAGTCAAATGATCTAAAGACAGTGTTAATTCGAAATGTTTAGTTAAATATGACGCCTAATTAACCAATAACGTATTTAACTAAAAAAAAAAAAAAACTATTTTTTGTGATAGCTCTGATATCTAGCAGCCACTCAAAATTCTGCCAATAATAACAGACCTCTTGATTTAAAAGATCGCAATATTACAGCAATTTTAATGAACTGAGAAAAACGCTTCGGCCATAATGCCAATAACCGGTTTTAGATTAATTTCAGGTCATGTTAATTCAATCAAGAATATCCTCAAACAATCTCAGCCAGTTACAAGTCTGCCATCAGGGATTTTACACGAAAACAATATCATCAAATTGGCCTGCAGGCACAGAACACAAGCTACTCGGTTCAGTCTGTTAACAGTTTCACAAGCTGATTAGCTGTAACACACAGAATTAAAGACAGAAGTCCCACACTGGTCGTAATTGAATAATTTTACAACGACTATAACAACAATGACATTATTATATGTATTATAATGTTGTTGTTATTGTTGTTAGCTTGCAGCATCTGAATTATTTAGCCTAATAAATTCCGATATATGTATCTTGGGCACTGTAATTATTATTATAATTATTATTATTAATAATAGTATTATTACTGCTACCTGGGATGTGCAGGGGCCTGCTGGAGTGAATGTTTCCGGGACTGATGGGGCTCCCGGCTGAAGCGCGCTCCATCAGAAGCCCGTGGTCCGCGCGGCAGAGCAGCTCCTCGTCCCGCAGAGAGAACTCATCTCCCGGGAGCAAATGCCTGCTGCACACCGAGCATCTAAAACACTCCATGTGATAGACGTTATCCCGGGCCCTCATCACCAGGTCACTGCTGCAGAAACCGATGTTACATTTGGCGCATTTGATCCCGAATAACCTGCAGTTTCCAGAAGAAACATTCTCTTATTTTAGTGGTCGTTTCCAAAATCGTTCAGCCCACCTAGGCTTGATTTTACAAGGCAGAGAAACACGGACCGTAAACACAACGACAGGCCACTCTTTTCTTAAAGCATCTATACAATGCATTATAAAAGCAATAATAGGCTACATATTATAATAGCCTACATGCATTTATTCTTTCATGATTATTTGTAAGCACAGCTACGCATTTATTTCTGGACGCAAAAGAGTTTAAAGCGTAGGCCTATACATTCTGAGTGTTTGACAATTGTTTTAATACATTATAGCCTTTACAAAATTATACGTTAGCGTATTAGGCTATATCTGAGGTTGCATATATTTATTAGAGCATGCAGTTGATTGACTATAATGTGTATTAGACACAATGAACCCATTATAATGCATCATCAAGAATACCCTTACAGGCTTTACACAAACTGTTACCAAAGGAATTACATTTCTTTACAAAGCAAACTTGAAAACAAAGCTGAACAAACACCGGTGCTAGAAAACAAGCATGGCAAGCCTAAATCAAACATGACTGTATAATAACCAAATAGGCTACTCCATGAAATATTTACATGCAATTGGAATTTTGCTGAAAATAAAAAAAAATCCGCTAGATATCTAAGCTATTTTTTATTAGTAGTAGTATTATTTTTTTTACAATTATATATTATAGTATATGTCTAATGTAATAGCTAGCTAATATAATTGTAATCTACACTTTTACCTTCGCAGCAAAGGCTTTTTATTCGTTAGTTCATGGTAAAAACTCTATTGCAGAGTTTTCCCATATCTATTTGGGTCAAGAATCTTTAAAAAAAGGGGTCTCGACGGAATTCCAAAGCTGTGAAATCACAAATAAAGAGTGGCTCGTACCGTACGTAATCTCTCTTGCAATAAGTCTTGCCGTCTCGGACGAAGCAAGTGCACGTCTCGTCCAGATACTGACTGCATTCTGCGCACTTCAGACAGGCTGCGTGCCACTCCAGGTCCGGGGACACTCTCAGGATGTACTGATCATGGATCTGACTTCCACAGCCTACACACATGGCGATTCCAGACTTCTCTGGATATGGAAAACAGGGATTAGTGTCCACCGACTTTACGCCTATTCAATCCCGCAAAACACCGGCGTCGTGTAGGCTAAATATATCATTATACATAAGAGCTCATGTTTCATGCATGCATTCTTGTTTTGAATGTCGCTAGACCACAAAATCTCGATTCCTTCTGTTTTATTTCATAATAGTTCGAGTTTTGGGCTGCACCAAAAACTGTTTGCAAACAAGTCGTGCTTTTTTTAATGCAATACTAGCACTAGTTATTAATGCAATACTAGCATGTTAAATGTCATAATTGTTTGCAAAACGGTGTAGCCAAAAACTAATTTTGCATAAACGATATTCAAACTTCAATGACGAAAAACTTAAGCTAAAATAAACATCCAGCACTTACTTTTTGAATGATCCCCCATATCACCCAAGAAAGAAGGATGGGGTAGAATATCCACCATACAGGAGGGTTAAGGCAGAAGGCTACAGATGAGGAAATGGATTGGGAAACTGCCTCGTCCCGAGCTGACTAATAACTTCTGGCCGAAGAGACTTTGGGAAGAGCAACACATAGACACTGGCTCTGACGTCACCGGGGCCTGACGTCACATGCAAACCTGGACACACGCTCGCGCCCGCGAAGATCAGCAGGAGACCCGACCCCGGGAAGAAGTGCTTTGAATATCGGATACCGAGGAACTGAAGATTAAACTCACACTTCTGCTTGTTCAAACATAACTGTGAGACAGTACGGAGGGCTGCAGTGAACAGGCAAACACGAAAAGTAGCCTAGCTGAAATGCATTAAACAGGGAATGTTTTAAGTTCAGTTTTAAGGACAAGGTGTGCAGTTACTGCATGCAACGTTACGTAATGAACGAACACGTTAACGTTAAAGCCTTTTATTTTACATGCAGGCTAAGTGAAATGTTCTGCGGGCTTAAACCGCATTTGATTAAAGTAGCCTGGCCTATAACATAATCAAAAGCTAAATTAAGGTTTATAATAGGCTATATATTTTGATCCATTTCAAATGTTGACTGGTGTGTATAGCCTTGGCCTATATATATATATATATATATATATATACACACACGCACACACACTCTATAGTCAACATTTAAAGTGGGTCAAAACCTTTCATCAAAGTTGTCCTAAAAACTTTGTTGAACTTTTTTGATCCTCTTCAGATGTTGACTACTGTATATTAATAGGCCTACTCTCTAAAACCATCACTTTCTCAAAACAAAGGAACACATATAGGCTATGTTTCGTCTTCGTTGCTTTCCCTGTAGGTAAATCCATATGAATTTAAGTCCATGTGTTGTAGTGAGCCCTCTACTGGACATCAAAATAACATCAAATATTGTTTGATATGTCAAATATGTAATACAGTTCATAATTAGTTACATTTTTTGCCATTCCAAGCCTTTGGAGTCTAAAAAAGAGAATAATTCAGGTAGAAAATCATTTACTAAATATGTGATAAATTTAACAACATTGCTAAATTACAGCAGTGCGTATTAAAAAATAAAATAGAGTAATTAATTTCGACAGGTTAATTTGACAATTTAAATGTGTTTCAAATCCAGTTAATCTTGAAGCTTCTTTATGCGTAATTATCAAAATTACCATAATTGACCTAATCTATATTCTTCTCCAGTAGACTATTTAATCGCTTCTGCTTCTACTGAAAATGTCAGAAATGATTCAGAGCACAAATTTGCTTATAACCGTTAACTGGTAATAATGATTCGCTCTTTGAATGAAACTCTGCAGTTATTGCGAATAATTCATGCTTCTCTCTTAATTAAACTTAAATCTTTTACTCTGTTCCTTGTAGCCTACTCCGATATAGATAAACACTTCTTCTCCAGCATGTTTAATGTGGATTAAAGTACACACGTAGCCTATTTTAAAAGCGACCATAATGAATAATTTCGTTTATTGCACCCTGAAAATGAATCGGACCATCATGTTGAAAGTCGTGTTGTTGCGAATCCACTGAGTGACCACATGTCGAACCTCACCTTTGACCTTGACCTCTAACCCAGCAAAGAAATGCATTTAATTTAGGCTGTACCAAGAAACCATGTTGTCTCCATGAGGGGGTCGAAAAGAGACGAAGACAGAACACAATATAAGCGTTTTAATTTGCTTTAATCGTAGTTGAATCATTTAGTGGTGTCGGCTATTAATGTCAATTCAAACGAATGAGTTAAAGGCCTAAAAATGTTCAGAAATAGCAAGCTATTTATTTATTTTTTTTTCTGAAAAAGCGTGTGTAACACATTTATGATTTTAGCCTGTATCATGTTTTATTTTATAGTTTTATATTGAACGTTAAATGCTTATTTTAATAACTACATGCAAAAAAATAATAAATAATCATCTTTTTTGTCTTTTTAATGACTTTATTTTGCACGTGAATGCAAAGCAACATCTAAACAGTCTATCAAATCAATAAATTAAGCTAAAAGTAGTAAATAAAACAAACAAAAATCACGTTAATAAAAATCATACCCCTAAAAGCACTGAAAAAATCTCACATTCATACCAAAATGTATTAGGCTATTTTGCTTAATACAAGTTGGTGCAGCAGTTTCCGAGGATTAGACCACTGCCTATAATATATAATCATAAATAAAATAATAAAAATGTAACCATGTGTCCAGTGGACCCTGTTACTTTCACAGTCTCTGTGTAAAAGCCAGCTCTTCTTGATCTAGAAGCTCCACAGATTCTCAAAGCTATTAAACCACACCCCCTAATTAAATATTCACCCCGTCTCCGCCCACTCCGCTATTAGACAGTTATATTAATTATTTCGCTTTCTACTAACATTTTATTGCTTATTCATTTTCCTAAACATATATTTTTGACTATACGCACATATCCTGAGGAACATTACCACCAAGAAAACCACATTTGAGTCGTGACTTATACATAAGAGGGGGCGTGTCTCCTATGATCTCGCGAGAACTCAATGGCTCTGCCTGTTATTAAAGCAGTGAGGCTGTTAACAGTGTGCGGCTGCAATCATGCTCAAAGCAATAAACAAGACACATCTCAGGCAGTTGGTAAGACAAATCCGTCGAAACGATGCATTAACCACTGCGCACTTTCTTTTAAAGCCGTCACTCGTTCTCTCTTCTCTTTCTAGACAGAAACATACTTGAATGAATAGCTTAGCATGCTAGCTAACTCGCTCATTCAGTTCTGCAGAAGTTGTGCGATATGTTACTAAACTGTTGTTCCTTTCCATATAATCTTGTTTTATTGTGTTGTTTCTGAAATGTGATCATTAAAACGCAATGCCAAATATTTGGTTACCTTGGTAACCTATTTTTCATGGTTATACAGTATGCTAGCTTGCTCTCTAAACGTTATATCCTCAGCTTTTTATAGCTCTAAACCGACATTTTGAACAATATTTCAATATTTAATGAACATGACATATTGTTCAAAACACTTTTAGGCACTGGTATATGATTAGTTAAGAAACAGAGCTGGCTATCTATCTGTCAAGGTTATGCAATATGTAAACAGTGCATTATGAAACCGTCCTTAAGTAACTGTTTGATGCATTTAAAATGTGACCTACATTGCATTTGATTTGTTAATATATTAGGTCAGACCCTAAGTAGTATCAGATCTCTGTTATGTCTCAGATTTCTAATGGCCAGAACAATGTCTGGCTGCACCGGGCCTGCCAGATATTCATATCTTACTGTATCAGATTCGGTAGTTAACCAAACCTGTTTTTTCTTTCCAGTCTGGTCTGATTCAGAGGTTTCAGAGTACTCTGGTTGTCGCCGAGCACAATAATGAGACGCTGACCCCCATCACCCTGAACACCATCACTGCTGCTACAAAACTCGGAGGTGATGTGTCCTGTTTGGTTGCTGGAACAAATTGTGCAAAGGTATTATCTGTTCATGCACACTGATTTGTGTAGCAGTTTGAAAGATTGATTTCAAGGGTATGATTATGGGTTTTTGGACAGGTTGCAGAGCAGTTGTCCAAAGTTCAAGGGGTGAAGAAAGTTCTGGTAGCCCAGCATGAAGCCTACAAAGGTTTATTGCCAGGTAAACCCAACTTAATTTTTTGTTCATAAATTTTGAAAGTATTCTCTTTAACTTTGCATAAAGCGTCTGATAGGTGAGGGAAGGAGGTATTGAGTGATTTAAATGAAAAACTATCTTTCACAGAGGAGCTGACGCCTCTCATCTTGGCAACCCAGAAACAGTTCAGTTTCACACACATCTGTGCGGGAGCGTCTGCTTTCGGAAAGGTAAGTAAAAGATTTTAATTTCTTTTATCATATGTTAATTAAAAAAAAAATTCTATAATTTTAACTGCTGTGTTTTTGTTTTTGCTTGTTTATTTTGTTTATGTAACTCTTGTATTATCCCAACTACTTTATCATCATTGAGCCATCCTGTGTCTTTTGCACACCATAAAAACAGCAGTGTGGTCAGTTTTTTTATTATAATGATAAACTTTTATCAGATTGAACAAACTCAATTATTATTTTTGGTTTTATTTTCCTTTTAATTTTGTCAAACCTTTTTTAAGTATTATGAATTATTTTTAGATTTTTTTTCATGACAAACCTTTATTACTTTTAATAAGATTATATATATATATCTTTTTTTTTTTTTCTTTTTTTTTTGATAAATTTGACAAACTTTTGTTTTGATTAAGAACTTTGTACAGTTGTAAAAATTTAACTTTTTTTGTCCTTGATCATTTTTTTTTTTATCCTGAAGTTTTATCAGATTGAAGGAAAAACATTTGTTTCTTTGGACAAATTGAGAAATTTGACATACTTTTGCCTCTGACATATTTGGGATATTATTATTATTATTTTTTTTTTATTTTTTTTTTTTAAGTTTAATGACCAACTTTTATCCCATTAAAACAAAATTGACTCATATTTTGCCTTGCTAATTTTTTTTAATTTAATGACATACTTTTATCAGATCAAACTAAACTGACTGACTTCTGCCTTTATTATTATTATTATTATTATTATTATTTTTTTTTTTAAATTTTATGGTGAACTTTTATCAGATTGTATGAATTTGACATGAAATTTTTTGCCTTGAGCTTTTTTATTTGATGACAAACATTTGTCATTGAAGAAAAGTTCTGCCTTTGCCTTTGATTAAAACATTTTTTTTATTATTATTATTATTATTTTTTTTTTATTTAATGATGAACTTTGTACAAATTGTAAAACTTTCTAATTTTTTGCCTTGATCGGTTTTTGATATACTTATTTGCCTTGTTGGTATTTTTTTTTTTTTTTTTTTTTTTTTTTTTTTTGGTGGTGAATTTTTTTTACCAGTTAACTAAATAGATTAAAAATCTAAACTTTAAAAAAACAACTAAAATCTAACTAAAAATGTATATATTTCTGCCTTGCTTTTTTTTTTTTTTTGTGGTCGTGCCAAATCTACATACATTTTTCCTTGATCCTTTTTTTATTTTCCACGTGTTTGCATCAATGATTAGTGTAGCTCTGCTTTGCTTAATGCAGGATTTTGTAGTTGCTCTCATTCAGAAGTTATTTGATTATTTCCCAAAGCGCAAAAGCACAAATGGCAAATGGATTAGAAACTCTCATACTGCCGAGCCCCTATCAGGCTTCTTTCTTTTGGAATAGTGGGAGAAGTCCGTCCTCAATAAGTGCGGCTCTATTATATGCACGGTTATTTGTCATTCCACAGCCAAACTGTCAGGCAGCAGATCTAATGGTATTTAAATTGAATTGTAATACATTAAACAGTATCTTATGTAGCCTAACCCCAGACCAAAGAGATGTATTAGTCTCAATTTCCTCACTGGCTAAACGTATTTTATTTGATGGATTCTTAAGTGGTGGATTTGGTTTCATTATGTCACTATATAAAACACTTGAATTACCACTATGCAATATTTTTCACCTCCAGACATAACTTAGAGCTCTTTTTCAGACTCAACGATATTTATTCCGTCTGCGATGCAGGATGACCAAAGTTTTCAGACATGTGGTGAAACTGGCTTTTGATCAATGCCTGCCGAAATAATGCCATTTCCAAACAAATCAAATTTGACCACATCTGCAGATAAGAATGGACATGCTTTAATGGCTCGAACTTATCCAAGAGCTTCAGATGCATCCGTTTGTCTTTTAATAAGGGTGTGTGTGTGTCTTTATTTGTAGAATCTCCTTCCAAGAGTGGCTGCCAAGTTGGATGTGGCTCCCATTTCAGATATCATTGAGATCAAATCTCCAGACACCTTTGTGAGGACCATTTACGCCGGTAAACATGCGCAAGTAGCACTTCTCAATGAAACGCTTGCTTTAAACCTGTATGCTTTCTAATAACCTTCCTAATTTGTTCCATATCCTTCTCGTTGTTCAGCACACAGTTTGTGATTTAGGAGTCTGGCCACCGTGCACAGAGACGCACAATGACTCACGCTGACTTGAAACAAATCGTATATTTTCATTTTTAAATCTAAGGGGGACCCGGGAGCCTTTTTGTCCTACTTTGCATGTATTATTTTTCTGTTCACCATTTCTCATCCATAAAATCTACTGCCATAAATACTTTCTACTTACTCCATCCACTTTATCTTTGGCAAGCATAAAGCGCTTGTGTAAAAAAATATTATTTATTAGACTTTTTTTATTTAAATGTTATTTTAAATCCGATATAAACGTTTTTCATGCGAAACATCAAATGAAAAGTGGTGGTTTGCCACTTGTGGTGATCATTTATGTCCAAGGTTTTCAACCAGGGGGATCCACGAAGGTTCTGTGCATATGATTTATAATGCAATTTCTTAAATTATCTTAAAAGTATTTGAATGGACATTTTATAATGATATGTTTTTCATTGTGCAGTGTAGTAATATGCATCAATGACCTTAATACAAGCTATTATAAAGTGAGAATCTAAGCTCCTTTTAACAAAAAATAATCCATCTTTTTTTATACTGGGAGAGTCCACCATTAAAAACTGATCTTAAATATCTTATTTTTAGTTGTGTTTTTCTTTTTATATTTTTAATTTAATTTAATTATTTATTTTTTTTGTTTTATTCTATTTTTATTTTCTTTTATATTGTGTTATACTATATATTTTGCTATTAACAATATTTCTTGTCATTTTAAACACTTCCCATTTTTTTTTCGTTCACAGGAAATGCCCTCAGCACAGTCAAGTGCAATGAAAGCGTCAAGGTCTTCACCGTTAGAGGCACTTCCTTTGAACCTGCGGCCGTGGATGGGGGCAGCGCATCTTCAGAAGAAGGTACTGAGTTGTTTGATAAAGTTAAACACACTGTTGTTTGTTCATGTTTTGCTTTAAGGTCACGCTGACTTTGATACCACACACAAAGGTTTATAGTATTTAGTGTTGTATATAATCTTCCACTCTGCTGCGAGGTTTTGATGGGCTAGTTTGTTTAAACGTTGGCTTTAAAGGGATTGTAAAGGGCATTTTAGAACAACTCGGCCTGTTTATTTGGACGTCTCCTCACGAGATGTTGTTGCGTTTGCAGTCTCTCCATCTGCCCCTGTTGGAGTCTCTGAGTGGCTGGAACAAACTCTAACCAAGAGTGACCGTCCAGAACTCACCGGTGCTAAAGTCGTGGTGTCTGGAGGTAAGAACCTCGCACTAGAACCACAATCATCCATTGGATATTACAGGAAAGTGTCCTAATATTAACTAATGCATGTTATAGAGTGCATAGCTAACTCCCAAATGCTGAAGAAAACTAGTGTTTAAGCTACACTGAAATACATTCTATAATAACATAACGTGATAACCTGTTCACCTATCTGTATCACTTCACTACACCATTTTTCAAGCAGAAGAGCTTCACTAATATCTACATTTTAGTAAGGTACCTGCATATTTGACTGGCCTGAGCTACTTTTAATGTTACTATACAATGATTTTATTCAGAAATAGCTGAACATAAATATAGGAGCCTGAGAAAAATGCTAATTTTAGAAGAAAATTTCAGATGGCACTTGGAGGCATTTGCATCTGAACTATATATATATATATATATATATATATATATATATATATATATATATATATATATATATATATATATATATATATATATATATATATATATATATATATATATATATATATATATATATATATATATATATATAAAATATTAAAAGATTTATATAATTGTTATCATAATGTTGTATGAAGTTTCCATGTATATTGTATTATTACTTTTTATTTTTACCATGAATATAACTTATGACAGACAGACAAATAAACTTCATTTATAAGTTTAGAAAATCTAGCAGTAGGTTACCATGTCATTAATTTTCTTTTAAAAATTAATTTTAATGAAACATTTCATTTTTTTAAATTGTATTTTTTTGTAATGTGATTTTATTCTAAACAAGTTGTTTTATAAAAGCAATAAAGCACAAACTCTTTTAATCTATTGCTTAAAGAAAAATAACAATTACAATTAAAATTGCTTTCCACAGGGACTATATAATCTTTGTGTTTACATTCACTGTTATAATAACTGTTATTATGATGTAAGAATTGCTCATTGTATATTGTATTATTACAATCTTTTTGCCACATATATAACTTTTGAGGTTGGTATGACTAAATAAAATAATTTAAAATATACATATGTAATTTGATATTTCTATGTACTTTATTGTATTTTAATATTTTATTATAAACAAAACTTTGATTTATAAAAGCAATGAAGCACAAACTCTCATATTTTATTGCTTAATCAAAGAAAAATAACATCAGTAAATTACAATAAACTGAAACTGCTTTCCACAGGGACTACATCATCTTTGTGTTTACGTTCATTGTTTGTTTGAACAGTAGGTCATGATGTTGGGTATTCCCTAGAAATTTCCAGCCTTTTGTTTTGCTCAGAAAATCAATAGTAAACTGAGACAGTATTGATCCTACTGGAGTCATAACCTTGTCAGTAATTTCATATTTTATGCCCATCTGCCGTCTTTTTGTCATAACAGGGAGGGGCTTGAAGAGCGGCGAGAACTTCAAACTGCTCTACGACCTCGCCGACAAAATGAACGCAGCCGGTATGACGTTTGTTTTGTTGATTTTTACTCTAGGTTCAATCTTTAGTGTTAGTTTTTAATCAAACTATATGAATTTAAAATGAAACCACCAAAATGTTGTTGTAGTCGGGGCCTCCAGAGCCGCAGTTGATGCTGGTTATGTTCCCAACGACATGCAGGTTGGACAGACTGGAAAGATTGTGGCTCCTGTAAGTACCACTGTCCAAAACCAGTTGTCTGATTTCTCAGTGTGTCCTACAGTCCATCATATGCACTAATTGCCTCTGCAGAGATAAAAAAAATAAAAATCTCTTAAAGTTATAAAACCGCCAGCTTTTTAGGCTTGATAAACCATCTCCACTTTGAATACAACAACATCTAATTGTTGTTTCTGTTTGAGTCCAGAAAGATGGATCCGTGTTGCCCTTTAAAAAGGTTAATTTTCCATTATCTGCTGCGAGTGGGACCTCCCTGCTGTCATTATCCACACATTAGCGGAGCTTTGAGGCGTTGTGATGTAGTTAATGGCACATTCCGGCTTCTAAATGATTTAACAGAGCCATTAGTGGAGCCGTGCGCCGCACAGGTCCACCCCGAGCTCAAACCGGGCAAATCGGCCCCAAACCCAATTCTCTAAATGTTTTGACAAGCTTGTCAAGCGCAACGCGACCGTTGTGCATTAGTATTCACCCTGAACAAGTCCCGAATGAGTTCTGCTGGCGAAGAGTCCAGTGAAATGAACTTGAGTCAAGATGGATGAGTGTTGTTTTTGGGTCGATTGAATGTGCCTTTTGTGGTTAATCATAATCTTTTAGCCCTCAGGGTGATGTTTTGATGACTGGATGTACATGGTTTGGAGGTTTTTTTTTGCTTTTTTTTTGTAAAATGCACATTTAAAGATGTGCACCATGATGTTGCAAATACAACTATTTAAGTATGACGTGGAGTAGCTTTGACTGTAGTATAATTATAATTTTATATATATATAACTCTTCAACCCTATTGTCCAATATATTGTAAGAAAAAATACATTGTAAAAAAAAATAATTTTGATTGACATTATTTTTGATAAAGTTTTTGGAAAATAAAAATACGTTAATTAATTACTACAAAAAAAACATCTGGTCCCAAACTAGCTAGTCCCTACCAGGGTTATTATAGTGGAAAAAAAAAAAAAAACTAAATAAATTAAAGGTTAACAAAACCTTTTTTTAATTTCAGCTAGTTTCCAAGGCAATATACCTCTTTCATTTAGTTTAACTTCATGTACTAAAATAACTGAAGCCATAACCAAAATAAAATTAATAAAAATGATATAGACAAAAAAAACTAATAAAAATCACAAAACAAAATGACTAAAACTTGAAGTAAAATTAAAATGAAAGCAAAAAAATATTTAAAAATATTAACAATATTTATATAAACTATATTGTTTTTTGTTTTTGTTTTGTTTTATTCAAAGTTTTAAACCAGTATTTAACCTTCAGTTTGCTCTTGTAATCTTTAGTTTAGCTTGTGATATTTAGTATGCCATTCAACTTTTTCTGAAGGTTAAGAACCATCTTTCACAGACAGTTTATTAAAAAAATAAAACAAAGCTGTGTGGTAGGAAGGTTTCCAGGCATTCAGGCCCCTTTTGTACCCTATTCATGTAAAGTGTCAATTTTCATAATCTCACAGATTTTTCTGTTTCTTGTGTTTTGAAACATTCAGCAAAAAATACATTAGTGCAGGAGTTGATTTGATTGAAACAAGATGTTAGATTTGATATTTTTGGTTAATACTATTTTTCCTCACCTGTGCAGCCTTTGTTACAATAGCGGAAAAAATGTTTTAGAGATGGAGATATTACATTTTGATTTAAAAAAAGCCAATATGATGTCAAAGATCATACTGGCTTTTAGACGCTTGGCAACAGTTATCTGAGAACTACGAGAAATCTTCAGCAAACTTTTATCCACCACCCACTACAACCTCCTCCATCCTGTAGATATTGAGATATTTGCAGGTCTCCATCACTTCAGCCCATCTGAAACACCAGCCCTGCCCTCCTTCCTCTCCCTCTGGCTTTTAGAGCTCCGGCCGGCTGCGTGTTCGCAAATTGAAGCGGTGGCCCCCGGGAGAGAGCCGCAGCCACATTAAACTGCACTGAAATATTCATGGAGCAGTGCATTAAGCTGAGAGCCACTGATGTACCACTCCCTCGGGACAAGGGCGGAGGCGAGGGGGTGCTCCCTGCCACATCCCCCAAGTGCTCCTCTTTTGAGTAATTGTGAGGATGTTGTGGCCTGTACTCCGGGACGGGAGGTCAGCAGAGTGCTTCCGTGCCAACGCCGAGATCCTGGCTGGTTTAGCTCAGATTTATAGCTTTAAACGTCCTTCCTTATTGTATCAATAGGAACCTGTGCTGTTGCTAAATTGTCGCTTGTTGAGGGTTTCCAGTCACATTTCTGTATAATATGCAAGCTGGAGTCTAGCTCATGATTTAATTTTAAGCACCAGGCTTGTTGCAGTTCATTTTAAGTGCTGCTAATTGAAACATGGCACACCATATTGTTGCCAGGGGCGTTAGCCAATCAGGCTTGTGCATAACATGATTCTGAAAGCATATTAAATGAGCTTCCTGTCACAAGGGATTCATAACTGGCTACTTTTATACTTGAAGAGAGGATAATATGTTATAATATGTATGTTTGTTAGGTAAATGAGAGAGAGAATTTGATTTGCTTAACAGTTTATCTGTTATTAATGTTAAATTTAAATGTTTAGAAAGTAATATCATTTGATTTAAATGAATATAATACATGATTATTGGCCAGAATTTATATATAGATGGATAAAATAATATTACTCGATTTTAATGGAAAAAACATGGTTAATCTACTCATATATATATATATATATATACACACACACAAACACACACATTTTAAGTATATATATATTTTTATGATTATTTCGTGGAACTGTATTCTTTTGTAAGCATTTTATTTTCAAAATCCACTTATAATATTAAAAATTTCTTGAACCAAAAAAAAAAAAAAACCCAATAACTAATTTATATTTCAAGAGCCTTTTTGACCCTCTTGCTGACCCTTAGTTTTAAATAGCCTATGTTTACACTGTTCCTTTAAGATTTATGTAAATGACCTCTGTTATGATTGGCTAATTACTTTGCATGTGAAAACTACTGGCCCTTTATACGCTGAGTAAAATGGTCATAAATGTGACCATTTCAAAAGAGCAATAAATTGCTGATTTGTATGATATTTCCCTTTTAAAATCATTTAAATACTTTTTTTGATTACTACACAGGAGCTGTACATTGCGGTTGGCATCTCTGGAGCGATCCAACATCTTGCTGGAATGAAGGATAGCAAGGTACAGTTAGTAATACATGTCAAAATACACACCCACACACTGTAGTACACTAAGAAGATATCATTTTTTGTGATAATATCTGCAATCCGAGGAAACCCCACCCATGACCGGCGGTGTCTCCAAGAGTTTCCAGAATACGCCAAGTTAACTCTTAAGTGTGATGCTGTATTGGA
Source organism: Spinibarbus caldwelli (assembly GCA_039654775.1). Classification (NCBI taxonomy): domain Eukaryota; kingdom Metazoa; phylum Chordata; class Actinopteri; order Cypriniformes; family Cyprinidae; genus Spinibarbus; species Spinibarbus caldwelli. The sequence continues at coordinate 18,647,635 of CM077264.1, read as the reverse complement.
ATGGAGTGTTTTAAAAGCGATCTGGAGGAGCCTTTTACCTGCATCCATAATTCATCTGCATTTTCCATTCCGCATCTCTGGAATAGAGTTTCTGGTAGCACTGCTTTTTCTGTCAGAGCCCATCACAACAATCTTCCTCCATATGTTGCATATAGGAGCATCATCCTCATGTTGATGAGATGTTTACAAGAATAATGTGTTCGCATTTTTTGTTACTACTGCACTTGTTCTGGGAATTGACTGTAGTCCATCAGCGCTCAACTCATACAGGCTTTCTATTCGATACAGCCCACCATGCTAAATAATTTATTTAATTGTTTTACAGACCATCGTGGCCATCAACAAGGACCCAGAAGCCCCCATTTTCCAGGTGGCTGACTATGGCCTAGTGGCAGATCTGTTTAAGGTAAGATTCCTAGTTGTAGCTGTGACCTAGCAATTAGAGAGTTGTGGTGCTCATGTAGGAAACGCAGGTTTGAATCCAACTTCAATGAATGAATAAATAACTAAATAAAACATTCAGATGCAAAAGCCTCTAAGTGCCGTTTGAAATTTTCTTCTAAAATGAGCATTTTTATAAGGCTACTATGTTTATGTTCAGTTATTTCACTTAAATGGCAATGAAAAGAACCTATTCATTGCCATTAAAGTAAAATTACTGAACCTACATAGGAGCCTGATAAAATGCTTATTTTAGAAGAAAATTTCAAACGGCACTTAGAGGCTTTTGCATCTGAGCTGTTCAAATATGCATGTATGTATGTGGCCAAAATTATTACAACACTAGTATTTTCACCAGCTAAAAAATTAATGGCAAAATGAATGTTTGTAAATGTAAACTGATATTTCCTACTGACACACTACAGCAAAAGGTAGAAATAACTGACTTAAAACCATTTTTTTAAGCTGGTGAAAATCCTAGTGTTCTAATAATTTTGTTGTAGAATTATTATTGATCAGCCTTTAATCATTTAGAATGAGTTTATATAATTTTATTATGTTTTTATTTTATACATCTGATGTTTTAGAATAAAATTTTTCATGCAATTTTTTTTATTTTATTGATTTTGTTATCTTTAATATAATTCATATTTAGGCGTTGTTATAAATAGAATTAACATACTTCGATTTTTTTTTTTTTTTTTTAAATTTTGATCAGCCTATAATCATTTAGAATGAGTTTATATAATTTTATTATAATGATTGTTTTCTGTTATTTGTTATTGTAACATCTGATGTTTTAAAATTCTGTTTAGTTACATGAAATCTTGTTAACAGCCTATGTAATATTTAGTTTAAGAATTTATTTAAATGAATTGATTAAATGCAAGTATTTAAAATAAAAGGATTACTAATATATATATATATATATATATATATATATATATATATATATATATATATAAAATCTCCTCATGAAGATGAAATTGCCATGAAAATCAACTCCAAAGAGAAAATACTAACCCTTATTTAATTTTTTTTTTTTTTTTGTTTGTTTTAAAATGTTAAAACAAATGTTTAAAATTATTTTATTTTATTTTATTTTATTTTTGGACACTGATGTGACACCATCCCTACCTGAACTTCTTATTTAATCAATAAAAGTGTAAAAAAATAAAAATGGGCCCAATTCCTCATGACAGGGATGAGAAGCCTTTTGCCATTTGAAGCTCCAACTAAGGCTAAAGTAAACATAACAAGAAAGATACAATCTTCTTCCTCTAAAACACAGATCTCATTTGCACAAAAGATCCTCGTCAGGTCATCAGAGACATTTTAATCCAGTGCCTCAGACAATCAGCAGTACCGTTCAAGTTTATTATTAATAGCGTTGTAAATTTCAAATGACCCGGTATTAATTTCTTCAGCCAAACCCCATCTACAACCAAAACCAGAGCAACTCAAAAAAGCTGTCCCATATTTCCCTTTTAAATTTTGCAGGGAGCATTATTCCACCTAATGGAGAGTGTGCAACTTCTGAATTATTGAGTTGCTGAATTAATCAGTGGCGACTCGTGGCTCCAACCAGAAGCCTTATACACAACTTCTCCTTCTTTCAGAGCAGAAAAGTAATTGATAGTCGGCACAAGTGTGCGGGTGTAGTTTTTCACCTTTATTTTCTGTCTCCTCTCACCAGAGCTTTACACGCCCGGCTGCGCGCCATAGTTCAAGGTGGCACACGTGCTCACGGTGCCAGAGGGCTGCCCCACACACACACACCACGTCCATCTGTTGTTGGTGTTTACCTTGTGTAACGCTAGCATCGTTTATTTCCCTGTGTTTGCCCTGTCGTTCATCTTTTATTCAGGCGGTGCGTGCTAGACACAGGTGTGCAGGTAAACTGTGTAAAAGTGATTGCTGACGATGGGCAGTGCTGGCGAGCAGGGGCAGCTCTCAGATCAGCTTACACATGATCACTCCTCAGATAACTGATTAAAATGAATGAGCTTTCGCCTCCTTCCTTAGATTGAAAAGTGAGCCGGGGACATATTGGGGTGATGATATAGTTTTTCAGGGCGCTCTGGAATACGGGAGCACCTCGGTTTTGGATGAGAAACTTGACGTATAGGAAAAGTTCAGGATGTTCTCAAATGACAACCATTGTGCCTAGAGTGCTTAAACAATGGAGAAAAGGTTGACGGATACAAATGGGTTCTGCTTTAAGGGACCCTGTTTACACTTAGTTTTGGTCAATCGCATCACAAGCAGATGAGGTTGACACACATTCCCATTTACACCTGGTGTTTTGACCACTTCTGTCCTGTCCCTGAAGGGAGGGTCTATGGGCGGGTACATATATATATATATATATATATATATATATATATATATATATATATATATATATATATATATATACGAAATAAGCTTGCGCAATTTATATGGGAATGCAAATTGAGACAACAGAAAATGAAACGGAGCAGCAGCTTTCATTTATGTTCTGATAGGTCCAAGACTACGCCAAACACTGTAGGTTGGTTAGAATCAGGACTGCTAAGAGAATATTGTGCTTTTTACATTTTTTGCCTTAATAGTAAACCTACGATTTCAGTCGGCAAAGCTGGCTTACATGCTTCAACGACATTTACACAAGTAATCAAGTTGAATGCGTTTTTGGGCCTGTTTACACCTGGTCACTTCATGCATTTTCTTTAATTGGATTGCTATTGATCGTGAAAAGACCAGGTGTAAATACCCTCCGAAACGCTTTTGAGATGGATCATCCGATCACTCAAACCACTTCAGGAGGTGGTCTGGGTCGCATTCCAGATGAAATTGGTAAATGCATCTGGTTGATGAAACCACATATGTAAATTTTACTCTTCGCAAAATGTTACAATGATAAACGTGTAAGAGCTAGTTGTAGGCAAAATGACATGTTATAGACAGATTTGACAACGCTAATGCAACACGCATCGCTGCGGATGAGTATCCGAGTATCTCTTCAGCAAACCGATGCGCAAACTACCGCAAATGAAACAAAGTGAGTCGCAGACGTTCAACACGCAATCATCTTCATTAAACGTAGTAAGCCTAACTTTTCTTTCCAGGTTGCGGTCTTTGATCTTGAAATTAGCTGAGGATGAATAAAATGCAGTGCTTTCGTTGACGTGAACATTAAATAAAGCGTGAGAATTGAAGATCGGGATTGTATCTGTCTTGCGGAGATACATTTATGTTGCCAAGTGTAAATGGAACAGTTTTAACAAATCAGATAGCTATCCAATCAGAGAAAACGCATGAAGTGACCAGGTGTTAGCCCTTAGCCTACCTCTGGATGTGGTCAAAAGTGGACTTATCAAAAAGTTTCAGACCCTGTTTACATCTGAATGTAGCTTTGTCCACTTGGCATCGGATCAAAAATGCATCTTAATACCAGGTGTAAACAGGGCCAGTTTATGTATCAATTTATCCATTTCTAGGTTGTACCCGAGTTGACCGAAGCCTTGAAAAAGTGATACTCCTCAGGAAGATGGTACTCACCTGGAGAACTTCACTAGGAACCTGCCTTAAGAAGCTCAGAGCCAACGCTTCACTGATGCTCACTTCCTGAAAGTGATTTTTCTCCAGAACACCTGTATGTACTTAAAATAGCTAATGTAAACATTAAACCACTTCTTTTAATAAAAGAATTAAGTGACACATGGCCGGAGGTTTTCTGTTTTTCAAAGTTGGGTTTTTTAACAATTGTTGTTGCAGTCTTTGGCTAATTCAGGGTTGTCCAAGTCTGCTCATGGATACCCACTGTCCTGCTGAGTTCAGCGCCAACCCTAATTAAACACACCTGAGCCAGCTAATAAGGATCTTCAGGATCACTAGAAACATCCAGGCTGGTATGTCAGAGCTAAATTATGCAGGATGTTGGCCCTCCAAAAGCAGGATTGGACACCCTTGCTGTATACTGACCTCAGTGGAGTAGAGCTCATTTATCCAGCAGTTGTAGATGGCTGTCTTATGGTGGTCTTTACATATTGTCATCTATTTGTGGAAGTAACTTCTTGTTTGTTATATTTTAATAATGTAGCTGTCTGCACCTGAATCCAATAAACATACTTATGCTTGTACGTGTGCTTTGGTAGTTACTCATTCTCACGTGACCATTATACTGCATATTTTGGCATTCTGCATTCTAGAAAACAGAACAAATAATATTGTAAGCAATTCCAAGCATTTGGAGTTTACTACTACAACAAACCTGACACTGGATGTTTGAATTTACCAACTTTTAATTGCTTGACAATCTCTCCCATTATCAGTTTATAAAATCCCTTGTCGATAACGCAGGATTAATTTGCCTTAGTCAGAAAGCAGATAGATCTTTTCAAAGGCTCATGCTATTGGGATGGGGGTTAAGGTTTAGGGTTATGACAACATTCTAACCATAATTTCTCACAAAATTCTTCTAATACTGTATACCTGAAATGTTCGCCTATCGTTTGCTCTCCGTGTTTTAAAAATACTTGAGTTTAGCACTTTTTTTTCTCGCATAGAATTTGAATACAAACATCAGCATCAGTAATGTAAGAAAGGCAAAGGTAAGAAATTTGGCTGAATCACACAGCTTGACACATTTGAACACGAATCAAATGTAACCCTGCAGCATTGGGGAAAAAGGACTGTACATTGTGTGTCAGTTACATTTCGTACAAATAAACAAATCAACAAATAAAAACTCCCTCCCACGCCACCCTGAATGAGAACACATGATAAGTCTTCCAGCCACACTCCGATATTGGTCTACCGTCTAAAAGAGTGTGTTTTTGCTGGTTTCGTACACCACTCGCCCAACAGACACACTGAAATTCCTGAAGGATCTTCCAATGATGGCTCCCAAAGTACCTCTCCCTGACTCCTTGGAAGGTTGTGCAATTTTGGCAGGAGTGACACAGTTCAAGTGCTCTTGCAGAGTTGGAGAGAGAGAGAAAGAAATGTGCATCTGTAAGGAGGAACATTGCATGAGGCGGGTAGCAGAGAGCGTTATCCTCATGTCACTTCCTGTGCCCCTTTCTGAGAACATGAAACCTGGGAGAGAGTATCATAGTGCTGTTTGACACAGAAAGAGAAAGACAGATTGGCTGTGTCCGAAACAAAGAAACTGCTGCCCAATCACTCAAAGTTTTTGGTTGAAGGTAAACCTTAAGGCAGGGCTCCTCAAATCTGTGCCTGGGGTCTCATTTATAAAATGTTGCACAGAAACCATCCTAAAATTGATCTTATGATAATTTCTTCAATATGCGTACGTGTGATTCATAAAATGAACGTACGTATAGAAAACGCACGTACGCATCTTTCAGATGTGAAATCTATGAATCGCAAATGATCTTGAACTTTGCGCGCAAATGAATGTTTTCAGCTCTGTCTTGTAAACAACTCCTAATTAATGTCGTTAACATGTAAAAGATCACCAGTCATCATCCAAATTCTTTAATTTAGAACAGTGAGCTGCAAGAACAGCTTACATTTTCAAAAACCTGCAGTACTCGAACAAGAAAAAGTGCGTACGTCTGCTCAGACCCTGACGTGATGCTAAGCACTTTTCCACGTCAAAGCCAGTTTTTACAAATATGTGCGTTGGCATGGATTTAAGCGTACGCACACTCTAAAATCAAATCTGAGCGTATGCACGCTTTATAAATGAGGCCCCTGGTGTCCCGAGTTTGAGTTCCAGCACGCAGACCTTTCCCGATCCCACCCCGTTCTCTCTCCCACTTTGCTTCCTGTCTTAGTGTCCTATCCTAATAAAAAGGCAAAAACGCCAAAAATAAATCTTAAAAAAAACAGCTGGAGTTGAACTCTGGAGGGCAGTGGCCCTCCATGGCCGGATTTGAGGAACTGTGCCCTAAGGTTTTAGACATTCTTCAAAAACCCTATATCCTCAGATCTGTCGATTCCCACCTATTTCTTTGTAAATATTTATAAATTACTTCTTTTAACTTCTCCATCAGACACTTTTAAAGTAACCACTGAAACAGCTGTTGGGATATCACTGGAATGATGTGTCTAATGTATCGACCAAATGGAGGCATTTCAGTAGTAGGGGCGCACCAAATAGTGAACTAGTTATATTGCTAGTCAACGCGTTGGATTCACACCAACAGTACACATTTTGGATGTCTTAATCTGATCTATTTCAGGTGTTGGAGTCTCTATTAAGGAGCTGATGAGTTGGTGTGTTTGATTAGGAGGAGTTCAAAAATGTCTGTTGTTGTACTTTCAAGAACAGGGTTGAGGAAACACTGGTATAAAAAGCACAATGGCCATCTGAAGCCCTGTCCACACGCAAAATGCTGCACCAGGTCACTGAAACCGAACATTTTTGAAAACTCCTCCCAGGGTGAAGATTTTCAAAAACTCCGGTTGCAGTGTTCTGTAGACAGCGAAACTGGAGATTTTGGTTTGTGAAGTCGGAGCATGCACTGTTATCTACGCCTACTGGAAACTTTTTCAGGTTTCTGATTGGCCAACATGGCTTTATGGTTGAGATTATATCACCACCTGGTGGTTTGGCATGCTCTTGACAGTGCTTTTCATGTTTTCATGTGGATGGAGTTTTTTTTTAAAAAACGGAAGAAGGAAAAACTGTTTATAAAAATACCTGTGTACGTGTGGACATGGCCTGAGATGGTTAATGGGTTGTCCAATCCAGCTCGTTTAGAGCCACCTTCCTGCAGAGTCTGACAGAAACTTAAGGCTGGAATACAACTTTATGACTTTTGCCTAGAACAGGGGTCGCCAACGTCAGTCCTGGAGACCTGCATCCCTGCAGAGTTTTGCTCCAACCTTGATAAAAACTCACCTGCCCCTGTAGCTTTCTAGTAACCCTTAGACCTTGATTAGCTTCTTCAGGTGTGTTTGATTAGGGTTGGAGCTGAACCCATTTAGGGCTGGATGCTAGTTACCAACAGTCAGAACAAGTCAGCAGATTTTGGTTATTTGGAGTTGACCAATTTCACAGAAAATTGCTTTTCTTGACAGGCATGGATTTTTTTTAGCTTCAGACTATGATTCCATCCAGTTAGAAGGTATCAGATTGTTTAATAGTTTGAGCCGATTTTAGAACAAATACGGTTTTCATTTTCTATCAACAAGGCATGTTTCTGCATGAGTTCTATGGAAGTCTGGTAGTGTGTGATCTTTTCTGTGTTTTTTCTGTAACCATTTACAAAGTTGACAAGTATACGATACTTACTGTTCAGATTTTAAAAGACGTAGTGTATTCCAGCCTTTATTTTTGTACCATTTGTGACAAGGCAATTCCTATTAATCTTGCAAAAAGAAGCAGGGGTAGCTAACCCTGCTCTTGGAGAGTTACCTTCAGACAGAATTTAGCTCCAACCCTGATCAAGCACACCTGAACCAACCAACCGAGGTGTTCTGGATTACTTGAAAACTACAGGAAGGTGTGTTGGAGCAGATTTGGACCTGAACTCTGCAGGAAGGTGGCTTATCAGAAGCCATTTACACTGCCTCTGAAACTACTTGGCCAGTCACATTTTTTCAGTAGAGGATGTTCTACAAACATTAGACTTGGATATGCCTTGATGCCTTCCTACCTCGGGATACTGTCAGTGAAGGCATCATTTTTCATGTTTCCGACACAGCCAGTGAGTAAGCGATATAGAGAGAGAGAGGCCAAGAGAGAGGCTGCTTCAGCTGGTGTTTGTGGTCACCGTCCCAAACTTCATGCTCTATGTGTCTGGTATATGGCTCAGTGGAGTATCTGCCGGCTCCATAAGCCTGTACTTCTCCTCCAGAGATGGCTCGGTCCCCTGCAGGTGAATTAGTGGCTTGGTCTGGAATACGCCCAGACTTTCCTGGTTTCTCTTGTTGTATATTTTCACCCTGTGCTCCAGTTCCGGACTGGCCTTCACTGACCCTGCCGGACTGGGCAATTTAAGGTTGACCGGGTCCACCCTGCCTTTCTGCGCCAGGCAGGAGTCCTCAGAGAGGGAAGAGAGCAGCTCTTTGACCACTGCACTGGGGTCGTGGACACCCGGTTGTGTGCCGAGGGTCAAAGGGCTGCAGTATGGAGGAGGGCAGCAGCGTTGGCCGCTGTAGTCAGAGGTGGAGGCCTCCCGTACGGTAGAGCTGCAGTCAGTTGTGGAGCCCAGCGTGTGGCTGCTGACGCTGTGCTGCCGGGCTGTAAAGCTGCAGCTGGACCGGGACATGGTCGTGCTGGACGCTTCACTTACAGAGCTGCCCGTGCGCTCCTGGCCACTGCCTGGGCCGTCAGCACTGACGAGGGAAGGCGGCAACTGGTTGGGGTTGGTAGGAAGGTGGACATCGATGGCTGCTGTGGTTATGACACGTGCACCAGGGTCAGGCACCCCGATGTCTGTGTGTACAACAGATAGTATAACTTAATGAATGAGTGCCATCCTAAATATTTAAGCATCAGTACCAGTGGTCAACTGATACATTAGCCTGACCTTTTGGCATTTTGAGATCAAATGATTACCGTACTTGATTGAACAATGGGGTGTAATCTTCAGACTGCCTTGTTGATTGATATTACGGAATTTCAAGCAAGGTTATTATAGATGACTAAAACTGAAACTAAATTTTAAAAAACAACTAAAAATGATGAACACAACAAAATTACTAAAACTCTGACTAAAACGAAAATGAAAACAGAAAATATTAAAATAAAAACTGATTTAAAATATTAATAAAAATTATAATATTATCTTAATCATACTAAAATAACACTGATTTCACGTAAATATTGTACAAATGTTTATTTCGTATATTTTTTAGTGCTGTCAAATGATTAATCGCGATTAATCACATCCAAAATAAGTTTTTGTTTACATAATATATGAAAAAATAGAAAAATGTTGTTTATATATTAAATATATAGTATAAATTATATTAATATAAATATAGACATGTAAATACATGTAAAAATTTTCAAAATATATACTGTATGTGTGTGTATTTATATAAACAATAAATATACACAGTACACACATATATTATGTAAACAAAAACTTTTATTTTGGATGCAATTAATCGCAATTAATCGTTTGACAGCACTAATTATCTCATTTGCCTATTTTTTTTTTTTAATTATATACTTGCATACTTCACTATATTATATTACATATACTGTATATATCAGCATTTTATAACCCATGATCCACCTTGCTATCTAAATATCAGCATCAGCCGATGAAAAACTTGTATCAGTCAACTAATATTTTGGATGTGTGTATCCAATGCATGTAAGCAATTGTTTGCAATGTATCTAAAGGATACATTTGGCAATAAATATGCAAATATTATAAGCATAGATCAATCTAAATAAGCAAAAAAAATAAAAATAAAAAAAAGGAACTTACCGCTACTTGGCTCACTGTAATACTGACTGATGTAGTTATTCATATCATCCTGAACGACACTCTCTGAAAAAACAAAACAAATGAATGTCAATCACAACATTGCAATTTAACGACCCAAAACCAAAAAAACCTAGAAACATCTTTTTTCCCCCTTTAAAAATAAATACATTTGAATTGTTAAAGGTTTTCTGATCATTTTTCTCATTTCACCGCTTTATAATGGGAAAATGTTTATGAATCACTATGTAGTGAAGCATGCTACAGTGTAAGCAGTGCATTAACGTTCTGAGTTTGGCCACCCTTATCTGCTGCTTGGCCTCCTGACCCAAAAAGAGGCTGTCTGATGTGGCTGTGGCTGTAGATGCAGCGGAGGTCATCGGCTGGGTAGAAGGTCTTAAGATCTGCCTGGCAGAGTGAGGAGTCGACTGCACTCTAAGTGCCATCTCTGGAGACAAGACCCAACTCACAGCGCCTTTTTAAATTACTGTTTGAAATATTCATCAAACGGAGGCTTGGGAGGAGACGGGCAGCCGACTAAAACACCAGGAAGACAATCACAGCCGAATATAAATAACACATGAAGATGAGCACACACATTTTTACTCCTCCCAGGGACAGAGAGAAAAAAGAGTGAATAAGAAACTACATTTTTCAAAAATTAAATTGTACTTTGCAATTGTAAGCATTGCTTTTGGTAAAATACCATAGCTGGTATTGTTTAGGGTGAAGTTTTGACATGTAATATGCCACACAAAGATAACTAGAATACATATGTGAGCTCTGAAGTCTTCCCACTGAGAAAAAAATCATTATTTTTGCCTGTTTTCTGGTAAAAAGCCAAACATCCTTAAAACAAGATAAATGTAAGTGGGATGCAGAATGTTTTCATAGAAAATATCTTCAGTTGAGTTTATTTTTGTAACCTCATTGGCATTTTGTCTTGTTCTAAAATGTCACAAAAAGTTACATTTATTTTTGAAACGAAACAGCGTTCAACTCTGCTGGCTTTGAATTTTACACTGTCAAAACTTAATCATTTTATGAACTATTTATTTTTGGCGTTTCCATCCAGTCTTTCAGGAATCTGGTTTCTGAAACTAAGCAGACTTTGAGAGCGATGATTCAACACGATCGTGTCACGCAGTATCTCTTTGTGGTCACTCGGTGCAGTAAATTCTCAAACGAACCACAGCGGAGATAAAAGAGACCTCGCTCTCGCTGAACTCTGACAAGTAGCGGCCTCAACTTCAAAAAGCAGCTCTATAAAAAATGAGATCACTCAGCAGCTCTTATATTTTCTGCGTCTTTGTCTTCGGTGCTTAAACGCATCTAATTCCTGTGTTATATGTGTCTTTGAGGCGCCAAATATAAAATATGGCCTCTAAGATACGAGCCCTCGGGCAACCGTCATTCTGTCTCCTCTCCTCCGCTCTTCTGTCTCCAGGGGTCGGCCTGCGCTTTGACAGCATTTCTGTCCATGTGTCGTTTAGAGGAAAAAGCCACGGGCTGACTCCCGGTGCCCACATTTCCCACAATCCTCTGGGGGATGAAGTGTGGCTTGCATGAGGACCATTGTGGGGTTTTTCAGGTTAAAGGAACAGATGTTTGTGCCATAGCTGAATACTCTTTCAGGAGGAACAAGACCCAATGCACAGAGCAGCCTGTGTGTGTGTGTGTGTGTATAACAGCTGTACTCCTGCCAGACAGATCCCAGTGTGGCTTGACATGATGTGGGGAACATTATAGCTGTCTGTTATAATGGGATATCATACGATCTGTCCTGCTTGTACTGTCACAGTAAATACTGAAGGGATGTTGTTGTCTTTGTTCAGAGGCTGGGCTGATTTAAGGCTCGGAGGAGAAGCAGGTACCTCTGAATCACTTAACTTTAGCCAGTGTATTATACATATATATATATATATATATATATATATATATATATATATATATATATGAAATTATGTTCAGAAGTTTGGGGTTGGTAAGATTTAAAAATATATATATTTTTAATAAAGTCTCTTTTGCTCACCAAGGATACATTTACTTGTCCAGAAATACAGTAAAAACAGTTATATTATAACTATATATTTATTAAGTTAAAAATGAAAATAAGTAAATGAAAATAATGTAATACTTATTCACAATTTACAATATATGACTGTGTGGGACTGGTTCTATTTTTAAAAAATAATATTTATAATAATTAGGTTCAGTAATTTCACTTTAATGGCAATGAATAGGTTCTTTTCACATAAACATAGGAGCCTCAAAAAATGCTCATTTTAGAAGAAAATTTCAAACGCCACTTAGAGGCTTTTGTATCTGAACTCTTCACATATATACATACATATATACATATATCATGTTTTCATCAAGATTTAAATATATATATATATATATATATATATATTTATTAAATAAAGTCTCTTTTGCTCACCATGGGTACATTTATTTTTCTTGAAATACAGCAAAAACTGTTATAACTGTTTTTTTTTATATATTATAAAAATATTACAATTTAAAATAACTTTTCTATTTGAATATATTTTAAAATGTAATTTTTTCTTATGTCAAAGCTGAATTTTCAGCATCATTACTCCAGTCTTCAGTGTCACATGATCCTTCAGAAATCATTCTAATATACTGATTTTCAGCTCAAGAAACATTTATTTTTATAATCAGTGTTGAAAACAGTTGTGCTGCTTAATTTTTTTTTTTCTGGAATCCACACTGTTTTTCATGATTTTTGATGAATAAAACGTTCAAAATAACTAATAGAAATGCTTTGTAAAAGTGTGAACATCTTTAAGGTCACATTCGGTCAATTTAACGCATCCTTGCTGAATGTAAGTATTAATTTTAACCTTCTGAATGGTGGATAGATTTTTAATTTTTAATTTCCCTTGTGACTCTGGGCTGGTTTTAACTCTCATTAAAAAGGCAGAGATAGGACAGGTCTGGGTACCTGGAGGAGGTCTGGGCTCTCTGGTATTGTCAGATCCAGCGGGTCCCAGGCCGTCTATTTCCTGGAAGCTGCTGCTCTGTTTGCCCCACACATGGTGGATCTGCATGGCGGCCTCACGCTCAGCGGCCAGATCCAAATCCTGCTGCGCCAGGTGAGCCCTCAACTGCCTGATCTCAAACTGCCAAAGACAAGAAGACAGACAGAGACTGATATACTGACTGCACTGATTCATCTGCAGCAGTTCTAAAGCTGTTAAAGTGGGAGCTATCCCTTTTGTCAGCTTTAAAAGTTAACAACTTTTTGCTGTTTTATATATGAAAAAATAAACAGTACATTTCTAAATATTTTAATATTTTAAATAATTCATTGTAGTAATTTAATTTGCTGTCATTATAAGCTGGTACATAAAATGTAAAAGTAAAATATGTTTTGTCAAGAAACTCTACTAAATTGAAAGTCTTAATCAGCCTAAAATCAGCTTGATTTCAACGTAAACAAGAAGATCTAACCTTTTATTCAAAGGCAAAACTAAGCTTATTTGATTAGTCATCTACAAATTGTGTAGAATCTTTTATTTCTAATGTTTTATTTTGTTTGTTTAAATTAGATTAAAAACTCCAGATTAATTTAATTTAATTAAATTTTTACCTTAGGAGTAACTGTTTTGGAAAAACCCACGTTCTAAGAAGATTATGACGCATAAATTATAATTATAGCTATTATTCTAAGTATAATTTTGATTAAAGTTATAGCCATTTAATTTATCAAACATATTTATTACTGCCAGTATTACAAATCATTATCTATAATTTATATCATAAATGCACTGAAATGGATCTCCTCGCAACATTGTAATTCTAACCATTATGCTTTATTTGCTGAATCAATGTCCACACACTCAACATTATCAACGAGCTCTACTGTTCTCAGGGCCACTGCGCTGATATGGACAGGTCTCAGATCAGTTCTCAACAGGCATTTCAAGACATTTCTATCACAGTTGTATCTGTCTTCTTCCCCAAGGAGAAGAACAACAGAAACACATCTAGGGTGAATTGTGTATTTCAGTGGCGTGCATTGATCCCTGTCTGTGTTATCTGTCTGGTGGGCCCAGGACAGTCTGGACGGGTCATGTGACTGTTTTATGTAATACGCTGGGTTGGATTGCAGCTTGAAATGCGAGCTTGCATCATCCGCCGAGACCCGATCAGAAATGAAGCATGAGCTTGGTACGGTTAAAAATACAGGGGATATTCAGGATGAATTGTGCTGTTGAGACACAATTCACATACAGCAGAGTCTGAGGATATGAGTGGCATACAATTCTGAACAGACAAAAAAAAAAAAAATTGTTTAAAATCACTTTTTCAGGTGACTCTAAAGTGGTAAAATTGTAATAAAATGTTAATAACTGATACAATCTGATCAATAAAAAATAAATAAACATTTATAGGCGCTGTGTTACTGAGCAGATGAATTGAAGTGAAATTTGATTGTGTGTCAGAGTGCTGCCCTCTGCTGGAGAAATACACAGTGCAACATGATTATGGGATTATGGAAAAACGTTTGGAGAGGGAACAGAATAATAAACAAAGATGTTAACGGAATAGTTCTCCCAAAAATGAAAATTGGCTGAACATTTACCTTCAGGTGATCCAAGATGTAAATGAGTTTGTTTCTTCATTTGAACAGATTTAGAGAAATTACATCATTGCTCACCAATGGATCCTCTGCAGTGAATGGGTGCCGTCAGAATGAGAGTCCAAACAGCTGATAAAACATCACAATAATCCACAAGTAATCCACACCACTCCAGTCCATCATTTCAAGACAACATCTTGTAAAGAGAAAAGCTGCATGTTTGTAAGAAGCAAATTCAGCTGTTTTCATTAAAACAGTTCTAATCTAGATTAAAGACCCATTTCTTTAACCTGGTTACCCACATAATACACTATCGCATTTCTATAATTCAAATCCGTTAAAGGATTGTTAGGCTGCATTAATTAGGTCAACCGGAACCGGGAACACTTCCCAAAACACCTGATGGTGATTACATCGATAGAAGAATGGCATCTACGCTAATATTAGTCTGTTTCTCTCTTATTCCGAGATCACCGTAGCCACCCGGATCCAGTCCGTATCCAGATCAGCACCTAGAGATGACCTCTACAGCCCTGAACGTCAGCGGAGACCAGGACAACTAGATGAGCCCCAGAGACTGATCCCCAGTGAAGACCCTGTCTCCTAGACGGCCATCGGGACAAGACCACAGGAACTACATGAGTCCTCTGCACAATCTGACTCTGCTGCAGCCTAGATTTAAACTGCTGATTTTGTCAGGCCAGAGGAGAATGACAATATTTCGACACACTATTTCCCCGTCTAAACACTGTAAAGCTGATGTAAAGCTGCTTTGACACAATTTGCATTGTTAAAAGCACTATACAAATAATAGTGACTTGACTTGACTAATCCGAACCACAGCAAACCAGTCAAAATATGAGTCCATAATCAACAATATCGCATCCTCCAGTTAAAATGTCCATCTCCTATTGTCTTCTCATATCAAAATCCACAACATATTTGTTTAGAACAGTCTTGGACTGTTTTTGCTTGTACATGATGCTTTGTCTGTGCATATTTCTCTCCTGATTCAGACAAGATTCACTTTTTCACTGGAGAAACAATATTGAGGATAGAGGACTTGTTTGTAATTAAAAATGTCCTAATGATGGATTTGTTTGTTACAAACACACACCTTTTCACAAGATGTTAATTGATGGACTGGAGTGGTGTGGATTAATGTGATGTTTTTTTCAGCTGTTTGGACTCTCATTCTGACGGCACCCATTCACTGTAGAGGATCCATTGGTGAACAAGTGATGCAATGTTACATTTCTCAAAATCTGTTCAGATAAATAAATTAACTGGATGACCTGAGGGTGAATACATTTTTATTTTTGGGCAATCTGTTCCTTTAAAGCACAACTTACTCTCGTGAGTTATTACAATGCTACTGTCAAGGTGAGTGTCACTGACACAAGATATGTACTTTTTGTTTTATTTTGGTGATGTAAATGTCATAGAGGAGTGAAGGGTTAGTTCATCACTCACGGCCTGTTCCTGACAGATCTGTGTGAGTCTCTCCAGCTGTTCCTCCCGCACAGCTTTGGTCTTCTCATACTGCTGGATCTCCAGCTCCATCTCCACCTTCACCTGCAGCACGTACGCTACAGAAGAGAAACAAAACAGCAGAGTAAAGTACAATTTGTGTGTTTTTTTTTTTTGGTTGATCCTCTCAGATAATCGCATCCTTTTTGAGCAAAGTTTGGGGTTGGCAAATTTTTGTTTTTGAAAGAAATCTCTCATGCTCACCAAAGCAGCATTTATTTGATATGAAGAAAAACAGTAATATTACAGTTAAATATTATTAGAACTTAAAATAAGTGTTTTCTATTTGAATATATTTTAAAATGTAATTTATTCCTGAGATCAAAGCTGAATTTTCAGCATCATTACTCCAATCTTCAGTGTCACATGATCCTTCAGAAATCATTCTAATATGCTGATTTGATGCTCAAGAAACTTATTATTATTATTATTATTATTATTATTATTATTATTATTATTAGTGTTGAAAACAGTTGTGCTGCTTCATATTTTTGTAGAAACTGTGACACATTTTTCAAAAGAAAATGTGAAAATTTAAAAGATTTTTTTTTTTTCCTTTGGAAATAGATTTTGGAAATAGGATTTTTTTCAGTCATTTTTTTCTTTTATCAGTCTTTAATTTCACAATTTAAAGAGTCACTGCTAAATAAAAGTATTAAGTTTTTTTCTTTCAAAATAAGCTAGCTTTTAATCAGTCATTTATTTTGTGTAAAGTAACTCTTTATACCACAGATATTACAAATATCAAAAAGTATCACTGTGCCTTGTATTCTGGGAATTAACTCAGAGTACAATCCAAATACAATGGTAAATTAGTTTTCAGTGCTATTGTATATATAAAAATACCATGGTACTGTATAACATTCTGATATCATCATTGCCCATGATACCATCACAATACTTCAAAAAAAAAAAAAAAAAAAAAATTACCCATAAAAGTGAGACAGTTTTTTTTTATCTGGTTGAATTATTTGTTGAATTCTATCTAAAAATAAATAAATAAATGAATAAAAAAATAAATAAATAATAAAACTAAATAAATCAATTAAATATTCTATTTATATTATTTATGTATAAATAAATTAATAGAATTAATATTTAAATAATAATATACAATTATTTGAACAGACTACATTTATTTGATAAGACCACAATTATTTAAATAGAATTCATTTAAATAAAAATACTGTAAAACAGCTGATCAAATGTGAACAGGTTTAACACACAATGGGCAGCTTTGATAAACTGCTAATTGTTTTCTGCAAACATTCAATGCCGCCAAATGCTAACATCACCTCCATCCACGCCTAAGCGGAGGGCCAATTTTTGCCTCATATTCCATGAACTGACATGAGCGTCGTGTGAGGTTGATTTCTCAGACTGGGCTGGGATTGTGCTGAGAGGGCCAAAGGCTTTCTATCGGCTGCTCTGCTCTCTGCTGTTGGCTCTTAATAAAGCCATAGCCACATGACCCCTCTTATCATCCACTCACTCTCCATATCAATTAGACTCTTCTCACACTGGTACCATCTGCCGACAGAACTCCCAGCATGCTTTGCTGCGTTGCAATGTGTTACTCAGTACCACAACATTCTCCGTACATTCAGTTTCAGGATTATAATATACTATTTTAAATAAATATTTTTAGATATATTTAAATTTATTTAAATAAAAATGAGTGGGATTTAATATGCACAATCTCTCTAAAACTGAGGTAAATTTGCTCAGAAGTCTGCTATTTTATAGCTCAGGAGGCTCAAAGGGATAGTTCACCCAAAAATGAAAATGCTGTCATTAATTACTCACCCTCATGTCGTTCCAAACCCGTAAGACCTTCGTTCATCTTCGGAACACAAATTAAGATATTTTTGATGAAATCTGAGAGCTTTCTGACCCTCCATAGACAGCAATGATATTACCATGATCAACGCACAGAAACGTAGCAAGGACATCGTTAAAACAGTCCATGTGACATAGTAGTCCAATCAGAGTTGTTTACGTTCAGTAGAAAGCACACGCATGCTGAACATAAACAACGCTCATTACATTGATTATGTTCTGGGGTACTCTCCAAAATGGCAGAAGACGGTAACTCAGGGAGAAGAACTGCTGAATAAATTATGTTATTATTATTTTCTTTGCACACAAAAAGTATTCTTGTAGCTTCGTAAAAATACAGTTGAACCCCTGATGTCACATGGACTATTTTAATGATGTCCTTGCTACGTTTCTGTACGTTGATCATGTAAGGATCCTTACTGTCTATGGAGGGTCAGAGAGCTCTCAGATTTCATCAAAAATATCTTAATTTGTGTTCCGAAGATGAACAAAGGTCTTGCGGGTTTGGAGCCACCAGTTGAATTCCTAAAATTCCTTAGAAATTGAAAAAATAATAATAAAACAAAATTGCTAACTACTATAAAATTATATATACAATTAAAAATAAATTAAAAATAATTCATTAAACAATTGAATAATTAACAATTAGCAATTAAAAATAAAATAAAATAAAATAAAATAAAATAAAATATCTCAGCAACTAACCCTCAGTAAATCAATGCACTGGTGTCTTTTCAAAAGTTCAGCAAGGCATGGTGCTTTTACGTCCTGCTGTATGTACATCATGGTACAACCACAGGGTGGCGTAGAACTGGATCAGGCTCGCCGTGACACTTGAGCTCATGAATGTTAATTGGTCAGCATGTCTGTGTCAAATATCAGCTTTCGTTTCACCTTCATTTCTCAGGAATCAGATTATATAACTTCAGCATTCTACTATTGTATCAAACACTGTGTAAAGTGTAATGACCGTATCCAGCGTTTTTTTTTTTTTTCTTGACTGTGCACTCTCTGTCTCTCTCAAATTCAAATCTTGAAGCATATGAACACA
Organism: Spinibarbus caldwelli; assembly: GCA_039654775.1. NCBI lineage: Eukaryota > Metazoa > Chordata > Actinopteri > Cypriniformes > Cyprinidae > Spinibarbus > Spinibarbus caldwelli. The sequence goes on along the minus strand of CM077264.1, from coordinate 18,628,767 downwards.
CACATGAAAACATATGCAATTCTCACAGCTTGCACATAATAAACCACAAAGGAGAGGGGAAAGATAAGATATATATGCAAACGGACATGCAGAATAGACAAAAACACAAGCACAAAGCAAAATAAATGTAGATTTTAATAGAAAAGGCACAGAAGATGGCATGCAAGCACTTTAGATTCATATGAAGCATAGACAAAATAGATTTAAAATTTATATTTAAATTATTATAATTTTAAAGTATTTTCTAAATTATAAAAAAGAACAAACTATTAATTTCACTAAATAGTTCAAGATTTAACTTATAATAGTTTACTACTGTACCTTTAAATTTTTAAAAGTACCTTTTATGATTGGCTGTGCTGCATACTGATGCCATATTCATGATTATTTATGTGTGACATTTTTGCAGCTTAGTCTAAAACAATTGGTCTTGGTATATCATGATATTGCATCAGTACTTTAGATTCTTGAATCCAGAGTAATTTTAGTACTATGTACTACTGTAGTTTTTATTAATATTTTGAAATAGCTTTTATTTTTATATTTTAATTTTAATTTACGTTTTAGTAAATGTTACATGCATTTGCCATTTTTTTGGGTCAACTTTATTATTTATTTATTTTTTTCTATCTATTTATTTATTTATTAATTATATTTTTATATAGCTTTATTTTATTTCAGTATAAGTAATTCTAGTACTTTAGTAGTTAGTTTCCGAAGCAACATTTCTAATTTTCATTGTATTGTATTTTATTTCAGCTTTATTTTAATGACCAAAAACTATTTTTAATAGTTTTATTTATCACTAACAACACTGTTTGTATTGATGTACAGTATTTTATTTATTATGACCTTTATATCAAACTCAAAGCTGTTTCTGTGATGCACTATTGGATCTCAGCACTGGTCCAGTTGTTTGTTGTCATCGGCAGTGTTCATGTAAGTGTGTCTGACGGCGCTGAGCTCAACAGCTCAATGATGTTTAGTGAGAATGAGGGTGACCTGCCCCAGCCATCGACCACGAATACACTTGCATAAACAGAACCTGTGCTGAGACATTATGGACATTGTGCTCCTCTCAGCGCAGACAAAAGATTCTGAATCAATCTGAATTTTAATAAGACCAACGCTGGCAGCAGCAGCACACGTGAGACGTCTATCATAACTCACACTCATTGGGGCGGACAGGACAACAGCTAGTAAAATTAATCAGCTGAATTAGCAAATGCTTTTACATTAACACTGTCTTTAAGTGTTTTAAAGGTCAAATATATTTACATTTAGTAAATAAATAAATAAAACGACTATATATATTATTATTATTTTTTAAAAAGACTTCATAGTGTCAGAAAAGATTGTGCGAGAGAGCATGTGAATGGTGTGTTACCGTCAATGATTCTCTTGACTCTCCAGATGCGGAGGGTGATGATGAGGCTGATGGCGTCCCAGGGGCTGCTGGGGCCGTTAGCCACCGTGGAGGCCACCATTGGGGCCAGAGAGAGTACAATCACAGCACCGTCAAATACCTAATTAAAAACAACAACACACAATCATATGCCTTTCAGCTTGTAACATTTAATACTATGGGCTGTTACTTACCTGGGAATGCTCTAATGTAGAAACTCAACTTAATAACATATCATACTAACTATCATTTATTTAATACATTTGAAATAAATTGAAAATGTATGTATTATTTAAAAAATTATGAAGGCCAGTTTACACCATAAAAAAAAGTAATCCATGCAAAAGTAATTGCAACTTTTTCGTCATATTTCTGACTTTTTTCTTGCAATTGAGTTTATATTTCACAATTCTGAATTATCTCACAATTCTGACTTTTCTGTTGCAGTTATGAGTTCATATCTCACAGTCCTCAGAACTGCAAGATATAATCTCAGAATTGCGAGGGAAAACGTCAGAATTGCGAGATTGCAATTGGGAGTTGCAACTTTGAGGAAAGTCAGAATTGTTAGATAAAAAGTCACAATTACCTTAATTTTTTATTCTGTGACCCAGAATTCAGAACCCCCCCCCCCCCCCCCCCCCCCCTCACAGAATTTAAATTCTGTTTATATCTCCCATTTTCCTCAGAAAAAACAAAGTCCAAATTGTGAAATAAAAAGCTGCATTACCTATTACCTTTTATTTATTTATTTTGTGGACATGAATAAATATTTTCTATACTGTACATATACTATTTATTATAAATTATAAAATATATTTATTATTTTAATATTTTATCCATTATTTCTATTATAAAAAATTCATAAATGTTTGAGTGTGTGCGCACACACACACACACATACATACATACATATACATACATACATATATGTATATATATATATATATATATATATATATATATATACACACACACTGTATATACACTGCAATTCAGAAGTTTGGGATCAGTGATATTTGTTATGTTTTTTAAAGGAGTCTCTTATGCTCATCAAGGCTGTTTTTATTTGATCAAAAAGTGAAAGTGAAAGAAAGTTAAAGTGAAAAATACAGAAAAAAAACAGTCATATTGTGCAATATTATTGCAATTTCTAATATTGGTTTCCTATTTTAATATACTTTAATACATAAATTATTTCTGTGATTCAGCGCTGCATTTTCAGCATCATTACTCCAGTCTTCAGTGTCACATGATCCTTCAGAAATCATTCTAATATGCTGATTCATTATGAGTGTTGAAACTGTTGTGCTGCTTATTATTTTTGGATACTTTTTTCTTTGATACTTTGGTGAATAAAAAATTAAAAAGAACAGCATTTATTTAAAATAGAAATCTTATCTAACAACATAAGTCTTTACTATCACTTTTTATCCATTTAACAAATCCTTACTGAATAAAAGTATTAATTTCTTAAAAAAAAAAAAAAAAAAAAACAGAAAAAATTGACTGACCCCAAACTTTTGAATGGTAGTGCATATTGTAACACAAAATTTCTATTTTGAACAAACACTGTTTTTTAACTTTTTATTCATCAAAGTATCCTGAAAAAAAAGTATCACGTCTCAAAAAATATTAAGCAGCACAGCTGTTTCCAACACTGATTATAAATCAGCATATTAGAATGATTTCTGAAGGATCATGAGACACTGAAAACTGGAGTAATGATGCTGAAAATTCAACTTTTTCTTCACAGAAATAAATAATATTTTAAAGTATTTTAAAATAGAAAACTGTTATTTTAAATTGCAATAATATTTTACAAAATTACAGTTTTTTTGTCAATATTTTTGATCAAATAAATGCAGCCTTGATGAGCAGAAGAAACTTCTTTAAAAAACATTAAAAATCTTACTGATCCCAAACTTTTGAATGGCAGTGTATATGTAGTGTGTATATATATATATATAATTTCTGTTTTACAAAACATCAGTTTTTCCATATGTGCACCTTAAAATAATCAGTAAATGCTCTATAAAAACATTCTTATCAGGCAGACATGACAAAAATGCAATATTTATAATTTAATGAGTGGGTGTGGTCGATAAAACTAAACAGTCAGCAATGGATCCTGGCGCCGCTCAGGCAACAATGTGACATTTGAGAGTGTGTCACCTGCGCCAGAGAGAGACTCATCCTTCATTAAGATTTCAAGGGCTTGCCTCTTCACTCTGTTTCCCCCCGTACTAATGGGACCGACCCGGGGAGCTTACCTCAACTTTGTTCTCTATATAATCCCAAATCCCCAAGCACCACAATCCTAAAGACAGTCTGGGAGAGGAAGAGAGACAGGAAAGAGAGAGCATATAAGGTGGAAAGACCAACCGAAAGAAAGAGAAAAGAAGCAGATTAATGAAAATCACTGATCAGATTTCTGATGCTTCGGCCACATTGCATTCTGGGAGATCATCCACAAGAAAACAAAAAAGCGTGTTTAGTGAAAGGCAAGAGAGAAGCCTTGGGCAAAAAAATGGCAAACATTACCTTTCCAGCGACTCACGAACAGACAAACGTAAATAATGAGCTTGTGGGGAAAATGTGTACGTAGGGTAATTCAAAATCTCAAGTGATCTCGAGATGTGGTGGCAACAGAATTCACCTCCATTTGTTGGCGAAATAGTCTCCGCAAAAACCTAATTTCCAAGCTGAATCATTTTTTCCTTTCATCTCGTATCAGAACGCAGCTCATAATTTATCAGTGACCTGCAATATGTATTCATACACTCACAGCGGCCGAGATCTCATCGAAACACTCGAAGGAGATGCTGTTTTAGTGACTGCTGACTCAGGTGGGTCAGGTCTTTTTATCGCTTTCTATCCCTACTTCGCTCTCTAAAACATGTGACACTGAAACCTTCCCGTCTCTTGAGCCTTTATCGACGAGCAAAACACAAGTTGAAGGAAATAAATGCAAGTCTGCTTTAAAAGAGCCAGAGACAAATGCAACTGGATCTAAAGAAATGGGAATCAATAGAAGTCAGCACGTGTCAGGACACACACACACACACTTTGAAAGTACAGTAACAGCACTACGTAAAACTGCTTTTTCTTGGGTTCAATTAAGACGCCCCTACAGCATAAACATTCAAACGAGACCTTAAATCAAATCCTTCCAAACGTCCCGTCGTGGCACCATTAATTTGAAACCTACTATATCGATAGTTGTAAAAGAGGCTATTTCTAGAAAGCCTGGTGGCTCTGTGTAAATCATGATTGTCTCAGACTCAGCAACTTAGCTGTTTTAGTGGCCTTTGACCTTTAAACACGCACTTTTAATGCTGACACATTGCTCTTTTATAACTTCGTTATCTTTCATTTGAATATTAACAATAGATGTTTCTCCAAAAAGTGCATCTCAGATAACTTTGTTTTGGAAGAATGATGTTTAATGAGAAATCTATTTGAGCAAAAATAGAAAGAAAAAAAAGAAAAGCAGGATACTTCAGTGAGATCCTTCACAGATTTACACTCACCTCAGTGAAGAACACGGACAGGATGACCAGGCTGATCCAGTGGATGATACAGGCGAACTGGAATGCATTATTAACTGTGGACACAATTCAAAGAGATTTTTCCTTTTACTTCATGTAAAAAATCAGATTATAATACAGTCAAATGTAATAGGCTATAGATTCTCAAAATACACACAAATCAAAGGTTTGGGGTAAAGATTTGAAAGAAATCAATACTTTTGTTGAGCAATGATGCATTAAAGGGATCCTGTAGCAAATCGATGTGTTTTTGTAAGAAAAATATCCATATTTAAAACTTTATAAACTGTAATCTCACGAGCGGATGACGTAGAATGTAGTGAGAATATGCTAGTCTCACGAGAACCAACGTTTGTTTACAGGAGCAAAGGAAGCAAAGTTTCCTTACTTTAGCAAAGGAAAACCAGTCAACAGTTAGCGGAAGCTAGAGAATACTGTTTATAATGTTTTAAACTATGGATGGATATTTTTAAAATGCATCGATTTGCTACAGGAGGCCTTTATTCACCCCCCGGAGCCACGTGAGGCACTTTTTATTATGGATGGATGCGCTTTTTTGGACTTCTTTTGGACTGTTGAAAAATAACATCCACTCACTGCCATTATAAAGCTTGGAAGAGCCAGGACATTTTTAAATATAACTCTGATTGGATTCGTCTGAAAGAATAAAGTCATATACACCTTGGATAGCTTGAGGGTGAGTAAATCATGGGGCAATTTTCATTTTTGGGTGAACTAACCCTTTAAATTGATGAAAAGTTGAGACAGTAAAGACAAACTTTTTTTTATTCCAAATAAATGCAGCATATTAGAATGATTTCTGAAAGATCATGTGACCCTGAAGACTGGAGTAATGATGCTGAAAATTCAGCTTTGCATCACAGGAATAAATTACATTTTAAAATATACTGAAATATAAAAAAAAAATATATATATATATATATATATATTTGAAATTCTAATGATATTTCACTATTATTTTTATTTTTTATAAGTAAAAAAAAAATGTATCAAATAAATGCAGTCTTGGTGAGCATAAGATACTTGTATCCAAACTTTTGAATCATACTGTATTTAGTGTTGAGAAGTTAGTGAATCGGTTCATTTGGATGATTAATTAAAAAATATATATATCAAAACTATTCACTTCATTTCACTACTGTTTCAGAAGTCTCTGTGTGCCGTTTTACCATTCATTTTTGTAAAATTTAGTATAAAAAGTTCAACATAAAACAGTTCAAAATTCAATTTGTAGGACAGAAATTGATTTTATACATCACATATACCATTTTATATAAGAATAACTGACAAAATCATCCACAATAAGACCAGGAACATATTAAAAAAGTGAAAAGGCTAAACTTTAATTTCATTTTGGCTGTTACTACATTTTAGATTTTACTACAATTTCCAAGCATTTTGCAAATCAGCTTAAATAAATCATTAAACTCTTTTAAACTGTTTACAAATCAGACATACTAAAACACATAGAAACTTTCACCAAAGAACATTTCACAAATTATTGATGTACATCTACTTTAGATAACACATTAAAAACCTTGCATTATAGTAAGCTATTTGATTAAGCATTACATAAAAATCCTCGAAATATACAAAATGGGGATTTCTTCCTTAGAATTATTCCCATATGAAACTCCTCCTTACAGGGACTTTTCAAAAGGGAAGCCAAATTTTCTACGTGTGCCACATCTGTGTCGCAAGCCGAGGACAGTGGCTGCTCAATCTCATTATGGCAGCCACCTGAACTGAAAGCATTAGGCGTTTGTGATATGATATTTCACCCATCCGCGTCCTGCATCTGTCTATTTATCTGCTCTATTACGGTGCAAGAGATCTATTGCATTCAGTTATCACCCCCTCTCTCGCTCGCTCTCTCCACACGCTGCAAATCTCCTGGCCCATATGTCTTAGTTTGCTCTGTTCACTGATCTGTCCATCAGTCCATTCATCTCCCTCAATCCCTCCTTCCATTAATCTCGCCGGCCGGTTGCTGTCCTGCACTCCTCCACTGCGCCTATCCATCTCTCCCCCTCCATCTGTCTATCAGGACTTTGTAAAGGCCAGAGAAGACAGAGAGATATAGGCTGACTTACGCTCCTGTCATCTCTCACATTTCTCTCTTTAGTGTGCACTCATCTGCACACTGAGCTGATGTGTGAATGGGGATCTCCGGTCAGATTTATAATAGGCTCTTATGAGAAATGAAAATATCCAGGCAAATAGCAGCTAAGCAAATGTCACTCACATTGTGTTTATTGAGAATAATCTCAACAGAGATTAGATCAACAATTGCAGATGTATAGCTATGAGAGATAGTGTTTGTATACTGTATTTTCATATTTTTTTTAAATTGTCAAGATAATGTATAGTTATGCAAATATGAAATGCATGTGATTTATTAGGTTGGGAAATGAGAACCCAGTTCTTATTCAGAACTGCCTGAATGAATAAATGCTTTTTAAAATAAAGTCTGAAATCAAAAGACTTTCTAATTTCAGAACGAATCTCTTGTGAGTCGGTTCTTTTCAGTGAATCAAAAACATACTACTATGGTTTGAATCGCAAACAAATGACATACAGCTCAACCAGTGTAGCCTGATTCCTGAATAAATTACTTTTATGAGCTACTTCTTTCTAGTGAATCAAAACATTCAGTGTAATCGGTGTAGTCTAAATCCCAAACAAATGACTCTTTTGAATCTTTTAGTTTTAGGGAATCAAAAACATACAGCATTACCAATTTAGTCTCGATTTCTTAGGTTGGGAAATGAGAACCAGTTCGTATTTAAAACCAACTGATTAAAATAAATATTTTTTGAAAATATCTTGAAACGGAATGATTTTCTGATTCCAGAACAAAAGACAAATGAGCAGGTTGTTTTTAATGAATCAAAGCCATGCTACTATGGTAGTCCAAGTCCCAAACAAATGACATATGGCTCAACCAATGCAGTCAAAAACCCAAATGAATGACTCTGGAAAGAAATTAGCTGTTTCTGCCAAGTGAATCAGAAACATACAGATTGACCAGTGTAGTCTGATTCCCAAACAAATGACTCTTGTGAGCTGTCTCTCTTTATCAAATGTGACAATGTGACCAGTCTAGTCTAGATCCTAAACAACTGACTCCAATAAATCACTTCTCTTTAGTGACTCAAAAACATACAGTACAGTACAACCAGAGGAGTCCGATTCCTAAACGAATGACTCTTGTGAGTCGGTTCTTTTTAGTGAATCAAATATGTGTGACTACACTAAAGTGAATCCCAAACAAACAACATACAGCTTGACCAGTGTAGTGTGATTCTGGAACGAGTGACTCTAAAAAGCTATACGTTAGATTCCTGAACTAATAACTCTTATGAACTATTTCTTCCTAGTGAATAAAAAATGTACAGCTTAACCAATGTAGTCTGAATCCCAAACAAATGATTCTTAAGAGACGTTTTTCTTTAGGGAATCAGAAACATACAGTAATCCAAATCCCTAACAAATGACATGCAGCTTGACCAATTTAGTCTGATTTCTGTATGAATGACTCTTTTAAGCTATTTCTTCATAGTGAATCAAAAACACAGTGTAGTCCAAATCTGAATCTTTTATGCAGTAAGTGGAACTGTCTGATATGTCAGAGCATGTGTACTAACAACTAGATAGTAAATCCTCATTCTAAACCCAGATTGGCTTCTAAAGGGATCTGAACCCCTTCTAATACTCACATTGTAAGAGCTTAGTATCAATGAGCAGTTCCACAGTCAGTAAGAGCACCACCAAGACGACACAGGCCACCAGGAAACAGTTGAAGCCGGCACTCAGCAAACACACCTGCCACAGCGCTGCTCTCCTCCCGCAGCACGGCTTCAGCCAGTTAGACCTGCAGATCAAATACAGCAACAGAAATAGAAAGAGAAAGAAAAAGAAATGAACCATTTCTGAATGACAAAACCACAAACACAAGAAAACTGAAGTGTACTTTCACAGATATGGCCAACAACACAGGAAGAAATAGACGTTTACTTCACTTCTATTTCTACTTGTAAATACAAGTTTACTTATACATACAAGTATACTTTTGCTTTTACATACAAGTTTACTTTTATTTGTAAAAGTAAAAATAAAGTTATGTACAAAGGTAAACTTGTATATAAAGGTAAACGTACATACAAGTTTGCTTTTATTGTACACAAAAGTTTGTTACTTTTAGATTCAAGTTTACTTGTCTTTGTACTTGTAAGTATAAGTTTACTTGTAAAAGTAAACTTTCGTGAACAAATAGAAGTAAACTTGTATATAAAAGTAAACATTAATGTACATAAAAATTTGCTTCTGTTTGTACGTTTACTTCTACACATTCATACAAGTTTACTTTTACATACAAGTTTACTTCTATTTCTACTTGTAAGTACAAGTTTACTTATAAATACAAGTGTACTTTGTTTTATATACAAGTTTGCTTCTATTTGTTCATAAAAGTTTACCTGTACACATACATACAAGTTTACATTTACATACAAGTTGACTTCTATCTCTGCTTGTACATGCAATTTTATTTACACATATACAAGCATACATTTGCCTTTACATACAAGTTTACTTTTACTTGTAAAAGTAAAGACAAACTTATTTACGAACAAAGGCAAACTTGTATATAAAGGTAAACTTTTGTACATACAAGTTTGCTTCTATTAGTTCATAAACGTTTACTTCTACACATTCACACAAGTTAGTTTTTACATACAAGTTTACTTCTATTTTTACTACGTCTACTCCCACAATCATGTTAACTTCTACATACAAGTTTACATCCACATACAAGATAACATCTACTGTTGTTAAATTATGCTAATAATAACTACAATAACCCTAAACCTATGAAATGAGAGATTTATTTAGTATTATCATGAGAAATTCATAGGTTTTTAAGCTGTCAGTTTGTTCTTTACCTTCATTTTTGGAGCTCATTAGCCCTAGGTCCCACTCACTTTCATTTTATGTAAAGGAGCTGCCAAAAATTCACTTGATTAGTTGCAATTGTTTATAGGCTTCATTTTAATTGTGTTTTTCAAATTTTGTTAGGCAGTAAACCTTTCAGTGGACCTCTCGTGAGTGTGACTCACTTTGATTAATCACATTTTCTCACTATCTCTGTCTCCCTCTCTCTTTTCCTCACTCCTCTAAAAGCAGATTAATTGAATTGCCCAGTTGAGGGGTCTTATTCCCTCCTGCTTTTTCTGTGCTCCTCTCACTCTCCCTTCCTGACTCTAATATCATCTACTGCTATTCCACTGCCACGGGCCGATCTCAGATCTGGGGGCATGACCTTGGACATGGACTCATCAATTTATCATTAAAATCAACATCAATGTGCTCTATCCATTCTATAAGAAACTAGGAATGTTTGGAATAGCATAACATTATACTACTCCAACTAGGGGTGCAGTATGCATTATGGATACTGGACACGGTATGCAGGTTACTACATTTTTCTGAAGTTCAATATACAACAAGGCATGAATACTATCCCATTCACCTTAAAGGGAGTTGTTCTACTGTACTGTAATGAAATACTTGCAATTTATATGTAGCCTGCAAAAAATGGCCATCAAAGGACGGATTTTTGGAACCAACGGCATCTACCAGCAGGTAGAGCATTTCTTGTTGCATACTACCCGCATACTATTTCACATAATATTTTTTAAAAAAATAGTAGGCATTGGCAGCGATGGCCTCGTGGTAGCACACCGACATGTAGCACAGTTGCACTTCGGACGTCCCAAGTTCGAGTCCTGGCTAGAGTGACCACTTGGCAATAAATCTGTTGCGGCACAGTAGATGTGATTTTGCGGGACACGAGACAGATACATTTGCTACTGTTATATAAATACTGATTTACATCCATTGTAATATGCGCCGATTTATGTTTCTGAATGCGCACATGTAAGCGAGAGAAAGCATGTCCATTTTGTGTGAGAGTGAAGAGAATCCACCTGCGAGAGAAGAGATTTGTGCTCGTGCATTTTAATGCGCCCTTGCATTACAATAATGCGCTCTAGACATTTGTCATTAAAATAACGCCATAGAAACCGCCTCAGACAAACTATTAAAATAAGAAGAAAGTAGTGTCTGAAAGCTGCATTGATTTTTTCATTGGTTAAAATGAGTGGAGAATATTGTGTTTTTCTGTGTGCGCGACCTTTTCTGTTGGTGGTGCTACATCTCTTGATGAGGTCCGCTCATCCTTTGCGCAGAAACTATGCCGCAAAAGGAATAAAAAAAAAAGCTTTCTTAAAAAGGCAAAAGAACACATGCACTTTTTCTTAATATGACAATTAAAAACCAACAGACTGATGAAAATGCGGGACATTTTTTCAATATGCAACGTGCGGGACAAGGGGTGAAAATGCTGTGCGGTACCACACAAAGCGGGACGGGTGGTCACCCTAGTCCTGGCTCATGGACCCGACCCCCTCCCCCTCTCTTTCTGTCAACTTACTGTCCTATCAAAATAAAGGCAAAAAAATAAATAAACAACACATAAATAAACAGTAGGCAGTATACAGTAAAAGTATGTTAGTATTCCATTCCAAACTTTGCCCAGGTTTTCACTGTTACAGAGCCAAAACCGGAATCCAAGAATCCATTACAATTCCACACTATTCTGGCACCATGCTGGCACCAAGTATGCTCTCTTTTATCTCTTTTTTCTTGCTGAAGTGTTGGAACTCAAGCATTTGCGCACTATTTTCCAGACTGAGCTCCAAGCCCGTGCTGTGCGTCCTGGGCTCCTTCTCTTGGGAGCGGATTCTGATCTTGGCAGCATGGGAAAGACCGATCAGTGAGGCCAGACTGACCTCATCCTGTGGCTCTCTGAGTTGCATCCATAGACACACACAAACACACGTACAAACATGCATACACACACACCATCTGGAGAGTACAGACTCCACTTATCAGACGCAGCCAAAAAGATGATTGCTTAACAGCATGGCCGCACCTTCATTTGATCAGATGGACTATATATGCATGCTTTGGGCTTCGCCCTTGTGTGGTTCGAGCAGGAAGGGCAGATCAGACATGGAATCTGTGTGCTTGGCTGAGCATTGGTGTCTAATAATACCACCTTAGCAGTCCGTAACTTTACGCCCTCCTAAAATCGCAAACTCCAAGTTCCCTGATGGCTCGACAACACTGAGCTCTGATCAGCACATACTGCATTTCATTATAATTTGATTCGAATCTCATTTCATGTTGACATTACATATTGCGCAGGTTGACTCTTTGCACAAACATACATTACATTGACTATTTTACACATACTACATGCAAGTATACTGTAATTAAGTACAATAACAATGTTGTTGATTAAAAATTTGTACATTTTCTCATGTAAAGTTAGTCAAACTCATCACCACTTGTTGCCAACCTCTTCAGAAGTTTCTATGCAGTTGCTAAATTGTTAAAAGTAGTTGCTAGGGTGTTGCTAAGGTATACTGGGAGGTTGTTAGGGAATTGTTAGGATATTCAGAGTGGCTGCAAAAGCTAGGCAGTTTCTAAGGTTTTCTAGTGGATGTGATTTACAAAAGAGGAACCTCACAAGAAAATGACTGGTTGCCAAAGTGTTCTGGATGGTTGCCAAGGCGTTGCTAAGGGGATGCTAGTTTGTTCTCTGTTGTTGCTTGAGTGTTCAGGGAGGTATAGGCAATTTTTAAGGTGTTCTGATGGTCGCTAAGGGGTTGGTATGTGTTTGGATGTGGCTATGGTATTTTTGAGTGGTTACCAGGGCATAGCTGTTTGCTAGGTTGTTTAAATTTATATTTTATCATATAACAATTTTTATCCTAAGCAACTTACAAATGAGGAATGTCAAAAGTAATTTGTTGGTTGCTTGGGCATTGTTAGGATGTTCTGTATGGTTGTTATGGTGTTTCTAGGTGACTGCTATGTTGTTCTGGGTTGTTGCTAGGGTGTTCTGGTTGGTTTCCAGGGCTTGGCTTGGCACTTTTAAGGTGTTCTGAGCAATCACTAAGGGGTTGGTGTGTGTTTGGGTGTTACTATGATATTCTGGGCATAACTAAATGGTTGTTTGGTTGTTTATATTTATATTTAGTCATTTTACAGAAACATTGCATATGGTTGTTCTAGATGGTCGCCAAGGTGTTGCTAAGTGGCTGCTAAGGTGTTCTGTATGGTTGCCAAGGTGTTGCTAGGTGGCTGCTAGGGTGTTCTGAATGGTTGCCAAGGTGTTGCTAGGTGGCTGCTTGGGAGGTTGGGATAGTTCTCAGAAGTTCTGGATGGCATTGCTGGATGGTTGCCAAGGTGTTGCTAAGTGGCTGCTATGGATTTCTGGATAGTTGGCAAGGCATTACTAGGTGATGTTAAGGTGCTTTGGGTGGTTGCCAGGGTATTGCTAGGCAATTTCTAAAGTGTTCTTGGTGGTCACTAAGGGGTTGATATTTCCTAGGGTGTTTTCTAGGTATTGTGGTTTTTAGAATACGACTAGCTGTTTGCTAGGTTGTTTACATTTATATGTAGCCATTTAGTAGGCATTTTTAGGGTATATCACGAGCAAATAGTTGGTTGCTAGGGCTCTGCTATGAATCTGGATGGTTGGAAAGGTATTGCTATGTAGCTGCTAGAGTGTTCGAGGTCAGTGATTCTTAACTTTTTGTCCTTTAAGCCCCCCTCCTTACATATACGAAAACCTGAGTCATCTAGTACCGTAGCCCCGTGGAGACTGAGGTTGATTTGCCACACTTCTCACATTTGTTGTGAGCCTGCTCGCATCTACTGCATTGTAAAAATGTGAATGTTTAGAGACCACATATTGAAACAAAGACGTTATTTTCAGCTGGTCTTGATCAGCAACCAATTGTTTGGAGGATTTCTAGAAACTAAGGGTTGAACGAAGTCGACATTTATGTGATGAAAATTGAGTCGATGTTGACTAGTCACTGATGACAACATTAATGAACAAATAAGCCTGAACCTTTGAGCTGAGATTTGAACACCTTGTGCGAGATGTACGACCTACTGTCTGTAGCCTATGTGTGTGCATTACAATACAGCAGCGCATTAGAACAGCAATTAACTTATCTGTACAATAAGCTGTTTAAAACATGCATTCTCCTGTTAAGTTTTGAGCATTCAGATGGTGTAATCACACGTCTTGTGGAGCGCTTTCGGAATATGCATTTATTTGTAATTTTAACTGTTTGGAAACAGAGCGTAAATGTGGACTTCACAGATTTCTGATCCTGTTGCGCCCTCTATATGACAAGTGACTAGTTGACATCAAGCTTAAGGCGTCATGGCAGAGCATTCAAATTGACTTATCGACTAGTCTGTGCAACTGCTACTAGAAACTACCTATGAAAAGGTTGTTTGCATCCATATTTGAAACTGGTGCCCCTGTAAGGGAAGTGCGGACCCCAGGAAGAGAACTGCTGTTCTAGGTTGCCAGGTAGATGTTAAAAAGTGCACCCCATTTCTTTATAATATTCTGACCTCTAGATATGGCCTGGGTCCCTCCTTCAGTGTAAGTGTATATCTTTCAGGAGCTTAGATGGATGTCTCTCCAAAATCTAATTCAACAATCGAACAAGTCTAGTGACAGAAGTACAGTGATTATTTGGGATTTACGGGTAATAAATAATGAGGACTAGAAGAATGTACATATGAAGGTTTTCCTGCTTCCAGAATTGAGCAGTAAAATAGCACACTGACTGATTTATCGAGGGGTGCAGGGAGGTTAATGCTAACGCTAACACCAACACTCATAAGGTGTGTCTCTGTGAAAGAAAATGCGCCGTAGAGCAGAGTAGGCACCAAAAGGCTATCTTGTCTTTCCACATATTTAGGAGGTGACTTTAAAATGGGGGTGAGTTTGAAATAGCATGCCTCCATACTACTCATTCTAGGAGTAGGGGGGCGTAGTACAGTATGGATGGAATATTAGGTGCATTTGAAATCGCACACTGAGTAGTTAGTACATTTGATGAGTTACGAACCTCATGACTGTTAAAAAAGTATGTTCTGTATAGTACTTCAGAATCTCAGCGGGTCATCCAGATAATTTTCGTCTACTGTTTTATTATGAATACTATGAATTCAGACATACTACTCTTTTCATGCACTGTTTTCCACCTACTATATTGTAGGGAAGTAGGCATATTTAGATGCAGGGGCCGTATCCCAAAATGCTCAAATTGACCTTCTATTTCTAAAAGTGGTCAGT
Source organism: Spinibarbus caldwelli (assembly GCA_039654775.1). Lineage (NCBI taxonomy): Eukaryota > Metazoa > Chordata > Actinopteri > Cypriniformes > Cyprinidae > Spinibarbus > Spinibarbus caldwelli. The sequence goes on along the minus strand of CM077264.1, from coordinate 18,613,556 downwards.
CTCCTTATAATTTCCATCTGAATAGCTGAACATTTGTATCATTGTGCAGTGAAATAAAGTATGGTATTGCAGTTCTGGCTGTAGCTGCATTAGTCTGGAAGGGCAGTATAAACAAAGTGCGAGACCGCCGGGACCAGGAGCCGTGGTGAAACATGCCGATGGCTGGAGGTTGTTATTTTATGCTGAGCGAGCAGCAGCTAGTCAAACTCAAACCCCAACCCGTGACCTGTATTAGAGTAATGGATGAACGAGTCTGAGGTGGGAAAGTTCAACCCAAACTTCAGCACAAAAAGCCGCTGTGTAAGAAGGACACTGGTTGTCTCCAGTTCCAGAGTGGAGCTATAGAGGGTGATTGGATCTCTTTCACCTTCCCTCCACCGAATCCTGCCGAGGTCACAGTGGAGCCTGATCCTGGGTCATATGAGAACGGGACATGCCCTCGCTGGCTCAGACCACAGTCTGTCAAACTAAAAGTGAGGGCTAAACATTCTGGCACGTGTAGGCAAGTCACTGACATAACATAAAGAAAAAGACTAGTGATGCACTGAAATTTTGGCAACTGGAAATATAACAGCAAAAAAATATTTTCAGCTTTGGCCGAAATATTTTTGGAGGACCAAAGTCATTGATTGAAACAGTGACATTTAATTAGCGCTTCCTCGGTGACACACTTTGATGCTGTCAGTCTCATGCACACAGGTAACATGTACACAACAACTAGCAATACATATCCGCAGTGTGGATGCACTTCATTGTAACCAAAACTGATGCTAAAGCAAAACATAATTTTTTTGGACTCTCTGACATGTACCGGTAATCCTTTCCTAGTCCCGGTTTGGGCTGAAATATCAAGAGGTAGCTCCTGGGCTACTGTTGGCCAAATGGGTGCACAATTGTATTGTTGTGCACCCTCCGTCAAATATTATGATAGTAAAAAAAACAAAAACAAAAACAAAAAAAACCTACTACAGTGGTCAAAATAGAACTTTAATAAAATATAAAAGTAAATAAATAAATAAATTGTAATTAAATTGTATTATTTATAATTAGAATAATTATAATATAATGTATTATAATCACACTTGTAGCTATAGACAGTTAGCCTACCTATGGCTATGATTTTATTAATACAGTTGTCTGATTGACTTTATTGTGTCAAGCATTCAGAAGCCAAGCCGCTCCGGCGTCGAAACAATGGCGGACTGATGACAGCTCACTCAGGGCGGAGCTGTGATAAAACAAAGACTGACGCCACCGTCAATCAACAATCGTGGGAGGGGCCTGTGCAGAACTACGTCATTCTTCCAAGAATCTGAGATCAGCTTGATAAGAGAAAGGGGTTTGGATTTATTGAGATTTTAAAAAAAGCACTGGGTGGATTTTTATCATTATAGGGTGGTTGTGTCAAGACACATTTCAGTTCAAACAACTTGTAAAAGTGAATTTTGCATCCGATGACCCCTTTAAACAAGGATTTGAGCCTCCTGTAAGTGTAACAACAGCAATTATCAGGCCTTTGGCACCCTTTGAAGGCATTTGTAATAATATGTAATGTACATAAATTGTTTATTTTGTATTACATTATGTATTTCATTCATGGAAACTAGAATATTAAGGCAGATGCGTTGTTGGTGAAATTATTACTGACATTAAAACATGTTATTAACGTCAACAGCCAAAAAAGTTTCACAGGATTATGAACGTTAGTTACCTGAAAGTGATACACAGGCTTCATCTTGGGCTTTTTTTCTTTTTCTTTTCTCTGCGTGGGACTGCTGATGTCTTTTCCCGGGCATAGTTGTCCCATCAATTATAAACATTTGCAGTCAGCCGTAAACATAAGGTGCGAGCGATAACATAATTGTGCGTCATGTGTGCTTACTTTCTGCGTTCACAGTAAAATGCATTTTTTATAATTATATATATGTTCATGTTTATATTTTTATTTATGTATATGTATATGTTAATATTAATATAAAACACAAGGTTTTTTTTGTGCTACTGGGATGGTGCCCCCCTGGGAGTTGGTGCCCTACGAAAACTGTGTACTCTGTGTATAGGGAGTGCTGGTACTGGGTAACTCAGTGCCAAATAACTTTACTATGACTGGTTTAAATTTATGCGAACCTGACACCCTGAACACCATAATGAGTTCAATTACCCAAATTTAATTAGCATAGCTTTATTTTTGGATTCAATTTACATCTTTAACTTCCAAATTCAATTTCAATTTCATTTTTTTTTAAAAATATAGTTTAAAATATATGCAAAGTTGTTAGAAATTTACTGATTTAATTTAACATGATTTTCAAAAAATGTTTAAATTTAATGACTCTACAAATGTCATGTGGTGAAATCAAGTAGTAATATATTTTCCTTACACCTTGAACATATGTAAGGGCACACATATTGAACATTTTCAAAAATTAAATACATTTTCAAATGTATTTATTTGTTTATTTATTTATTTATTTTAACAAATATCATGAATTAATTCCAAAATATGTTTTTGGGGGAGTTGCACCACATGGCATGCCATTTCAATTTAATGAATAAATATGTCATATAGCGTAACCATAAAGTAAAATGTAATAACATATAAGTCCATATGACTGCATTTTACAACTTGAACTAATCTTGTCATAAAAAAATGACAACTTATCTGATACATAGATTACTGAAAAGAGGTGCTCTACCAATGAAAGAGGAGGTGCAACCAAAAATCAAAAAGCCATGTCAGTTAGAAAAGGTGCAGCACTCACTCTTGAAGAGATCAAAACTTTATTAGTTAAAATGACGTTTTGGCCATTATCAAGGTCTTGCTTATCAACTCTGATACATAAAAGGGATAGTTGACCCAACAATGAAAATCCAGTCATCATTCACTCACCCTCAAGTTGTTTCAACACTGTATAAGTTTATTTCTTCTGTTAAACACAAAAGATGATATTTAAAAAAAAAAAAAAAGAAAAAAAGAAAAGAAAAAAAGTTGATGGTCTCCTTTGACTTCCATAGTATTTTTTTCCATACTGTGGAAGTCAATGGGAACCATCAACTGTCTGGTTACCCATATTCTTCAAAATATCTTCTTTTGTGTTTAACCAAAAAAAGAAACTCATACAGGTTTGGAACAACCTGAGAATGAGTAAACGATGACAGAATTTTTTATTTTTTCTGTGAACTATCCCTTATTTACTTATTGACCTTGACACCTATGATATAATTTTTTTCCTGTTTTATTTTTATCTGCATTTTGGTTGGATAACATGACTTTGATTTGCTGGGTGGTGGACCATTCTCAAATGTTAATGAAGAGTAAAGCAGTTTTGCTCGAAATTGTGCCAAAATACTTTCATTTTCTGACATTTGTCTTTGACTATCATCTCAACATGCCTGACTGGAGATTTAAAGAACACAAATGACTTTCAAATACTCAGTACCACACGATAATGTAGACACATACATTCCCAAATGTGAAATGCTAATTTGCACTTTAGCAAACCCCGCGCACATACACCGTACAGTGGAAGAAGCAGGGAGGAAATGCGTATGCTGGAGTGGACAGGTTTATAGAGACATCAGTATCAGCACTATGTGAGACGCAGGAGAGGCAGATTGAACCGCAGCAAACAGCCGACCGGAGAGGGCTGAATTACACCATGAAACTGATCGATCGTGAACTGGAGAAATGTGCTGTCATACATGCCTCTCGGTCAAAAACTGATTCTCTCGCTCCCGCTCTTGCTCAGGAGAAAAATGAACAGGGAAGAAAACTTTGAGGCTTTATTCTAGACTCTAGAGGTGCCTTGTTGTCTACACACTGGCATTGCTGTCCTAACCAAAACAGAACTTAAAAACGACTGATTTGAAATGTTCTTCACAGTCATTTGTGTACGCCACATGGTCATGCTTTTCGTCACATGCAAGAGAGTGTCAAGGTTGATTCCAAGAGTTGGTCATAAGCAGTGTTGCCAAGTCAGGCTACTTTAACACTGTTGTCGCGGGTTGTTTTCCATGTCCGTGGGTTGACACAACCCCAATAACGTGATATTTAGACCTTGAAATGCCAATTTTACCAGGGGAACTTCACCAAAAAAATGTGTATTTTACTCCCGGAATGCGATTCCCAAGGGGACCTCCCTCGAAATGCCATTGGGCTAGTTTTGCGTAGCAATTGGGCAGGTTTTGTTGTGAAAACCTGGCAACCCTGGTCATAAGCACAAGTAACATTACATGATATTCTAAAAAGTACAAAAAGAAATGCAAAATATTGGGTGAATAAGTGCAGTTTTATTAAATGGTACTACTTTTATCAATACTTTTTGGTATTAAATAAAAAAGAATCAGGGACACACAACAAATATTTTTAATTGTCTGTCAATAATGAACATTTACTTTTATGCTCATTTTCCCAATTTGTATAAAAAAATTTAATTTAATAACACTGTTAAATGTAATCTTTAGCAAATCTCAAAATAAATATCCCTTTTTTTTGGAATATCCTTCTTAAAATGAATATTTTCAAAATAAAATATAAAATTTAATATACAATTTTAAAATCACATTTTTTAAAAAAATATTTTAAAAATATTTTTTGGTTGCTGACTATAAATTAAAAATTTTATTTTACAAAATTATAATATTTTAAAAAATATTTAAATAGTTTAAATATTTTATATATATTGATATAAATTTAAAAAATAATTATTGGCTTGCTGATATCGGTGTCTTCCAATATATATAATATTCATAATTATAATTTCCCTCAATTTCTTTCACTATTTCATGTGAACATTTTCACAGAAATTGTTGCAATGCATTCTGGAATTGCCTTTGTGAAGGATACATAATGCAGCCTTAGAATTTTGCCAAATTATGTATAAAAAGGCAGCATAAATTGACTGACGTAATACACCGTATGATTGTACAACTTTTTAAATGGTATAAAATGGTTTTATTTGTTCATTTTAAGAGGATTTTTTTAAATCAATACTGTAAACGTCACATGCATTTTATATTATGTTTTATATTTTCTTTAAATTATAACATTTATACATCAGCAGTACCTATTCTTCATGAAATAAATGCTCTGCAAAAATAAAATCTGATTTAGCTTGAATCCAGACAGAATCCGTATATAAATTCATACAGTATAATTACCCATGACTTACAAAGCACTGACTAAAAACACAAGGAAGGCAGCAGATGGAGCGGCCAAGCATATGTTCACATGGACACGTACACCACGGCTTCACTAGAAGCTGAACTCGGCCAGCGAGTCTCCGGTACCAAGAGGCTGAGGAGGCATCAAGTTGGTCTCTGAGGAAATCACTTTTAGAAAAAGCAATCAAGGAGCACAAAGCTGTACCACAAGCGCCTTCAAGCCTCCACATAAATCACCCTCACTTGCGGTAGCATTAACGGCATCGGGTTACTGGCCTCAGTAAACTTCAGCGAGGGTCTTGGCTTTTACAGAACAAATAAAGGGCAAACAAAAACAAAGAATGCAGCCGCAAATCTTCACCAGAACCGATCAGTGTTTTGACAGATATCTCAATTGCATGTCACTCTCAAAAACCCCATCTCATTAGTAATCCAACCCATAGTAGCGGGAAAGCCATTACTGTTGATTCTAGAAATCATTATTTGCATGAGCCGGTGAAAAATAGATCTGAGTCTGCCTGCAATGGCTTGATCTAAGCTATTATGTTCCTTGATAGGCATAATTTTTAAAAAGGAAACTTACAGCCTTCACAAAAAAATAAAATAAATAAATATATGAAATAACATCATAATCACACAGCATACATAAGAGCAATAATCACAATCTATTAAGTGCAGCCAAGGCTTTTTAAGCTGCTCTTTGGGTTCTGTTAATGGTATGGTTATATGGTTTCATCATACAGCACAGCTGATTCACATTCACTGCTGCAGAAATGGAAAGAAAATTATAAACTGGAAAAAAAAATTTGGTATGGAAGCCTGTTTCAGCATCAGAGGGAAAAAAATTAAATGCTTACTGTGACTTAATTTTTCTGAATTGTGACCATTTTTGATAATGGTAACTATATCTAAGAATTGGGACTTATTTCTCATGAACTGTTTTCACTATTGAGACATTTCTTGTAATTCTATTACAAGAAATAGACATATTCTATATCTCAGAATATGTCTATTTTTCATGATTCTGACTTTCAATCTCAACTGCAATTTCTTATAACTGTCATTTTATCTCAGAATGTGACTTTAAATCTCAAAATTGTGACTTAGTTTCTTGTATTTGTGGATTTTATTGTAAGAATGTGACAACTGTGACTACAGCTTACAAATTAGACTTAATTTCTTGTAACTGTCTTTATATTTTAGAACAAGACTTTAAATCTTACAATGGTGCCTTCATTTCTTATAGTTGTAGTTTTATATTTCAAAAAATGACTTAAAGGGATAGTTTACCCAAAGATGAAAATAACCCCATGATTTACTCATTTTTGGGCTTCAAATTCTCAGCCCCCATTCACTGCCATTATAAAGCTTGGAAGAGCCAGGACATTTTTAAATATATCTCATATTGTATTTGTCTGAAAGAACAAAGTCATATACACCTAAGATGGCTTGAGGATGAGTAAATCATGCAGTAATTTTTCATTTTTGGGTGAACTATCCCTTTAATACTTAATGATTCTGAATAAATCTCACGAATGTGGCTTCATTTCTTGTATTTGCGGCTTTTTATCTCAGAATGGGAAAAATAAATCTCACAAAAATCTCATAATTCCTTTTATTTGTAGCTTTTTATGTAAGAATGTGACTTTGAATCTAACAATAATGACAAAATCGAACTTCATTTCTTGTAACTGTGACTTTATACATCAGAATATGACTTTAAATCTCACAATTGTGGCTTTAAATATCACAATTACGACTATATTTCTTGTAATTGTGGCTTTATATCTTAAAATGTAACTGTATCTCATGATTCTAACTTACACAATCTCACAATCGTGACTTAATTTCTTATAGTTGTGTTTTTATATCTCAGAATATGACTATATCCCAATATTCTGACTTTAAATATCACAATTACGACTATATTTCTTGTAATTGTGGCTTTATATCTTAAAATGTAACTGTATCTCATGATTCTAACTTACACAATCTCACAATCGTGACTTAATTTCTTAGAAATGTGCCTTTATATCTCAGAAAGTGACTATATGTAACAATTCTGACTTAAAATCTCATAATTGTGGCATAATTTCTTGTAATTGTGTCCCTATTTTTAAATGCAACTTAATATCTCACAATTGCAACTTTATTTCTCAGAAGTGTGCCATTATCTCACAATTGAGATAAACCAAGAGCTGGAAGGTAATAACCCTAGATAACTCATCATAACAACCTCTTTTTTGCCATCATATGCCGCATAAATTATTTAATGAGTAAATATATAGTAATATACAATTATATTTTTACATAAAAAAGTGAGTGAATGAAAAATACGCCACAATTACTTGATTGCTAATGTGTTTTAGAGTGTTTTGGTATAAGGTATAAATTATGCATATGTATAATTCATACCCATAATACAAATGTCAAGGGACAAGTTAGACATTCAAAGTTTAATATTAATGGTTAGGGGTGTTCTAATTCCTGTCCCGAAGTATGAGAAAGAGCAAATAAATCATCAACTTCTAGTACAGCTCCAAACTCTAAGGTCTCTCAGTCTTCAAGGTTGGCAAACTACCCCAAATAATGATAAAATGCCCAATAAAGAAGCCTCAAATTAATAATAATGCATAATAATTCTTTCTGAGCCGTCTTTTGAGAATTGTCTGCTTTTATTTGCAGGTTCTGGGTCAAAAGCAAATAGGACAGACTGATTTCCAGTGACCGCTGCGAATGTCAAAAGTTGCATGCTGATCTAAGACACGCATCTCTTACATTCGCTGCTTTTAAATGTAATAATAAAGAGAGCGGCTGGTCTCAGATCAGCAGGAAAGAGCATGCTCCACTGACAATGTCAGACAAAGAGCAAGCAATCAAAATTAATGTGTGAATTATGCATTAGGGGCCACACACATGATGAAGTCATGAGAATCTAATGCTTAGTTAATGATGACTACTGTATTTGGATGTCAACAGAAGTCACATACTATGTGCTCTGATTGGCCAATGTTGGGGTCTGTCCATTTACCTGCAGGCTACTATGAAGAAGATATGAACATGCTTGATAACTCATATCATATTTAATGAAAATCATTAGTTCTCACATTAATTGATATACTGTTCCAGCCTGTATGCATGCATGAGGTAATGTGGATTTTTGTATATTCCTTTAATAATTCAAGTAGTCTTACATGCAAGAAATAATGCTTTTTTGAATCATGTACCATAAGCATAGCTTTATCCACAATGGATAGTAAAAGACCTTGTTTTTTTTTTGTTTTTTTTTGTGAACAAAGAAAACATCATGATCATGCATAATAAATCATAAATCATGATGATGTACTCACCTTAAGGTGTTGTTCATCCATGAAGTCATGAATAAAAGACTTTGAACTCATGTTAGTTCCTGATAATTCATGAGATATTAATGCATGAAGTAATGCAAAATTCACACATTAATTTATGCATGATTTCATGGTAATTCATGTACCCTTACCATAAAGTGTTACCAAAAGGTTTTTGGTTAATTGACTGGATTTCATTTGTGGATCAACAAAAAGTAAAACAAAAAAATAAAGAATACAACAAATGTCATAAACAAAAAGTTAGCAAATCATGTGTTTTTTGCATTACTGTAGCAAAAACAAACCCCTCAATACTCCAGGCAGTAATAGAAATAATCTTCAAAAATAAATAAATAAATTAGTTAATTAATTAATTAATAAAAAAGGCCAAATAGTTTATAAATATAATACAATTTTGAAATGCATTGGTAGGCTGCCCATATGTTTTAGTTTATGAATTAGATTTGTATATTTTTGTGAAAATCAAAATGTACAAATCTAGTTTATAAATTAAACTAAAAAAATATGGGCAGCCTACCAGCACATTAAAAATTTTTATTATTATTCTTATAAACTATTTAGCACTTAATAGCATATAATTTCCCATTCTTTGTGATAAAAACCAAAGACCAAGTGCATTAAAATAGGAAATCATAATTAGATGCCAAATGTTTTTTTTTTTTTATTATTATTAATTTTTTCCTCAGTCAAGTATCTTTTGTTATGAAAAACATAGAAGCATGAATATTTTGGCCAGTCCACACGCACACCACCCCTCTGTTCCGGTCAGGAAGCCCTAGTGCCAGCACATGCTAATAATAGCCCACACATTGGATGTCTTGCCCCTGCACTGAGACTGCCAGCTCTGCAAATGCCCCCTGAAGTTCACAACTACAACCATCCGCCCACGTGCAGCCCACCAGTGAGTGTGCTAGACTACATGAGCGCTTTCACATCTGCTGTGGTGTTTGTTATGATCAAAGAGTCTGTCTTGATTAAAGGTATCATGTAGATCAAGACAAGGTGTGAGACGTTCTAGGGTCAGTTTTATTTTTATTATAAAATTAATACTCTTATTTGGCAGGGATGCATTAAATTGATCAAAAGCGTCAGTAAAGACATTTCTAATGTTACAAAATATTTCTATTTCAAATAAATGTTTTTCTTTTGAACTTTCTCATCATCAAATAATAAAAAAAAACTGCACAACTGTTTTGAACATCGATAATAATAAGAAATGCTTCTTGAGCAGCAAATAAGCATATTAAAATGATTTCTGAAGGATCATGTGGAATAAATCACATTTTAACATATTCAAACAGAAAACAGTTTTGTAAATTGTAAAAATATTTTGCAGTTTTATTGTTTTTACTGTATTTGTGCTCAAATAAATGCAGCCTTGGTGAGCATAAGAGAATAAACAGCCAAGTTTGTGGTGTTACCTTTTTTAAAGCCTTCCCATAAAATCCAAGCCATTTTATACCTTTTTCAATAAGCCAATTAGAGTCAAAATACTGGTGCTTTAACTATGAAGAGATGCACATATCTGCATTAAATGTCTTATCTTACCTTCAAATACAATAATAATTCAATAAAATATTACATCTCAAGGACCATGCCTACACTAAATTTAATAACAACAAGCAAAATCATTACAAATGTTTCTTTTTCTAAATAGAAAACTAGAAATAAAGAAATAATGATCATATCTTTGAAACTGCAAAAGCAGTAATGTAAGCCATGCATTATTTAAATACTAATATTGTTTTGCATTCACTAAAGTTTCGGGATAATAAATGAGCTCTCATTGTGGCATGTTTCTATTATTAGCTTAGTTCAAATAAGGCTTAAACTGACATCAAACCATGCAAATATATCCTGTCTATCATTAAATACATGCACATACTTCAGATGTGAGTCACACCAGAAACACGACTTGTGACGTGACTGTGCTCTCGCTTTCTCTACTGACAGTTACGGGAGACGGAAACAAAGCTGTTGACATGCTGGTGGGGTGAAACTCTCACAAACGGAGTGTCCTGGAATAACCGTAACCTGGAAATCAAGGATACTAACAGAGTGACCTTAAACTTGATTGAGCTTTCTATGGAAACCTGTATGTCAGAAAAGGTTTTGTAGATAATATAACTCAGCAAATCTGATGAAAAGTATCCTTGAAAGAAAGCATGTCCTAACAGAAAATATACCTGACAGAAATCGCAGAAACTGCAAAGTTTTTTTTTACGACATTTTCAAAACAATGTATTTTGGCTGCTGTTAGGTTAAGTCACAGTACATTGGTTTAAAAAAGGTCAAGAAACCAACTAAGATAAAACAAATGACAAAAATTTGTCTGTAGGTTACATATATGAATTACGCAAATTTTATGTAAACTTTGATAAAACGTCAAACTGCTGTACAATGTGATACAATCACAGCCAATCAAAATATATTTCATTTTGGACTAATAACATATAAATCAAAAGACAACTGTACTTGTAAGTGATAGCTTTTATTGCTTAAAACGTTAAAACAAATGACATTAACAAAACTTGGTGTGTAGTTTGCACATTTGGATTGTGAAGAATTAGTGCCAAGTGTAAATTGACAAGGCAAAACTTCTGTGATGTGATTCAATCACAGAGAATTAAAACATGTTTAACTGTGGAATAATGCAATGAGCCGACATAAACCGAAAGAAAATTGTACTTGTAATAGCTTTTATCATTTAAAAATGTTCTAGATACCACACCTAACATAAAATAAATAAATAAAAGTTGGCGTGAAGTTTAGCGTGAATTACGAAAGCTCATAAAAAAGCACAAACTTTTAGAAAACAAAACTGCTGTGTGATTTGATACAATCACAGACAATAAGAACATATTTTATTTTGGACTAATGTGACGGAACAACATAAACTGAAAGAAAATTGTACTTGTAAGTGATAACTTTTTATCACTTAAAAATATTCTAGATACCACACATAACACACAAATGACGTTAACAAAACTTAGAATGTAATTTACATGTTTGGGTTACAAAAAAAAATTAATACCATGCATAAACTTGAAAACGTAATACTGCTGTGCCATGTGATTAAATCAAAGACAATTAGAAGATATTTCATTGTGGATTAATGCAATGGGACAGAATAAACCAAAAGAAAATTTTACTTGTAAGTTATAGTTTTTATCAATTAAAATTGTTCTACATATCACATGTAAAATAAAACAAATGATTTTTACATATTTGGATTGTGAAAAATTTATACTATGCATAAACTTGAAAACGTGAAACTGCTGTGCAATGTGATTTAATCGCAGACAATCATAACATCTAATTTTGGACAAATGCGATAGGTCAAAATAAACCAAAAGAAAACTGTACTTGTAAGAAAAGTTTTTATCGCTTAAAATTGTTCTAGATAGCACACTTAAAATATAACAAATGAAATAACAAAACTTAGAATGTAGTTTACATGCTTGGATTGCAAAAACTTCCGAATATGAAAAAATACATGAAAATAAACTTTGAGGAAACGCAAAAATGTGCAATGTGATTTAATCACAGACAATCAGAACATATTTCATTGTGGATTATAGTAATGGGACAACATAAACCAAAAGAAAATTTTACTTGTAAGATATAGCTTTTATCACCTAAAATTGCTCTAGATGCCACATATAAAATAAACAAAAACTTGCCGAGTAGTTTACATATTTGGATTGTGAAAAATTGATACTATGCTTAAACTTTCAAACACAGACAATCATAACATTTAATTTTAGAACAACGCGATAGAGCGACAAACCGAAAGAAAATCGTACTTGTGAGTAATATGTTTTATCGCTTAAAAATGTTATAGATACCAAATTTAAATTTAAAGTAATACATATAAAATAATACAACACACATAAAATAATACAAATGACGTTATTTTTCCCAACACTTAGTCATTACTTTTGCTGGTGCATAGGCTATGTATTATATTGGTTTTATATTAAAGGCTCATTATGATTTTAGTTCCCCACCCCCCAGTATATATTTAATTAATTAAATTAAATTAATATATAATATAAAATCTTTCATTGGGGGCAGCCTTCATTTGGATTGGGAAAAATTATTATCTTGCTTAAACGTGAAAGTGCGAAACTGCTGTGCAATATGATACACAAACAATCATTGAGACAGGATGCCATTTATAGATTTATAGCCACATCAGACTCAGACACAATTGGAAATATGTTTTAATTTTACATGCAATAAAATGTTCATGAAAGCATAGAGTAAAAAAACAAAAAGACGTATTAAAAAAACTTAATGTTTTTACATTGTCACTGAGGTGGGCTGTTATCACACCAAAGGACAGCTATGAGTGTGTCACCTGACAAAGCGAATCATGAGAGACTGAACGCTCTGTGCTGACATCTCAGAAACACACTCATGCAATCACACACTCGAGAGTTTGTGCGGACCATCTGTCTCATACTCACACTCACACACACAGGCGTGGCTTGTGGACAGTGTGACGGCTGCCATAATTAAGCTTATGGTGTTTGTCAACTTTCCCTGCATGCAGCAGAGCATCGCACAGTGGTCGTCCACGGTGAGTCACGCTACCCAGACGGGACGGCAGCGTCGACTGCCAAAAACCCAGTCAGCACCATAGAGGTCTGGGTGCTCCACACTCCCAGCATGCAGTGCGGCTGCCAGATGATTTTTAAAGCTACATTTGCACACTACCCACCGAGGAACACAAATACACCCACTGAAAGCTGGCATTTAAAAATATGGTGAGAAGTAGTCGAGAATCCAACCTCCTGCAGTAAATATCCGGCATTTGAAAACAAATGGGAGATGCAGTAGGAGAGATTTGAAAAAAAATATTGACACATTACGACACTGGTCTTTGCACTTATTATGTCCAAAAAAATGGCTGAACTTTGACTGGTCACTTTAAATGTTGTTCAAGCGGCAAAGCAGTCCAGACTTTGTGCCGATAATCAAGTCTGACTCTGTGAGACTGGAGTTACACAAGCAGAAAAAAATGTTGATCTAAAAATCTAAAAAATGATGCAACAAGATGATATGGATCACAAAGGCATGCTAGTCAAAAATAAAAAAAATGCTATGAATGACAGAAATGCATCCATTTATTGAAAAGCGTAACGGTTTTGAAAGCTAAAACTTATTCAGTCAAAACTATTTATGGATTTCTGTCTGTCTGAGGATAGTGTAATTGTGCAGTAACACTCAAAGCGTATATTTTTTTGTCTCTCAAGATATAATTTCGGTTTGAGTTTCCATTTGAAATCTTAAAAATAAATATAAAATATCAAGCCAAAAATATTTCTCAGTGCTTTTATGGTTTATTTTTAACTGCAACACAATACGCAAACAAACCTGAACTATATATTTGTGCATTACGAGTCATTTCAGCATGCCAACATATTATAAACAAATTCCTTTAAAGTACTACTTTATGTGAGATCATTGCGATCTCGGCTATTTTAGATACTGCTAGTATTGTTTATAAGACATATGACATATTTTTACCTCACCCCTGCCAAGCATTAAATGAATTCCAGAGATTCCAGTTAAAAGTCAGTATCGTTGATCTAAGTGAGAGTATGCTGTTCTTCCTGATTTTTTGGATATCTGAATATTTCTTTCCCAGCCTGGCGTACGTTTCGACGGAATCCTTTATCCGATGATAACTGAAAGTGGCACTGTGAAAAGAGCGCTAACAAAGAGAGACTGGCAAAAACTTACGATAAATTAGCACAGAACTGAGAAAGGGTTGCTAATTTGATCTATCAGAAATGATTCATTTAATATGATCATGTTTTTCAAATGATTTGTTCTTGTGTGTGTAAATACTTAGCAAAAATAGTTATGAATTTATTAAAAATAGTTAATAGTGACACGTTATAATATTATATTTATAATAGTTATAATAATTGAAATAAAAAATACATTTGGGGACATTCCATAAAAAAAAAATTAAATTAAAAAATTAAAAACTGAAATAAGTACATTGCATAAGTATTCATACCCTTAACTAAATATTTAGCTGAAGCACCTTTATAGCCTCAAGTCTTTTTTGTTTGATGTGACAAGCTTTGCTCATCAGCATTTGGCAATTATCTGCCATTCTTCTCCTCGCCTCTTCACCTCTCAAGCTCTGTCAGGTTGGATGGGGGCAGATGCACATTTTCAGGTTTGTCCAGAAATATTTGATTGGGTTCAAGCTCAGGCTGTGGCTGGGCCACTCAAGGACATTCACAGGGTTGTCTATAATTGACGCTTGCTGTGTGCTTAGGGTCATTGTCCTGTTGGAATGTGAACCTTCTGCCCAGTCTGAGGTTCTGAATGCTCTGGACTGGGGTTTCATTAAGGATCTCTCTATATTTTGGTGCACTGAGCTTTCTTCTACTCTGATGAGTCCCTCAGTCCCTGCCACTGAAAAACAGCTCCACAGCATGAGGCTGCTACCAGCACACTTTACTTTTGGGATGGTACTCTGCAAGTGATGAGCAGAGCTGGTTTCCTTCAAACATGATGTTTGGAATTGAGGATCATCAGACCAGAGAATCTTGTTTCTCACAGTCTGAGGGTCCTTTAGGTGCTGTTTTGTAAATTCCAAGTGTGTTTTCATGTGTCTACACTGAGGAGAGGATTGAGTCTTGCCACACTGACATAAAGCCCAGATCAGTGGAGTGTTGCAGTGATGTTTGTCCTTCTGTAGCTTTCTCCTGTCTCCACATATGATCATGGAGCTCAGCTAGAGTGACCGTCAGGATCTTGTTCACCACACTAACCAAAGCCCTTCTCCATCAGTTGCTCAGTTTGGCCAGGAGGCCAGCTCTAGGAAGAGTCCTGCTTGTTTCAAACTTCTTCCATTAAGGGTAACAGAGACTACATGCTTCTGTGAACCTTCAATGCAGCAGATTTTTTTCTGAACTCTTCCCCAGATGTGTGGCTAGACACAAACCTGTTTCTGAGCTCTACAGGCAGTTCTAATGACCTCAGTGCTTGATTTTTGCTCTGATATGCATTTTCAGCTGTTAGACCTTTTATTAAGATGTGTGTGCCTTTCCAAATCATACCCATTCAATTGAATTTGCCACAGATTAACTTCACTTGAAGTGTAGTAACATCTACAAGCAATATGTATGCTTCTGAGCTAAATTTCAACTGTCCCAGATAAGGGTATGAACACTTATGCAATGGAATAATTTTAGTTTTTTATTTTTAATAAATTTGCAAAGATGTTAAAAACCTGTTTTTTGCTTTACAATTATGGTGTATGGAGTGTAGATTGATGTGGAAAAAAGTAATTTAAAGCAGTTTAACATAAGGCAGCAACATAAAAAAAACGTGAAAAAAATGAAGGGGTATGAATACTTTCGCAAGGCACTGTATATATATATATTGCCGCTCAAAGTTTGGGATCAGTAAGATTTTTATGTTTTTTAAAGAAGTTTCTTCTGCTCATCAAGGCTGCATCTATTTGATCAAAAATACAGAATTTTTTATTTTTTTATTTTTGTGAAATATTATTGCAATTTAAAATAACAGTGTTCTATTTTAATATACTTTATTAGAATGATTTCTGAAGGATCATGTGACACTGAAGACTGGAGTAATGATGCTGAAAATTCAGCGTTGCGTCAGAAAGAAATTCTATTTTAAAGTATATTAAAATATGAAACCAATATTAGAAATTGCAATAAGATTTCACAATATTACTGTTTTTTCGGTATTTTTGATCGAATAAATACAGCCTTGATGAGCAGAAGAGACTCCCTTAAAAATCTACTTTTGAGTGGCAAAATATATATATTAGTTCAATATATTTTTTAGTATTTTTTATTACTTTATTCTTTATGGGTGCACTGAAAAAACAAATCGCGAGAGACAATTTCTCAAAAAAAAAAACTCCATTTGGGAACATATTAAAATGAAAATTAAATTAAATTAATGTTTTATATTTTTTATATATATATATATATATATATAAATATATAATAATATATATTATTTATTTTTTTTTTCTTTAAGGGTGCACTGAAAAACATTGGTGAGAAACTAGTAAGTAGCTGGAACCCCCCCCCTTCCTATGTATTCAAAAGGAAAAAACTGTTCACAAAGAGTCTAAATGTCTATATTCACTTCTAAGAAGTTCTAGTTTTGGATTTGGGTTAGTTTCATAGCACTGAAATCAATGGGAAGTCCCCAATTATGCAACTGTGTAAACATGTGTGTACGTGTTTCTGTGCGGTATCACTGGTGTACTAGCAGCTTCTTACCCCTCTTGGTTGTCCTCTTCGTCCAGATTGGAAAGTAGCTGGGATCCGGCCAGCGAGAGGTCCAGGGCAGCTAGAGGAAGGTCCCTGTAGGCGAAGCTGACCAGCTGCACTGGAGCCATGCACTGGCCTTCATCCTCCACCTGCTGGGAAATCACCTCCAGATCCGGCGCTGTCGCCTGCTGAGGGGGCCTGGGGACACACGGGACACACTACTCTATTGTCTTCTTACATGAACTGTCTTAATAAGATTACCTTAAAAATGACCTGGATTACCACAAAGACTTTACATACTGAACCACAAAGTAAATGAAACCATCCACCTGTTATCACAGATGGGAAGTCAACATGAAATGAAATCTGACACTCTGAACTTTATTCCGTAATCATAATCTTTCACCAAAATGCTTTTCACCCTCTAACCACCTTCAGGAACTGCCTTGATTCAACTAAACAATTTCCAATCATTTGAGTGAATAATTCATTTGGATTGTTCATGTAATGCAAGCAGCTGACATTCATACTAACAGTCCGTATGAACTGATTCACTAAAATGACTCACTGATTTATTTGAGGCACTGTGTAAAAAGTCATGTAAGGAATTTTGAAATATTCAGTTAAGCGCAATTGTTTGCACTGGGAAGTTTTAATAAAACAGTTCATTAGGATGGTTCATGTAAATCAAGCATTTTACTTTTTTCTGGACCGCTTCATTCACATGAACCATCCAAAAGAACTGATTCACTAAAATGAGTCACTGATTCATTTGAGGCACATAGTTTATGTTGGGACATAACATTGTTTTTTTTAAGCACGTTTGTTTGTTTTGGGAATTTAGACTTGAAGTTTATTCTGAACATGTAAAGCAGGCAGTTTACTTGTCAAACTACTTCATTCACAAGAAGCGCCCGAAAGAAAGAATTCATTTGAGGCACTGTGCGAAAAAAATTAGTTAAGCCCAGTAGTTTTCATTGGGAATATGGACTAATTTTAGTGAATCGGTCCATTCAGATTTGTTATGTAAATCAACCATTTTACTTTAGCGAACTGCTTCATTCTCATGAACTTTATGAAAGAACTGATTCACCAAAAGGAGTCACTGATTTATTTGATGCCATGCTTAGAAGTCCTGAATTTTTGGTAGTAAAATATTTAAACACAGTTGTTTGCATTGGGAAGTTAGACTCCATTTAGTGAAGTTTCTTCGGAACATGGTTCATGTAAATCAAGCAATTTACTTTAGAGAACTACTTCATTAACATGGACCACCTAATAGAACTGATTCACTAAAATGAGTCACTGATTCACTAGAGGACTTGTGTAGAAGCTTTTGCAGTTTAGGAAGCGAAATATTTAGGTAAGTGCAGTTGTTTGCATTGGGAAGGTAGATTGATTTTAATCAATTAATCAAACTGTTCGGTACACGGTTCATGTAAATCAAGCATTTTATTCAGTTGGTGAACTGACTGATTTACATCTGAACAAACCAATTCGCTAAAATGAGTCACTGATTCATTTAGGGACCTGCATAAAAGTCCATGCAAGACATTGCACATGATTCTTTGTAATGTACTATTTACTTGTTCATAACTAGAAGTGTTTTAATGCTGTTACCAAATTGTTTTTGTGGCAAATAATACATATCTACTTTTCTTTTTTAAATTATTATTATTATTATTTTATCCAGTGTTGGGGTAACGCATTACAAGTAAAGCAAGTTACATAATCAGATTACTTTTTTCAAGTAACTAGTAAGGTAACGCGTTACTTTTTAATTTTCAATGAAATATCTGAGTTACTTTTTCAAATAAGTAACGTGAGCTACTCTGTTTTCCCATTTATTCGCTGACATCTTTCCTGTATCCCTGTTGAGAGAAATTGGGAGTAAGTGCAGAGGCAGAGGCACTTCCTTTACCCTGAGGCTTATTAATTTCAATTAGTAATGCAAACGCAATTAGTAACTTTCACCAACACTGATTTCATCATTTGGAAATATGTCACAATATGGAAGCAAAATGAGTTGTGTTTCATGTTGACTTCAAACAGCAAACAATGGCAGGCCACATATCAGAAGTGTGCAGCATGAAAACTAATGAAAAATAAGCGTCCTGGAGTTAGCATATGGAAAACCGCCATGTCCGAAGGAGGAAAGACAAAGCATACAACAGCAATACACAAGGGGAACTGTATATATGGTACAAAGAAGATGAAAAAAAAAAAAAAAAATCAAGCCACGGTTAAGAACACAGAAGAGGTCAGGGATGAGGAGTGTGTTTTATTCCAAAAATGCATGATGCATGAGACACGACTAGCAACAGGAGAGCGAACTGAATCACAGACGCCACAGAGACCCAGAATCCCATTATTGAGACGCATTCCCGCCGATTACCGACTGATGTGACCGCGAGACAGACGGGAAGCAGATTGAGGAATCTCAAAAAGGGCACGGTTGGAGACGTGGAATATGGAAATGCGCCCGAAACCTCAATGGCTACATTAGAAATGCAAGAAAGAAGATTAAGTTGAGGCCGGCGTCCCACGTGTCTACATTGATTCCTAAACCCAGAATATTCATCACGGTCGCACCATCATGCGTCGCGTTCCACAATAATGAGGCATCAGGAGAATTCCAAAGCACAATATTGTGGCAAAACAACAAAGTCCCACAGTTGGATGTCATGGCTGGTTCTGCCCAGTTTTGTCTTTGATTTATTGGATACAGTGCGCTGATTCTTCTCACGTTTGCAGTCTGGGATTGCTGTTCTCAATCTCAGCGCAAACAAGGCGATGAATATATACTTCTGCAATGCTTGCTATTCACCGTTTGCTCTTGATTTTGTGGCAGCTTGTTAATTGTTGCAAAATGTTAATTTTTGATAGAACTACTCCTTTAATTGCAGTGAATAACATGGAGGGCATGAAAACTAGCCATCTGTGCAGTCAGACAAGCAGTTGTATTCCCAAAATAAGCGGCAATGTGATAATTGTAATCATAATGTACGCTCATAACTGAAATCAATACTCGCGACCCTGAAGAAGGCTTAATCAAGGGCAGAAGAAAGGACGGAACGGAGGCAGAGAGGGGCAGAAACCTGGGTTTTGGCTTCTGTCCCAGGCATGCCGGATGAGAGGAGATAAATTATGCCAGTGCACAGAAAAAAAGAGGAGGGGAACAAAAAAGGAAGCTTGTAATAGTACAGAGACGGAGAAGAAAAACGAAGCATTGCCACTGCAAATACAGGGTCAATAGAGAGACTATACTGTACTGTATGTATGTGTGGATTGACATTGTGAGATAGTGATTTTATGCTGGAAGTGTTTCTGTTGGATATTGGCCCATCGCAATCTTTAAAATGTTATTGGCTGTGGACCCAAACGTACTGTAATTTCTTCAGAAAAGTCTCTTCTTTTATCTGTGTGCATTGTGTTTTGAGCAAACAATGCATCAAACATGAATGAATGATGAATAATTGGGTGAATCTGAATAAATCTAAGTAAGACGTTATATTTTAACCCAAAATGAAAAGAAAGAAATAATATTTTTTTGAAATATAGAATATATAAAGAAAATTTATTTTGGGGGTCATCACAATTTTGCATTGTAACAGTTCATTTTCATGACAAATTACTATACTATAATAAAAAAAAAAATCAAATAAAAAACAATATTTAAATTTATTGCAATTTTTGTAATTTTATTTTTTAAATTTGTATATAATTATTTAGCAAAATAGTATTAGTATTTTGTATTAGGTAGTAATTATTAGTAGTTTAGAAGTATTTTATTTATTGCTTTACTTATTTTTTTACTGTAATTCAGTAATGGAAATGACCATTGCAGGGTTATTATTGTTAACTAAAACTGTTAAAACATTTTTATTTGAAATAAAATAAAACATAAATACTGGAAGAAAAAATTGGAAATTTTGCCATGCTTAAAAACGAAATAAAAAGTAAACCTAAACAGTTAAAAAAAATAACAAAAATGACATAAAGCACATAAAATGACTAAATATTAAAATAAAATTACAATTTAAATACAAAATACAAAAACAAAAGCTAAACATTCATAAATACTATACTGCACTATAATACACTGAAAAAATAGGCATAGGGTACTTTGAAATATTTTTCACTTTGAAATTGCAAGTATATTTCACAATAATTACTAAATAAATAAATAAATAACTACTTACTTTCTTTTAAAACATACTCCAGTAATTCGTTTTATTTACAACTTCGAAAAATAATTTTTTACAGTGTAGTATATAACTATAATAGTATAAATATAACAGTAAAATAACACTGCACCACAGTGAATGAGTGAATGAATGAATGAAAAATTAAAATTAAAACATCTGAACAAACTATGGTAATGGGAGGAAATATGGTCAATTGCCTTAAATTTAATGTCACAATGCAAAAAAACTTAACTTTCTTTATATTTTATTTATTATTTTAACTGAAGTTTGCAATAAATGACAGTAGTGTACTGTACATCATCAGTCATAGCTTTACAGACACCAAAATGCTCCATGACAGCAGCACTTCGGTTGCACTTCTCCCCAAAATTTCTTTTCACACCCTTCATGCCGGCTGGCTGGTAAAGGACGGCCTCAGCATGTGGCGTCCCGTCCTGCCTGATGCTATCTGCACATTTGGCACTGCTTCCCACCGACTGCTAACAGGACTCTAATCAGTCCTGACACGCACAAACTGTTCAGGGCATCAAAATCACATTTCCAAATAACCACATGCAAAGCCGTAGCGCTGTCAGGTACTGATGAGTGTTCACTAGTGGCACAATGCCCACATGAGTTTCTGTTCGTCACACCGCAGGACAAGCACTAGAGGACACGGACATGAGACCAAGTTTTAATGTGATTAGAGGGGGTTACAGGAGCCCGAGAGGTGCTAGTTCCCCGGTTATCTGTAAAATCACAACCAAGCACAGCTCGGAGTGCCTAATTAGAAATGAAACAAAATCGCTTTATGACATACATTGTAACGCAAATATGACACAAAGTATTTCAAGTTATACCAAAAATGATATTATATAGGCAACCTCCCTCTCTCTATATATATTTATGTGACATGAAGTACATTAAACATCACATTACATTATGGTTTCCCAAAACCCTGTGAGTTGTGAGTTGATGAAAAGCTAATACTAAAATGGAAATAAATCAATCAATAAATAAAAATAATTAAAACACTTACTAAAAATATCGTCTCGGTTACGTATGTAACCCTCGTTCCCTGAAGGAGGGAACGGAGACGTCACGTCGGATGACCGACGAAATTGGGATCTCGCCAGAGAGACCAATCCACTTCGAGTGTAACTAAACGAGCCAATGGACATTGGCATGCGATTATTGCATCCAGCTGCCGCTGATCACAGCGTGAGCATAAGAGGCAGCTGATGCACCGCATCAATTATGTTTTCGCTGAGGAGCCGAGCCGGCGACCCGGCAGCTCAGCGGTGGTACAGCGACTGTGGCGACGGGACGTGACGTCTCCGTTCCCTCCTTCAGGGAACGAGGGTTACATACGTAACCGAGACGTTCCCCTTTCAGTCGGTCACTCCGAGTCACGTCGGATGACCGACGAAATTGGGATCCCTACCAAAGCGCCACAGGAGCTGCCCCTTCCAGTGCCCTGTGTAGGGCTCCTGACCCTTCCTATAAGGCAGACAATAGGACCGGGCTCTACACAGAGAAGGTCAACTACTGGTGTTCCTTGAGCAACCCAAACAGTAGGACTAGGATAACACTGGGAAGCGTGCCCTTCCACTTGGAAGAGGCACACTGCGGAGTCACCTCCTCCCAGAGGGGGTTAAGTGACATTCAAACATGTGAAGTAACCCCGAAGGGCCCTATTGCACATGGAAGTCTCTGAGATGGCTCAGGCTGCATCTTTAGAGATGGCAGAACGTAGTCCGCCAGGGGAAACATGGCTCTAATAAGAATACCGTGGAATACACATATGGGATCCCAACAGGGTCTCTCATATGGGCACTAGCCTCGCACCAGATTTCAAGAATTCATTGGCTGAAGGCCTGGCGCCGGACGCCCCGCCGCGTCCGGACGCCGGAGTGCTGGAGGACTCAACAGGGTTTGCCTGGTTAAGGAACTCTCTGGAGAATTAGGCGTAAGGACGCCGCAAGCCGACTCTGAGCCGGCCCTCTCAGTGCCACTACCCGTTTGAGGTGAGAACACAGGAGGAAACCGGTTCGACACGTAGGCTATAAAACCTAGCGAACGTGTTGGGAGTCGCCCAACCCGCAGCTCTACAGATGTCTGTTAGCGAGGCACCACGAGCCAGCGCCCAGGACGATGCGACACCCCTAGTGGAGTGAGCACGCAACCTGAGCGGGCAGGGCACACCTTGTGCTTCGTAGGCCAAGGTGATGGCATCCACTATCCAGTGGGCCATCCTCTGCTTGGAGACAGCCTTCCCCTTCTGCTGTCCTCCGTAACAGACAAAGAGCTGTTCTGAGGTCCTGAAGCTCTGAGTTCTATCCACGTACTGACGCAGTGCGCGTACAGGACAGAGCAAAGCTAGGGCTGGGTCTGCCTCCTCCAGGGGCAGCGCTTGCAGGCTCACTACCTGGTCCCTGAAGGGCGTGGTAGGAACCTTGGGCACATAGCCGGGCCGGGGCCTCAGTGTTGCACTGGAGTCAGGCGGCCCAAACTCAAGGCACGACTCGTCGACGAAAATGCCTGCAGGTCCCCCACCCTCTTGATTGAGGCCAATGCAGTCAGGAGTAGGGTTTTCATAGAAAGAAACTTCAACTCGACTGACTGCAATGGCTCAAAAGGGGCAGTTTGTAGGGCTCTTAGCACCAAAGCCAAATCCCAAGAGGGAAGGGAGGGAGGCCTCGGAGGATTTAACCTCCTGGCCCCCATAAGAAACCTGACGACCAGATCGTGCTTCCCCACCGACCTCCCCTCTATGGGGTCGTGGTGGGCAGAAATAGCAGCAACATATACCTTAAGGGTGGAGGGGGACAGCCTACGCTCCAACCCTTGTTGTAAAAAGGAAAGCACGGCTCTGATCGAACATCTCCGGGGGTCCTCCTGGTAAGAGGAACACCATTCGACGAACAGGTTCCACTTCAGCGCATAGGCCCGTCTTGTGGACGGTGCTCGTGCTGAAGCGATAGTGAGCGCTACCTCCTGGGGCAGGTCACCTAGAACCTCCGCGTCCCGTCCAGGGACCACACATGAAGTTTCCACAAGTCTGGACGCGGGTGCCAGAGGGTGCCCCGTCTCTGAGAAAGCAGATCCTTCCTCAGAGGAATCGGCCAGGGAGGGGCTGTCGCGAGGAGCATGAGTTCCGGGAACCAGGTCCTGTTGGGCCAATATGGAGCCACTAACAGGACCTGCTCCTCGTCCTCCCTGATCTTGCACAATGTCTGTGCTAGCAGGCTCACTGGGGGAAACGCATACTTGCGCAAGCCCTGGGGCCAGCTGTGTGCCAGTGCATCCGTGCCGAGCGTTGCCTCGGACAGGGAGTAGAACCACTGGCAGTGGGTGGTTTCTGGAGATGCAAACAGGTCTACCTGAGCAACTCCGAACCGACTCCAAATCAGCTGGACCGCCTGGGGATGGAGTCTCCACTCCCCAGGAAGTGCCGCTCGAGACAGCTCGTCGGCCGCCTGATTGAACACTCCTGGGATGTGGATGGCACGAAGGGACCTCAGATGCTTCTGACTCCAGAGGAGGAGGTGGCGGGCGAGTTGCGACATGCGACGGGAGCGCAAACCGCCTTGCCGGTTGATATAGGCAACGGTCGCAGTGTTGTCCGTACGGACCAGAACGTCCCTGCCCCGAAGGCGCCCTCTGAGGCGGCACAGGGCAAGGCGTACTGCCAGCAACTCGAGGCAATTGATATGCCAACGCAGAAGGGGGCCCGTCCAAACCCCTGATACTGCGTGCCCGTTGTACGTGGCACCCCAGCCGGTGGCCGAGGCATCCGTGAATACCACAGCATGCCTGGATACCTGCTCCAGGGGCACTCCTGCCCGAAGGAACGAAGGATCTGACCACGGGCTGAAGGTCTTGCGGCAGGCCGGTGTAATCTGAACCCGGTGAGTACCGCGTTTCCACGCCCACCTCGGGATTCGACCATGGAGCCAGTGCTGAAGCGGTCTCATATGGAGCAGACCGAGCGGAACTATGGCCGCGGCTGCAGCCATATGCCCCAGGAGCCTCTGAAAGAGTTTCAGTGGGACCGCTGTCCTGCCTGATAAAGTCTTGAGGCAGTTCAGCACTGACTGAGCACGTTCCTGGGTGAGGCGTGCTGTCTGGTTGACCGAATCCAACTCCATGCCGAGAAAAGAGATCCTCTGCACTGGCACGAGTTGCTCTTTTCCCAATTGACCCGAAGGCCCAACTGGCTGAGGTGCCTGAGCACCAGGTCCCTGTGTGCGCACAACAGCTCTCGAGACTGTGCAAGTATGAGCCAGTCGTAGGAGGTAGTTGAGAATGCGCACACCCCGTTCTCTCAGGGGAACAAGGGGCCGCCTCTGCGACTTTGGTGAAGACACGAGGCGAAAAGGGACAGCCCGAAGGGCAGGACCTTGTACTGATATGCCCGACCGTCGAACGCGAATCGCAGGAATGGCCTGTGTCGCGGGAGAATCGAAACATGAAAGTACGCGTCCTTCAGGTTGATTGCTGCAAACCAATCTAGGGGACGGACGCATCCAAAAATGCGTTTCTGCGTCAACATCTTGAACGGCATCTTGTGAAGTGCACGGTTCAAAACTCGCAGATCCAAGATCGGTCGTAACCCACCGCTTTTCTTGGGCACAATGAAGTAAGGGCTGTAAAACCCCGACCTCATATCGGCTGGAGGGACCGGCTCTATTGCATCCTTCGCCAGTAGGACTGCAATCTCCGCGAGCAAGACAGGGGCATCGACGGCTTTGACTGAAGTGAACCGGATGCCCCTGAACTTGGGGGGACGCCGGGCGAACTGAATCGCATAGCCGAGTCTGATGGTCCGCAGGAGCCACCGGGACGGGCTGGGGAGCGCTAACCAGGCTCCGAGAGACCGCACCAGCGGGGCCAACGGGCCCACCGACATGCCCGCGGTGGGGCAGCGAGGTGGAACACAGGGACCGGCCCCAGGGCCTGTGACGGCCTGGCCTGTGACGGCAGGGGGCGGGGTCTGGGTGTGTAGTGTAGCACTCACCTGATTTCTCCTCGCGTGGGAGGAGACACAGGAACCCGGCTTGAGGCTTGTGACAGCCCGCCGTTTGACGACTTGAAGCGGGGACTGGAGTGCTACCGAGAGAGGAGGAGGGAAGCGATCCTGTGATGCACGGATCACCACTCTCCTCCTCTTGAGACCCGGAGATTGAGGAGACCGCTCTTTACTGATGTTTTGGGTACCGCTGGCTGCTGGGCCAGCGGCGGAACAAAATGAACAAAAGATACTCCACCCGGCCCTCCTCCGGGGGAGGGAGTGGTGCAGTCACCATCTCCCGATGAGCAGTCTCCTCCATCTCTGGGTCGACCGTCCCAGGGCCTCTTGCACTTGCGCTTGCCGCCAGGTTTGGCGGGGGCCTGGACGGGCTGGGCGTCCTGCCTGCGACCGGCTCCACGACGCTGCCTGGTGAAAGGCTGCTGCGGCTGCGCGGGAGCAGGGGCGGCCGCAGGGGGGCGCCCACGGCGACGAGCAGGCTGAGTGGCTGCAGCCGGAGTGGAAGCAGCAGGTTTCCTCCGGCGCATGATGTGTTTGCCTCAGTCTGCTTCTGGGCTGCCGAGAACTGCTGGGCAAAGCTCTCGACAGCGTCGCCGAAAGGGCCGGTCTGTGACACGGGAGCATTCAGGAACTGTACCTTCTCCTGCTCCATGTCAGCGAGACACAGCCAGAGATGGCGCTCCTGGACATCGCACGACCCAGAGACTGTGCGGTCACCTTCGTCGCTCGTAGCGCGAGGTCCGTCGCAGCACGCAGCTCATGTAGAACCGCCAGGTCGTGACCACCCTCGTGCAGGTCTTTCAGTGCTTTGGCCTGGTGGACCTGCAGCAACGCCATAGCGTGGAGGGCGGAAGCCGCCTCCCCACAGGCTCTATAAGCACTGCCAGTTAGACCTGACGAATACTTAGAGGCCCGTGAGGGGAGACACGGATCACCCCGCAGGGTGGAAGCGGCTGTTGGACACAGTTGCATGGCCACAGACCGTTCCACCGAGGGGATGCCCGCATACCCCAAAGCGGCTCCACCATCGAGGGTGGTGAGAGCGGAAGAACTACAAGATGTGTTTCGGGCAGTGAAAGGTGCCCTCCACGATCTTGTCAGCTCCTCATGCACTTCCGGAAAGAATGGCACCGGAGGGGGGCGCTGAGAACCAGCGCCACCCCCACCGAGGAACCACTCGCCCAGCCTCGAAGGATCGGGACACGGTGGCTTTTTAGGATTCCACACGAGCCCGACATTCTCGGCGGCCCGGGAAAGCATAGCCGTCATCTCTGGGTCTGGCACGGACAACGCTACCACACCCGAAGGGGGCAACGCAGCCGGGTCGTCATCCCCGGAGAGAGAGGGCCCGCCCTCCGATGCAGTGATCGACATCTGGTTGTCAGAGGGGGCACCGAAGGAAACGCGTGGCCAGCGCGCTCCTTCGGCAGCTCCACCGGCTGCGGAGTGCTTGAGGGGTGAGGAGCTCCACTTGGGGAAGCCCTCACCGTAATCCTCAAATCACCTCTGACTCCACCGGATCCAGTGTGCACGCCGGATCACGGCAGGCAGAGGGACTCTGCCATGTTTGACATAGCAGAGTCGCACTCCGAGATGGTCATGTCCCCGCAAGAAGAACATGAACCATCCACGAAAGCCACCTCAGCGTGCTGAATGCCCAGACACGTGAGGAAGCGATCGTGACCGTCCTGAGGCGCCAGGAAACGACCACACCCAGAAACGCACGGGTGAAAAGACATCTTTAAAAAGACGCGATCACCCGTGTTGCTCTTTTAGAGAAATTGCTCTTTCAGAGAAATGCTCTTTTAGTGCTGAAGCACGCAGGGGAGCTGGCCACCGCACACTCCTAGTGTGGCTGTCAGCAGGAAGACGATCTTTCTCTCCCGGACACCGTGACCACCGCTGCCGCGCCGTAACGCCCGCACTCGCTCGCAGAACACTCTCTTGGAAGGGAGAGCAGTAGCGTTAACCACTACCGCTCGGCTCCGAAGCGAAAGGATAATTGATGCGGTGCATCAGCTGCCTCTTATGCTCACGCTGTGATCAGCGGCAGCTGGATGCAATAATCGCATGCCAATGTCCATTGGCTCGTTTAGTTACACTCGAAGTGGATTGGTCTCTCTGGCGAGATCCCAATTTCGTCGGTCATCCGACGTGACTCGGAGTGACCAACTGAAAGGGGAACTATTTTGTTTATCTGCATACCAATGTAAAGATAACTGTAAAATAGAAGAAAAAAGAATAAATTAAAATCAATAAGTTACTGTGTGAAAAGTATGTAATCATGTAATCAATAAAAAATTAACTGTAATCTGATTATGAGCATTTAAAATGTAAAACAATCTATTACACATACATAAAAACGAACATAATAATTTGAAATAATTAAGATTTTTTAATGTTTTTGAACCAGGGCTGCATTTATTTGATTAAAATTACTGTTAAAACAGTAATATTTTGAAATTTTATTACAATTTTATATATATATATATATATATATATATATATATATATATATATATATATATATATATAATTTTTTATTTTTTATTTTTTTAAAATTCTAATTCTATTATTACTGTTTTTACTGTATTTTCATTAATTTGGATTACATAATCACCTTTAAAAAAAAAGTGCTTATAATTAGATTATATGAGGTATAAAATGCTCATAATCAGATTACATACATGATTACATATTACATTCACAGCAAATTATTCGAAATGTTTTGATTTGAACTATAATTCTTTCTTCTAATTTAATTCTTTTTACATTTTTCCTTACATTAGTATGCAGGTAAACAAATAAAATACATTACATTTTAGTACGTTTTTGTTATTTTTATGTATTTATTTTTTTTATTTTACATTTTTATGTCTAAATTAAGTATTGTAATGTAATGTTTAATTTACTTCATATTGTTTATAACAAAGTATGGAACATATATATATTTTTCTATTACTATTTTTATATCAGTTCGGTGCAAAATAAACCTATTCAAAACTATGTAATAAATGATTTAATGTAAAGGAAATCAAAAAGTAGTCTGATTAGATTACTTAAAATGTGTAATCTAGATTACGGGTCACTTTATTTTAAGGTCCAATTCTCACTATTAACTATGACTTTTTGCCTCAATAAACGCCAGCTTTGCTGCTTGTTAATGATTAAGGTAAGTTAAGCTATTGGGTGGGATTATTAAAATATGTTCATGCAGAATAAGGCATTAACGTGCTTTGTATGTACTAATATATACTAGCAATATGCATGACACACACACACACACACACACACACACACACACAAATACACATTTTTAATTCAGAAGGTGTTGTGCTATATCCAATTATTTTTATTTCAACTGACTGAACAACGTAAACTAGCTGGCGTCTCACTTTGCCCCCAGTGAGTTTACAGCGCACAGTCATAAATCAGCTGGAGAGAATCAATAGAAATAAATAAGAAAGTAGCCCACAGGGACGAACATTAACCCCCACCTACCAATTTTATGGGTTGCTACGTTTTCCAGCTTTATAGCTTTGATACATCATAAATAAAGGCTGGTTACCAAAAATGTGTATTTACAAAAATACCTCAATAGTGTCTGTCAAATGTAAGAACTGCTAAGCTTGAGGGGACATTTTTTGTTTTTGTATTTTTTTATATTTGCATATTACGTAATTTTTAGTATTTACATTTAATAATTGATTATAATAAAAATACATATAAATGACAAATAAACCATTTGCACAATTCCATCCATAGCCTTTTTTCCCTTTTTTTTTAGACTTTCAAAGACATTGTGTTGGGTATTCCAGAAACCCTCAGGTATTAAAATAATACAAATGTTTTGTTTATGTTAAGAAACTTAAAAAAGGAGTATGTTTCTGTTCTGAACGCATGGAACATACTGTCGATGTTTTAAGTGGAACTACTGGTCTCTAGACAGGCGCTTCACAGAGATGCGGTAATCTTCTGCAGTATCTAAATAGCTTGCACCTCACGCTGCGCTCAACCATAGAAATGCACAGACGGCAAAGTGAAAGCACCTTCCCTTGAAAAGTGCGGAGCTCGACTGAACATGAACCTCAGTGAATCCGCAAGAGGAGACTATGCAGGCATGCAGAAAAATCCACTGTCAATCACGGGTTAGGTTAATTAAAGGGATACTCCACCAAATATTTACATTTTGCCAGCATTTACTCACCCTCGTGTTGTTCCAAACCTGTATGAATACAAAAGAAGATATTTTGAAGAATGTTTCTGGTCCCCATTGACTTCCATAATATATTTTTTCAGTACTATGGAAGTCAATGGCTACCAGTAACTGTTTGGTTACAAACATTCTTCAAAATATCTTCTTTTGTGCTCAACATGACAGTTTTCAATTATGGGTGAACTATTCCTTTAATAGGCTATTCCTTTAATAATAATGGTTCTCTTTGAAGCGATTCAGCTCAGTAAAAGTTCAAATAACTTCTATTATCAACTATAACAATCACCAACAACACAAATATCAAGTATATTTACAGTTCACCAACGAACAATGAACCAATGAACAACACTAAGCCAGACTATGTTGTTTTGTACTTGAATATTAATAATTGAAATTATTTATTATTATTCAAAATATTGTTTTAATTAATATAATTAATATATGTCAATATTAATTGAATTGTCCATTTTTAATTGTTTAATTTTTATTTTATTTTGTTTTATTTTACCATGCTGGATCACGACAAGTCTAATGTGCAAACACAAGGTATAAAAATATGACAAAAATTATGATTTTTCATTACTTCTGTTGAAAATTACATCAGCTGAACATTTTACTATTTATACAGAGGTGTTATTTTGTACTTTTAAATTGAAATGAAGTAAAAACAGTTTGGATATCTCCAGGACATCCATCTAAAGTTTTCTTTTATATCAAGTTCCTTTAGTACAGATTTGAGTTATGAGATTCTGTGACCTTACAAGACAATAAAATGCTGTTTCAGCATGGGATGCACTAAAGTCATCATAACACATCCCTTGATGGGCTTCCATACACACTGCAAATCACAGAGGAGATATAATCTCTATGGCTCTGAACTCGCTTGCGGTTTGCAGAGGACAATAACAATACAGTAGAAAACGGACTGTATTACGACTGTGGCCTGCAAACTATCGGTGATATAGGTGAGAAGTTATTTACTACAAAGTCTACACATAGGCCTTGAAACAAGGTAGTAAAACTGCATATGGGGTACAAAAAAGGTGTCAAGTGATATCCTGGTAACATCTGTTAGACCTTTAGAGCCAGATGCTGCAACCAGCATCCATCCAGCGAGCCATCAGTTTGTGCTAGTCAGCAGGACGTTTTGTCACCAGCTGTGAGATTCCCATGTCAAAACCAAGTGCTTGCATAGGTCGACCTTGATATAATAATGTCTGAAAGATTTACATTCTTCTGCCACAGTCTTATCGTGGAGACTTGTGTGACATTGAACGGTATTTCGAGGTTAAATAAGAACGCAGCTTTGGTGTATTATGAACCAGATGATGGTGAAAAAAAGTGTGTCAGCATATTGTGGGCCCAGAAAAGATTCACTTGGACCAAACCCAAGATGCAAAGCAAAGCAAAGCAAAGCAAGTTATTTTGAAGAATATTTTGATCAGAACAGATGTCTGGTGTTGTAAGTCACGGTATTTGCATGACCCCTTTTTCTGCAGAGCCATTAAAGGCTATACATCAAAGCTATGAGAAATTAAAGCATATGGTGCAGTGCACAAACACGGCAGATTTGGTGTCCCATTACTTGTTTTTAAAGCATTAGTGGCACAAATCCCATGTATTTTTGTTGTGTTATGAACAATTAGATGTGTCTGATAAACTATTATGTAATATAAAACTAATATAGAATGAAAAGTATCTTGTTTTAAACACCAATTGATGATTTTTTTGTAACTTGAACTTCTGAACTGTATCCATCAAGGTTATTTAACAATGTCATAATTTTTACACACTTCTGTTGAATTGATATTCAATTCGCTGCAATAAAAAATATTTTAATACTTTAAATCAACTAATTTTACTTAAAAAAACATTTAGAATTTGAAATATATGTAAAACTGTCCCACAGTTTGTGTGCAACAATTTACTGTGGAAAAAAAATTACTAGCAAATTTTTATTAACAAATAAGTAAATATATAAAATATATGTAAAATTGTTTCCTGTGTACAACCCTGTTACAACACGATTTCCCCCAATTACAAAAATGTAACATGATCTAGTAACATGAAGTAGTAACATGAAGTAGTAACATGATCTAAACGGTTTCTCACACACAGACAAATAATATCATTCTATTTTTTTTTTCCAAAATAGAAAAAAAAAAATTTCAACTGCTTACACACATTTTCAAAACTTTGCCTTTTTTTTTTTTGCAAAATTTTACACACAAATCCAAGAATTGCACACACAAAATGCAAAACGCCTCACATCTCTTGCAAAATGAAGCACTGCATTCAAAATACCACAAACACATCTCAAAAGCAAACATTTGCAAACACCTTTGCCATTATATTAATTCCTGTTAGATTGTTGTGTATTACATAGAGAATTGTGTGTTGTGTTTTGCAAAAAGTGTTTTATGAAATTGAAAACTCAATTTCAAAAAGTCAAAAGCCGAGAATTAGTGTATGGTTTTGCAGATTTGGTGTGTGCTTCTGCTGTTTGAGTGTCAGCTTTCAGAAATTGTGTGACAAGTAAAGATTTTGTGTGTAAGCAGTTGAAAAAAACTGTATTAAAAAAAATATATATATATACACTATCAGTCTAAAAATGTTTTTGAACAGTAAGATTTTTAATGTTTTTTTAATAATTCTCTAATGCTCACAAAGCCTGCATTTATTTGATCCAAAATACAGCAAAAACAGTAATATTATGAAATAATTTTACTATTTAAAATAACTGCTTTCTATTTGAATATATTTTAAAATGTAATTTATTCCTATGATCAAAGCTAAATTTTCAGCATCATTACGCCAGTCTTCAGTGTCACATGATCCTTCAGAAATAATTATTATATGCTGATTTGCTGTTCAAGAAACATTTATTATTATTATTATTATTATTATTATTATTATTATTATTATCATCATCATCAGTATTTAAAGCAGCTGAGTAAATTTTTTTCAGGATTTTTTGATGAATAAAAAGATCAAAAGCTCAGCATTTATCAGCATTTAAATAAAAAGCTTTTGTAACATTATACACCATACCATTCAAAAGCCTGGAGTCAGTATAATTTTTTGGGGAAAGAAATTATAGAAATTAATACTTTTATTTAGCAAGAATGCTTTAAATTGATCAAAAGTGATGATAAAGACATTTATCATGTTACAAAAGATTTCCATTTCAGATAAATGCTGTTCTTCTGAACTTTCTATTCATCAAAGAAACCTGAAAAAATTCTACTCAGCTGTTTTCAACATAATAATATTAATAAATGATTTTTGAGCAGCAAATCAGAATATTAGAATGATTTCTGAAGGATCATGTGACACTGAACACTGGCGTAATGACGCTAAAAATTCAGCTTTGAAATCACAGGAATAAATTATATTTTAAAATATATTAAAATAGAAAACAGTCATTTTAAAGTGTCGGGTAACCCCACTGCTTAAGAAACCCTCTCT
Organism: Spinibarbus caldwelli; assembly: GCA_039654775.1. Taxonomy (NCBI): domain Eukaryota; kingdom Metazoa; phylum Chordata; class Actinopteri; order Cypriniformes; family Cyprinidae; genus Spinibarbus; species Spinibarbus caldwelli. The sequence continues at coordinate 18,579,840 of CM077264.1, read as the reverse complement.
AAATCCAGCTATTTTAGAAAACTACAGACCGGTATCCCTTCTTCCATTCATTGCAAAGACGCTTGAGAGAGTTCAACCAACTCTATGTTTCTTGCACAGAACAACCTCCTGGATAGCAACCAATCTGGCTTCAAAAGCGGCCACTCAACCGAGACTGCCCTGCTCTTGGTTACTGAAGCCCTGAGACTGGCAAGAGCGGCTTCCAAATCCTCAGTACTCATCTTGCTGGATCTGTCTGCTGCCTTTGACACAATTAACCACCAGATCCTCCTGTCCACCCTCATGAAGATGGGCGTCTCAGGGACCGCACTCCTGTGGTTCAAGTCTTACCTTTCTGGTAGGTCCTTCAGGGTATCTTGGAGGGGTGAGGTTTCTAAGTCACAAATTCTTGCTACTGGGGTTCCTCAAGGCTCAGTACTTGGACCGCTTCTCTACTCCATCTACATGTCATCTTTAGGATCTGTCATTCAGAAGCATGGCTTTTCCTATCATTGCTATGCTGATGACACTCAACTCTACTTCTCATTCCAACCAGATGATCCGACAGTAGCTGTTCACATTGCAGCCTGTCTGACGGACATTTCTGACTGTATGAAGATTCATCACCTTCAACACAACCTTGCTAAGACAGAACTGAAGTGGTCTCTGCTGACCCAGCGCTTCACCACAACCTCTCTACACAGCTAGGTTCGTCAACCATTATTCTTCCCAGGACAGCCAGGAACCTTGGAGTTGTGATGGATGATCAATTAAGCTTCTCAGACCATATTGCTACAATGGCCCGATCATGCAGGTTTGCCTTATACAATTTCAGGAAGATTAGACCCTTCCTAACAGAGCAGACCGCACAACTCCTTGTCCAAGCTCTTGTTCTCTCCAGACTGGACTACTGTAATGCTCTCTTGGCAGGCCTTCCCGCATGTACTATCAAACCTCTGCAACTGATCCAGAATGCAGCAGCCAGAGTGGTCTTCAACGAGCCGAAGAAAGCTCACGTCACACCTTTCTTCATCAGCTTGCACTGGTTGCCAATAGCTGCTCGCATCAAATTCAAGGTACTAATGCTTGCCTACAAGATGGAGATGTACGTCAGACTGACCGACAAATAGGAATCTTGCTAGAGAGGCCAATCAGCTTTGAGTGTAACTAAAAGGAGCCAATGCACATTGGCATGCAATCATATGCAGTAGCTGCTCACCTCGCAGCGCGGGTATATAATGAGCAGCAGGTGCGTTGCATCTTCAGGTTTTCGCTGAGGAGCCGAACAGGTAAGGCGGCAGCATCAGCGGGGTTCAGCAACTGTGGCGACGGGACGTACGTCTCCGTTCCCTCCTTCAGGGAACGAGGGTTACCTATGTAACCGAGACGTTCCCATTCAGTCGGTCACATTCGACATACGTCGGACTGACCGACAAATAGGAATCCCTACCAAAGCGCCACAGGAGCTGCCCCCTTCCAGTGCTCTGTAGCAAGCCTCCTGTACCCCCTTGCTTAAGGACGGTGGGACCGGGCAAACACTGCTGTTCCCCAAAACCCATTCAGTGAGACTTTTGGATAACACTGGGAAAGCGTACCCTTCACTGGAAAGGAACACTGCGGAAGCCACATCCTTCACCGAAGGAGTTATGTGGAGAAGTACATATGGACTAACCCCGTAGGGCTGTACTACATATGGAAGTACTGGGGTGACTCCAACCTGATGAGAGGTGGGTTCTCCCAGAGGGAAAGACACAGGTTTCGTTTAGGAGCAACCCGTGGAATAACTCATATGGGATCCCCGTAGGGTCACACATATGGAACCTAGCCTAAATCCGGTTCTCAAGGATACAACAGAGTAAAGGCCTGGCGCCAGACACTCCGTCACGTCTGGCTGCCGAAGGGTGATCGGAGGACTCAACAGGGTCTGCCTTGTAGGGACTCTCTGGAGCAATAAGCGTAAGTAACGCAGCAAGCCGACACTAAGCCGGGACCTCTCTGTGCCTCTGGCCTGAGGTGAGAACACGGGAGGAGACCGGCTCGACACGAAGGCTATAGAATCTAGCGAATGTGTTAGGTGTCGCCCAGCCTGCAGCTCTACAAATATCTGTCAGCGAGGCGCCACGAGCCAGCGCCCAGGAGGATGCCACGCCTCTCGTAGAGTGGGCATGCAACCTGAGCGGGCAGGGCACGCCTTGTGCTTGGTAAGCCAAGGCAATGGCGTCCACTAGCCAGTGGGCCATCCTCTGCTTGGAGACAGCCTTTCCCTTCTGCTGACCTCCGTAACAGACAAAGAGCTGGTCTGAGGTCCTGAGGCCTTGAGTTCTGTCTATGTACAGTCGCAAGGTGTGAACTGGACATAGCAAAGTCAGGGCTGGGTCTGCTTCCTCCGGGGGCAGCGCTTGCAGGCTCACTACCTGGTCCCTGAAGGGAGTGGTAGGAACCTTGGGCACATAGCCAGGCCGGGGTCTCAGTACCACGTGGCCGTCACCCGGCCCAAACTCTAGGCACGATATGTCGACCGAAAATGCCTGCAGGTCCCCTACCCTCTTGATTGTTGCTGGTTGCATTGGCCTCCAAGTCTTCATAGACAGAATCTTTAAGTCTGCTGACTGCAAAGGCTCAAAGGGAGCAATCTGGAGTGCTCGAAGCACCAGAGCAAGCTCCCAAGAGGGTATGGAGGGGGGTCGAGGAGGATTCAACCGTCTCGCCCCCTTAAGGAACCTGACTACCAGGTCGTGCTTCCCAACAGACTTACCATCGATGAGGTCGTGGCATGCGGAAATAGCAGCAGCATGAACTTTGAGGGTGGAGGGAGACAGCCTACGCTCCAACCCTTGCTGCAAGAAGGAAAGCACGACCCCGATCGAACAACTTCGGGGGTCTTCTCGGCGAGAAGTACACCACTCGACAAACAGGTTCCACTTCAAGGCGTAAGCACGTCTCGTAGACAGTACACGTGCTGAAGCGATGGTGTTAAGTACCTCAGAGGGTAAGTCACCTAGAACCTCCGCGTCCCATCCAGGGACCAGACATGGAGTTTCCAGAGGTCTGGACGCGGGTGCCAAAGGGTGCCCCATCTCTGAGAAAGAAGATCCTTCCTCAGAGGAATTCGCCAGGGAGGGACTGTCGCGAGGAGCGAAAGTTCCGGGAACCAGGTCCGGTTGGACCAATAGGGCGCAGAAGAAACAAGAGGTCTGACCACGGCCTGAAGGCTTGGCGGCATTCCGGAGTGATTGCCACTCGGTACGTGTCACGTTGCCACGCCCATCTCGGGACTCGGCCGTGAATCCAGTGCTGAAGTGGTCTCATATGAAGCAAACCGAGCGGGGTTACTGCCGCTGCCATATGCCCCAGGAGCCTCTGAAAAAGTTTCAGTGGAACTTCTGTCCTGCCCCTGAATGTATTCAGGCAGTTCAGCACCGACTGAGCACGTTCCTCTGTGAGGCATGCTGACTGTTCGACCGAATCCAACTCCATACCGAGAAAAGAGATCCTCTGCACTGGGGCGAGTTTGCTCTTTTCCCAGTTGACCTGAAGGCCCAGCTGGCTGAGGTGACAGAGCACCAAATCCCTGTGTTCGCACAACTGCTTTCGAGACTGAGCAAGAATGAGCCAGTCGTCGAGATAGTTGAGGATGCGAACGCCCTGTTCTCTCATGGGAACAAGGGCTCCCTCCACGACTTTTGTGAAGACGCGGGGAGACAGGGCCAGCCCGAAGGGCAGGACCTTGTACTGATATGCTCGACCCTTGAACGCAAAGCGCAGAAATGTTCATTTGGCCTGTGTCGAGGAAGAATCGAGAGTACACGTCCTTCAGGTCGATCGCTGCAAATCAATCTCGGGGACGGATGCACTTGAAAATGCGTTTCTGCATGAGCATTTTGAATGGTAGCTTGTGAAGGCTCTGATTCAAAACTCGCAGGTCCAAGATCGGTCGTAACCCACCGCTTTTCTTGGGTACAATGAAGTAAGGGCTGTAAAACCCTGACCTCATATCGGCTGGAGGGACCGCCTCTATCGCGTCCTTCGCCAGTAGGACTACGATCTCCACACGCAAGACATGGGCATCGACAGCTTTCACTGAAGTGAAGTGGACACCTCTGAACTTGGGGGGATGCCGGGCGAACTGAATCGCATAGCCGAGCCTGATGGTCCGAATGAGCCAGCGAGATGGAGTGGGGCGCTCTAACCAGGCTCGCAGAGACTGCACAAGCGGGACCAAGGGGACCGTAGGCATACCCGCAGTGGGGCAGCGAGGTGGAACACAGGGACGCGGCACGGGGGGCTCTCTTTGGGAGGCGGCCTGTAGCGGGGTCTGAGTGTGGTGTGCAACACATACCTGGTTCGAACAGGGGGTGCAGGAGAGTCTTGGGTGACCTTCTCGAACTACGCGCTGCTGTCCGCTGGCGATAGAAGAGGTGGATGAGAGTGGAGAGGTTTTGCTCCTCCCACTACTCTCCGAGCCCTCTTAGGACCCGGAGATGAAAGAAACTGCTCTTTTATTGAGAATTTGGGTACCGCTGGCTGTTGGGCCAGCGGCGGAACAGAAAGAAAAGGGAACAAAGGATGGTGCACACCTTTGAGACGGCCCACCGCGCTCCCCCGGCAGCTCTACTGGCTGCGGAGTGCAGGAGGAGTGAGGGTTCCTAGGGGGTTGGTTCCCCGAAGGAAGCGCACTCACTGTAATCCTCAGATCACCAGCGCCACCACCCGCAGCAATCCTCTGAGGAGGATTGGAATGAGGCAGCGGCACTGGGACTCCGCCCCTTTGCAGGAACTGCAGTCTCGACCGCAACTCCGAGACGGTCGTCTTCCCACAATGGGTACATGACTCATCCACAAACGCTGCCTCAGCGTGCGCTAAGCCCAGACACGCGATGCAGCGCTCGTGACCATCCCTCGGTGCCAGGTAACAACCGCATCCAGAAATACACAAGTAGAATGTCATCTTTAAAAAGACGCAAGCTCTACCTGTGTAAGCTCTTTTAGGGACTTTGCTCTTTTTAAAATCAGTGCTGAAGCACGCAGGGGAACGGCCGCGGCAACACAAACAGGGATTGCGCAGCCTGTCGTGTGCTCTCTCTCTCGGGATGACGCTCTCACCAGCTGTAACACACTTCCACGCAAAAGAGATCGTCCTGCAGAGACTCTTGTTAGCACTTCCAGCAGAGAACAACTGTTCGGCTCCGAAGCGAAAAGCTGAAGATGCAACGCACCTGCTGCTCATTATATACCCGCGCTGTGAGGTGAGCAGCTGCTGCATATGATTGCATGCCAATGTGCATTGGCTTGTTTTAGTTACACTCGAAGCAGATTGGCCTCTCTAGCGAGATTCCTATTCGTCGGTCAGTCCGACGTACGTCGAACGTGACCAACTGAATGGGAACTAACCAGTATGGACTATATTATTATATAATATATGGACTATATATTTATATATAAATACTATAATATTTTATATATCATTTGATTGGTCAAATATATATATATATATATATATATATATATATATATATATATATAGGTGCATCTCAATGAATTATAATGTCGTGGAAAAGTTCATTTATTTCAGTAATTCAACTCAAATTGTGAAACTCGTGTATTAAATAAATTCAATGCACACAGACTGAAGTAGTTTAAGTCTTTGGTTCTTTTAATTGTGATGATTTTTGCTCACATTTAACAAAAACCCAACAATTCACTCTCAACAAATTAGAATACTTCATAAGACCAATAAAAAAAACATTTTTACTGAATTGTTGGCCTTCTGGAAAGTATGTTCATTTACTGAATATGTACTCAATACTTGATAGGGGCTCCTTTTGCTTTAATTACTGCCTCAATTCGGCGTGGCATGGAGGTGATCAGTATGTGGCACTGCTGAGGTGGTATGGAAGCCCAGGTTTCTTTGACAGTGGCCTTCAGCTCATCTGCATTGTTGGGTCTAGTGTCTCTCATCTTCCTTTTGACAATACCCCGTAGATTCTCTATGAGGTTCAGGTCTGGTGAGTTTGCTGGCCAGTCAAGCACACCAACACCATGGTCATTTAACCAACTTTTGGTGTTTTTGGCAGTGCGGGCAGGTGCCAAATCCTGCTGGAAAATGAAATCAGCATCTCCATAAAGCTTGTCAGCAGAATGAAGCATGAAGTGCTCTAAAATGTCCTGGTAGATGGCTGCGTTGACTGTGGACTTCAGAAAACACAATGGACCAACACCAGCAGATGAAATGGCAGCCCAATTCATCACTGACTGTGGAAACTTCACACTGGGCTTCAAGCAGCTTGGATTCTGTGCCTCTCCAGTCTTCCTCCAGACTCTGGGACCTTGATTTCCAAATGAAATGCAAAATTTATTTTTATGAAGCTCTCCCAAGTGTTTGAATCAGCTTTGTTTGACAGTATTCTCAAGCTTGTGGTCATCCCTGTTGCTCGTGCACCTTTTCCTACCCCATTTCTTCCTTCCAGTCAGCTTTTCACTTAATATGCTTTGATACAGCACTCTGTGATCAGCCAACCATTCAGTAATGACCTTCTGTGACTTAGCCTCTTTGTGGAGGGTGTCAATGATTGTCTTCTCGACAACTGTCAGATCAGCAGTCTTCCCCATGATTGTACAGGCTATTTTGTAACCATTTTGAAGGTTCAGGAAACCTTTGCAGGTGTTTTGAGTTGATTAGCTGATTGGCATGTCACCATATTCTAATTTGTTGAGATAGTGAATTGGTGGGTTTTGTTAAATGTGAGCCAAAATCATCACAATTAAAAGAATCAAAGACTTAAACTACTTCAGTCTGTGTGCATTGAATTTATTTAATACACAAGTTTCACAATTTGAGTTGAGTTAGTGAAATAAATGAACTTTTCCACGACATTCTAATTAATTGAGATGCACCTGTATATATATATATATATATATATATATATATATATACAGTTATTTGACCAATCAAATGCTATATAAAATAAGAATATCCCTCCCACTAACACCATATCCTACTAACTAGCAGTAGCAAATTTAGATTTTTCCAGGCTGTGAAACAAAATAAAGGTTACTGCTATTAAAAAAAAAAAAAACTGCTTTGAATATTCTCTTATCCCAGCTTTATCTTAGAAAATATGTCAAAACAGTGATGAAAAAGACTTTCATCATGCAGATTCTAAAAAAAGTTTTCTGTATTGATATTCCTGAACAATCAACTGTGAAATAACCATCCTTCGATCCTGGTGTTGTTGACTTTCCTGGCTTAAAGCATTTGTATATCTATTTCTCACAACACAAGATCAGCAATACATGTGTAAACCCCCCCCGGGTCCGCACCTGCCACACTTCGTTCCGAGTGGGTCTCGAACCCGGGTCGTCAGCATAGGAGGTGGGCGCTCTAATAAAGAGGTTAAAGGCCACGGCCTCTAGCGTCTGTCGCTAGAGCGCCTCTTTTTGAGATCAGGGGAGTAAGGTTTACCTGCACAGCACTTTCCCGCTGGGCTCCGTTACACGTGCTGCATGTGTAAATAATATCCACATGGTGGTTTTGCTTTGATTTAATATAAGGAGTTTTGCGGTATACTTGCAATCTATCCTGTGGTGTGTAATTGAGTCAAATGTATCATGTTATTCTCTGCTGCTTACTCCCGTGTCTCAGACTCACTCTGAATGCACAGTACACAAGTGCAGCTCTGATGAACAAAGACAGCAGCTGAAGTAATCCACTCTGCATTCACTACCAACCTCCCAAACCTCCCTCTCCTTCTCTCCCTGGACACCAAAACCACTGCCATCAGAATACAGGAGCTTCCTGTGAGGGCCACACACCGAGCACTTCTTCATAATACAATATACAAACTGACACCGGTGCTAGTATTGGTTGTACTTCAGAGTTGATTCTTGTTTAATATTCCTTCAACGTATCTAATTTGACACGAACAGAAACAAGGCTGTGAGGAATAGAAGTACAGTACATCCAATCAACATTATCTCATTGGTATTCAAAGGTATTTATATGTAAAGTGTGTTTCAAGCACACATACATTTTGAATAATTTGCACAGACGTCAATATCATGAACATTAAGGGATTTGGAAGCATTTGTACAGCGAGCTTATATTTTAAATGCTGTTATACAATGCTATTGTACATTTATCAACATAAACCTTTCGAAATGTTTCTGTAAAGTTGTACATAAAAGGGTTTACATTTTATGTGATATTGTTGATAGAATGCTTTTGTACATGAATGTATTTTTTTAAACATTTAAATTTGTGCATATGTAAAGGGTTGTCAACAGGTTGATATGGTACGTTTGGTAACAATATCAAGAACATAATACACAATAAACATCAAAGAATTTGTAAATTATTTTTAGTAAAGTTGTACGTAAAAGGGTTTATGTTTTAAGCACTGTTGACACAATGCTATTGCATGTTTATCAACAACATCCACATCAAAGGATTTGTAAACATTTGTATGTTTGTAAAGTTGTAAATAAACAAAAGGGTTTATGTTTTAGATGTGTTGATACAATGACATTGTACGTTTATCAACATGAAATGATTTGTAAACATTTGTGCATCTTTAAATTTGGTTTTACAACTCAAAGGGTTTACATTTTAGGCTCTATAAATATGTTTGTCAACTACATCAAATTATTTGTAAACATTTGTACATCTCTAACGTTATACATGCACGAAAGTGTTTACATTTTAGGCGCTGTGAACGTTGATCAACTATGTCAACATCAAAGTATTTGTAAACATGTATTTCTGTAAAGTTTTACAGATATAAAAGGGTTTCCGTTTAGGCGCTGTCAATGAAAGGCCGTTTCATGTCCATCTACAACAAAAGATTTGTAAACATTTGTATGATGGTAAAGTTGTATGTACATAAAAGAGATTATGTTTTGAATGTTGAAATGATACTAATGTACGATTATCAACAACATCACATGATTTGTAAACATTTGTGCATCTTTAAAAATGTACATGATTGAGTTAACATTTTAGGCTCTGTAAATACGATGCTGTTTGTCAACATCAACATCAAATCATTTGCAAATATTTGTAGATTTTTAAAGTTATACAAAAGTGTTTACATTTTAGACACTGTCGATATGCTAATCAACTATATCAACATCAAAGGATTTGTAAACATATCTCTTTCTGTAAAGTTGTACAGACATAAAAGAGTTTACGTTTAGGTGCTGTCAATGCAATGCCATTGTATAAAGGATTTTTAAACATTTAAATTTATGCATGTAAATGGTTTTAGCAAAAATGTCATAAACATAATACACAATAAACAAAAGGATTTGTAATTTTTTTTTAAAGTTGTACATGAAAAGGGTTTCTGTTTTAAGCACTGTTGACAAAATGCTATTGCATGTTTATCAATAACATCCTCATCAAAGGATTTGTAAACATTTGTATGTTTGAAAAGCTGTACATAAAAGGGTTTACATTTTAGATGTGTCAATTCAAAGTTCACCAACATGAAATCATTTTTGCTTCTTTAAAATTGTACATGAAAGAGTACATTTAAACTGGCTCTGTAAATACCATGCTGTTTGTCAACATCAACATGACAAAAACGTCTGCAAAATGACTAAATGTAAATGTAAATGTAAATGTAAATAATTTGTAAATATTTGTAAATCTCTAAAATTACACATACACAAAAGTATTTACGTTTTAGGTGCTGTCAATGCATTGCTATTGTACATTAAAGGATTTTTAAACATTTAAATGTATGCATTTGTAAATGGTTTTAGCAAAAATATCATGAACAATACACAATAAATATCAAAGGATTTGTAAATTGTTTTTGTAAAGTTGTAAATAAAAGGGTTTCTGTTTTAATCACTGTTGACACAATGCTTTATCAGAAACATCCTCGTCAATGGATTTGTAAACATTTGTTTGTTTGAAAAGCTGTACATAAAAGGGTTTACATTTTATATGTTCTGAAATGATGCTATTGTACGACTATTGCATGACTGTAAAGTTGTACATACATAAAAGAGTTTAAGTTTTAGACATTGATATGATACTAATGTACAAATATAAATAAGATCAAATGATTTGTTAACATTTTTTACATATGTTAAGTTGTACATACATGAACATGTTTACGGTTTAGGCACTGTTGATATGATGCTATCATGTGGTTATCAACATCATGAACAGTAAAGGATTTGTAAACATTTGTACGTCACTAAAGTTATGCATATGTAAAAGGGTTAACATTTTAGATGCGGACAAGTTCTATGCAATATCATATACAACAAAAGTTTCATAAACATCTATATGTCTCTGTTGTAAGTACAAGTTTACATTTTAGACACAGCCAGCAGGCTGCTATTACAGTTTCAGTGCCTATTTGAATGTACAAAAATGTATGTATGCATTTTACGTACAAATACCTAAGAATATGAATGACATTTCCCTTGTTCATATATTGTACTGCATAATTTTCACAAGTCCATGTTTGAAGTCCACAATGAACTTAGCATTTCAGAGACTTAGTGATTAACACCAGCCATATGACAATGCAATAGATATATACGTAACAGACTTATTTTCGTTTGCATCAAATTAAATTGGGTAAGGTGGCCTGATTCTGAGCTAGAGAGAATGTAATGCAAAAGTTGCGTCATGAAGACTTCACCTAAGAAGGCCAAGTCAGCATCTGTGCTGCTGATCCTGGAACAGTTGTGGGCTGGAAGGATGTGGAAAGGGCAGATAGGATCTCGCATTCTTCACATGAGTCTGAGGACACGTTGAGCGCCTGACTGCAGAACAGTGTGTGGCTATAAATTACGATATCACACTCCTCCTGCTGCAGAGCAAACACATGGATCTCGAGTGAGATGCGCTGTGGCTCCTGCTGCTGAAGATGACGAGTCATTAAAGGTGCAATAGGAGATCTCGGAGAATGCTAACTTTAGCCTGATAGCACTGAAAGTGAACGTCCCACCCTCCCTGCAATCGCCGTCCAAAGCCACGCCCCCTGAACGCACATACGCTCAAAGAGCAGAATACCAGAGACAACATTAAATTACTACAATAGGCTACATCAACGGTTTCCAATTACAGTCCTCGCACCCTCCCTGCTCTGCACATTTCATATGTATATCTTATCACGTCCGACGTTTGTTCTGTTCGACCATTAGTCATAAGTGCCCCGCGAAGTGGACACAGTACCGTTTCCAGGCATAGGCAAGCTAGGCGGTCGCCTAGAGTGCCACCATCTGGAGGGGGCGCCAATGAGCGCATGTATTGCCACTTCAATTTAACAGGGTTTTCTGTTAATAGGGCTAATAGGGATTTCACCTAGGGCGTCAGAATGGCTAGAAACGGCCCTGAGTGGACATCACCAGATATTCCGCCATGATTCCAGTTCAAAGCGAGCGTACATGTTCCATACAAAGGGCATTAAAATGTGCGAGATGTGAATTTAAATAGTATTTATTTACAGAGGTATATGTTGTCACACTTCACGTTTCTCTAGTAAGTTTCGTCTGTGTGTGAAGACGCTGCGCAGCGCAATCCGTGAATGAATGTTCCGAAGTGAAATAAACTTCAATGGATTTGCCTGCTCAGGGAGTAGGGAGCAATGAACACTGTGTAGGGAGCATGTCAATCGGAACACAGTTCAAGCATGTAGCTCACTTCTAACGAGCTGGTTATCTGAATCAGGTGTGTTAACTAAGTGAGACATGCAAAATATGCAGAGCGGGGAGCGAGAGGACTGGAATTGGGAACCACTGGGCTACATCATGTGTCATTCACCGGTGAGAAAACTTTATAGCACAGTTAGTAAAAGTACTACAATACCAGGAAGGAAGATCAGGTTGTTGATGTTTGCCTGCCATTCTCGCTCTGTCTGCACAGCGTGCATGAACGTGCTGATGACGTATCCTGTCTGCGCGAACAGGGTGCGCAGAGGTATGCAAATACATACGTTGACAGGCAGGTAGGAAAGCCAATTAAAACGCTCGGACCGAGCGTTTTGATTGGACGAACAGTTCTTGATCCTACACCTTCCACAGAATATATAAATACAGATAAATACATTTAGACCACTTAACTTAATGATTGCTATTAGGATGTCAAGAGACTTTCAACCAGAATAACAAAAAAATGTTTCTGAAGACAATCACCTATAGCACCTTTAAGAATATTTTTATGCTGGACTGACCTTGTCAAGAAAGATGTATTAATGTCTATCTGTAGGTGACGTCTGTTTTTTTTTAATTATTATTGTTAAATACTTCCAGTCCTAATTTAGTCACATCTTGCATCCTGACCAGCCCAACACCCTGCAACGGTAACTAATCATTTGTGTGAATCTGGGGGGCAGGGCTATCGGTTTATTTGCCCAATGGCAGATAGGAGTCTGCTTGGGAAACCAATTTGAAAGTATTTTTCCTGTCCCGTTTAATAATATTAGTGGCTTGAAAATTATCCAGCAATCATTGTACCTTTACTTCCTTGATAAATATGCATTTACAGCATTTACACTACCATTAAAATGTTCGTGGTCATCAATACATTTTTTTTTTTTTTTTGTAAGAAATTAATACTTCAGCAATACATCTTTAATAATTATTTGGCAAAGATGGATTAAATTGATCAGACTTGAATTTTTCCAAGTCTTACCATTTCAAATAAATGCTGCTTTTTTCTATTCATCAAAGAATCCTGAAAAAAATGCATAATAGTTTACACAAAAATATTAAGCAGCACAACTGTTTTCGACATTGATAGTAATGTTTCTCGAGCAGCCAATCAGCATATTAGAGTGATTTCTGAAGGATCATGTGACACTGAAGACTGGAGTAATGATGCTGAAAATTCAGCTTTGCATCAGAGGAATAAATTCCACTTTAAAATAAATTACAATAGAAAATAATTCATTTAAATTGTAATACTATTTAACATGTTTTTACTGTATTTTTAATCAAATAAATGCCTTGGGGAGCATAAGAGAATAAAAAAAAATAAATTTAAAATCTTAATGACCACAAACTTCTGAACAGCAGAGTATCTATTTTTGATTAGTATATTTATGATTACGATACATATTAAATAGCCATATTATGATGATTTGTGATTATACGATATGATATGTACAGCAGTAACCACAATATATAGTACAAATTTATTAATACTGAATTTGTGAACTATTTTTTGGTAGGACCAGGCTTGTTGACAAATCAACCTCTCCGACAAATGTAACACAAACAAATCTTCATTCCAAGAAGTATTCAAACGAAATAAAGGGGACAGAAATGTCTAAACAATACTTTGCTTAACGCATACTTCGTGTAGAATAAACACACACACAAACACAATTTAACACACTCTCCTGTGCACAATACACACAGCAGTGTTCACCACATCAGTATAAAGCAGGTAGGATGTAGCTTGCACACTCACTGTGGCTGGCTCATGGTGTGGTGCGCAGCAAACGCTGAACGGACGTCCTCTTTCGACTCTCAAACGTGAGCTCTAGTTTGTGCTAGACGGAGGCGACTTCATTCATGCCAGACCTGAGAAGAAAACCAGATAAAAATACTCTTTTTAAACACATTTTAATATAAAGTACTAATTAATATAAAGACCTACTAGCAACTACTGTGTGTGTGTGTTAAAATTGAAATTCACCATCATGTGTTTATGAACGCATGAACATCTAGTTCAGTTGTGACACAGTTATCCTTGTGGAGCAATGAAATTGTCGCTTATGCAATAAAATCAATGATATTGGATCTGTTATGAAATCAAATACTCGCTTAACTTCACAGTTTTACCAGTGACCTGTGACTTAAATCAAGCGAAGAAACTGTTAAAGCTACGATTCAGCAAAGCTACATACTCCATTTAACAGAATATTTGATATCTGAACAAGATGTATTGGTATAAACCTGAAGAGGAAACAAATCTCCATTTAGAGGGTGTAAAAGACTAGTTTATGCCAAAATGAAAATCATGATTATAGAAAAAATATTTTTTATTCTCTGAGAATTTCTTTTTAGATATTTTGAAGTATCCTTTTAACAGCCCATAGTGTCAAACACTGTCAGGCTCCAAAATTAACAAAAACATATTAAGAAGTAGCCAGTAGGAATTGTGTGCTATAATCTATGTTTTTTGAAATCATATGATATGTACGAAAGATGATACTTAAGTTGCAAATCTTGTTCTTTCTGTGAGGTATGAAAGTCACAATGAAACCGAATAGCGACAGATCTTTTCTTCCGTATTGTGACCTACATTCAAGAGTAACGGATTATCAAGACTAGGTTGTAGGATGGATGGAGGTAGGATCTGAATGCGACCTAGCAGTCGATTGTTAGAAAAGTGAAAAAAAAAAGATAAATTGTTCACAATAAAATGAAAATAGATAGAATTAGCTATAGATACAGCGATCATGTTGAGTTTAGCTAGAAAACTATTATGTTAAATCACTGACATTTGAGAATATGTCTGAAGATTCATGAACGAATCACGAACAAATCAATCTAATTCAAGAACAAATCATTTGGTCCAGTTAACTAAAAGAATCGACTGATATAAAATAATTTGTTCACTAATTCAGTTCATGGACCACTGAGTCAAACAAATCATTGAACAAATCATTCTTTTTAGTCGATTCTTTTTAATGAACCAGTCGGACCAGTTTTAATGAACCATTTCACAAATCAAACTATGCCTTTAAACTGATAATCATGTATGGTGGGAAAAAAAATCTAAAAATATTTTAAATGTATGGTAAATATATGTTGTAAACAGTGAAGCTCAATGAAAAATATTTTTGAAAGAAAATATTATTTTCAACCTTCATACCGTCACAGTCATGTCTGTCTGTCTTGTGTGTTTCCCCTTCCATGCCCTTATTTGGTCCTTCCTGCTCCTGTCCTCGTCTAGTTTGATTGTATTGATTTCGTTCAGGTGTGTGTCTAATTATCATGTGTATTTAGTTCTTGCCCGTTCAGTTCATTTTCGTCTGGTTTACTCGTTACTCCTGTGTTCCTGTGTGTCAGCCCTGCCTTGTCTTGCCTTGTCTGTCCTAGATTTATTAAAGACTTTATTTTGAGTTCACCCTCGTCTCCTCGTTCATCCCTCGTGTGTCTGCACCATGACAGAAGACCAGACCTAACCAAACAGTAAGCGGCGCCCCTTCACCTCGTGTTGATTTGTTCATTTTTTGAAAGTTTTTAGTTTGTTCCTGTTTGTCTGTCCCACGGCATGGAAGTCGCCGCTCGTCATCCCGCCCTAGCCCGCTATTCGGCGTTGGAGTTCGGCGGGATCGCCGCGAGTGCCGCGAGTCCGCCGTCCGCAGCTCTCTCAAGCCCGCTGTCCGCGGGGAAATTCACGCCACCGTCCACAGCTCACCCAAGCGTGCCATCCGCCGCTGACTCAAGCCCGCCGACTGACGCTGACACCAGTTCCCCAGTCACGGCCAGGAGTGCCGTTTCCAGCCTGACCAGAGTCCAGTGATAGCTCCAGCCCCTGACCGGAGTCTAGGCTGTTTTAAGGTACTGTGTCCACAGGAACATTTTAACTCAACCCGTCATGTCTGTCTTGTCTGTCTGTGGAGACTCGTCGGGGGCAGGTGGCTCCCCTAGTTACGGCCATGGCGGCCATTCCCTAGCCGCCTGCCTCTCCTGTTGTTGATACAGAAGTGGTTCCTGAGAAACCCTGTGAGGGTCTCTGACTCCACGTCCAGCCCAGGGAGGGCTGTGGATATCCCGTCATGCCCTGTAATGAGGCCTCAGATTCCGAGCCTAGCCCAAGGAGGGCTCCCGTTCCTGTGGATTGTCTTGTCTCTGTTTGTTTCACCCACGGAGGGCATCTGTTCCCGAGTTTAGCCCACGGAGGGCACCTGTTCCTGTGTTCAGCCCACGGAGGGCTTCCTGTTCCTGAGTCGAACCCTAGGAGGGCTCCTGTTCCAGAGTTAAGCCCGTATGTTCCCCCAAGGAATTTTTTGGGGGGGGGGTAAAAAGGGGTTCCGGCTATAGAAGCCGGGCCGAAGGGACCGAGGCCACAGCCATTAAGACCACCTGCCATGGCCTCCGGAGATCCCTGCACCACCATGACCCCCTGTGCTCCCTGCACCGCCATGACCCCCTGTGCTCCCTGCACCGCCATGACCCCCTGTGCTCCCTGCACCGCCATGACCCCCTGTGCTCTCTGCACCGCCATGACCCCCTGTGCTCCCTGCACCGCCATGGCCTCCTGAGATCCCTGATCCGCCATGGTGCCTGTTCCTGTTCCGTCCTGGAGGCCCCATCCTGTATTCCTGTCTGTGTCTGTCCAGAGCGCCCACCCCCCCTCCCCGGTGGTACTGTTATGGCGCGGGTCACGCCTTCCAGGAGGGGGGAGTAATGTCACAGTCTTGTCTGTCGTGTCTTGTGTGTTTCCCCCTCCATGCGCTTATTTGGTCCATCATGTTGTTTGCCTTGTCTGTCCTGGATTTATTAAGGACTGTATTTTGAGTTTACCCCCGTCTCCTCGCTTCACTCGTGTGTGTGCACCGTGACACATATACCAAAACATATTTCAAAATGTAAGGCAAGAAAATATATTTGCATGTTTAGGCTAAATACAAATGAGGACAAAATAACTTATTAGAGATCAAAACTAGATTTATAATGATTTAATAATGTTATTTTTTTTTTCATATATTGTATTTTTTTGGGAACATTGTAAAGTCACTTTTTGCTGATTTTTATTCAAATGTGTTATATGTTCACATGTTATAGAGAACAAATGAGGTTTCTCTTCAAAAGGGCAAAATATATTTTAAATTATTTAAAATATATATATTTATATTTTTAAAATATATTTTAAAAATACACACAAACAACCAATATATTGATAGAAAATATTTGTTGGCATTTTTTTTTTTGTATATTTTGAAAATAATTTTTTTTTGCTGTATGGGATCATACAAACAAAAGGGGCTACAGGGAGCTAAAGATGATTCGTTGATACTTTCTTTGACCCCTTTAAAAGGGGTCCCTCAAACAGGACAAGACATATTCTTGTAGCGAAGGCTGGCCCTTTGAATTCCCAAATTCATACTGTCCTACATATGGTATGCATGTGTGAGCTGAGTGCATAGTGCTTCATTCACATTTAATAACAACCTCGACTCAAGTAAAAAAAAAAAAAAAAAAAAAATAAGGTTATTATTGTACAAACAGCTTGATTTTCAGCAGGGTAAGCATTACACAAAGCTCAGACTGCCTATGGTTGCCCTTTTTTGTGTCAAGGTGCGATGAAGCTGTCAACCTCGGTATGGACGGGCATCAATAAGTAGAATGGTCCGTAGCGCTCGTTTACCACCGGCTTCAATCACTGAAGCGCTGTGATGAAAACTTCATTCACTGAGACTGCCTGACAAACGCTGGTGTCTCAAACTCTAGCGGTTTTACAAGAGGTATTACCTCAGGCTGGGGGACGAGGTGAATCTAGTACACAAGACAAGTCATATTAAGCCAAATAAGGCACAGCGCACACAGGTCAGTGAGACAAGAAGTCTGAATAGATGGAAGTGGGACAAGGTAGAGGAGAAAGGAAGATGTGAGGGTTCGTTTTAGCATTTTTGTTTAGGCGAAAGGTGCTGTTTGCAACTCATGTAAATGAAAAAGTAATAAAAGGTAAAAAAAAAAGTATGCAATGTCTTTTCATAATAGTGTTAAGAAACATTATTATTCAATTTAATGCTTAACAGATGATTATGTATAGACTATGCCAATATTAAATTTGATAACAAATTTAATTTAAATTATCAACAGTTAATTACAGGAAGTTCACAAAGTCGAAAGTCTATGTGTTTTCACTAGTAGTGGTTAACTGCCTGAAATTATCATTATTTTTTTTTAATAATAACAATAATTAATAATTTGGCTTTTTTGATCCTCCAATCTACTTTCGAACTTTTGTGTGTGTGTGTGTGTAATGCAATTCAATTCAAAGTTTTTTATTTATTTATTTATTTATTTATTTTTGTGTGGTGCCTGGTAGTTTTTTGCTGTTTTCCATTTTTTTCAATAATTATTTTAATGTTAATATTTAGCTGAAATGCCTATTGTAGATTATTTAATGGAACGTTTCTATTGTGAAAACTACTGGGGCATGCAAGAGGTCAATGTGTGTTTATTGATCTGTATTTTTATTTATTTATTTATTTTTTTGTGAACAATAAAGATGGAAATATTTAATAGCTTTTTGTAGCCAAGACTTCAGCTACTGATCTGTTAAACATTATATAATATTTATTATTGGACATTAATCTAAAAAATAAATAGCAAAACTCACTGGGAATCTTTACACTAAAAAGTGCTTAAATTTATAATATATACATAATAATATATTAACTAACTGCATGATTGTATTATATGCATGATAACTGTACAGTCTGCCCAACAGACATTACCTTGACAGTCACCTCTGATAACATTTTTCTACTCTTGATTTTAAAACACGTACTTTCTGCAAAGCTGCTTTGAAACAATTCTTATTGTGAAAAGCCCTACACAAATAAATGTGAATTGAATATAATTGAAATGTGAATTAAAACGTAAAAACTTGCATTTCTTCTCTTAAGGAGTTAAGCTACTACCTGATCTGTCCCCTAAAAATTACGTTGGTTTATTTATCCTAATTTACTCTAATCACGTAGAGCCATATTAAATAATACGTTTGACCTAAATAAAATTTTATGTATATGTGACCCTGGACCACAAAACCAGTCTTAAATTGCATGGGTATATTTGTAGCATTAGCCAACAATACATCGTATGGGTCAAAATGATAGATTTTTCTTTTATGCCAAAAATCATTAGGATATTAAGTAAAGATCATGTTCCATGAAGATATTTTGTAAATTTCCTACCTTAAATATATGAAAACTTAATTTTTGATTCGTAATATGCATTTCTAAGGACTTAATTTGGACAACTTTAAAGGTGATTTTCTCCGTATTTAGATTTCTTTGCACCGTCAGATTCCAGATATTCAAATAGTTGTATCTCTGCCAAATACTGTCCCATCCTAACAATCCATACATCAATGGAAAGCTTACGTATTCAGTTTTCAGATTATGTATAAATCTCAATTTCAAAAATTTGACCCTCATGACTAGTTTTGTGGTCACATATGTTTTGACATAATGCATATTTTAGGTAGCCTTAAAAAAATACAGTCAGCATAATATAATATTACTTAATATAAAAATATACGTTATACATTAACATTAAGCAATAGCTAAATGTTGAAATTAACATTAATTTAATGCTTCAGATTTCATTATTCATGTTTAGTTCATGTTAACTAATGTACTTAAGCAATGTTAACAAAAAGAAGACTTCACATTGTTTCTTTTTGTTAACACCGCTTAAGTTCACAGTTAAGTGCTACCGACTTTTTAAACAAATTTATGTGTTCTCATGCTATATTGTCCGTTCGTGCTATAGCGCAGTTAGCTAAGATTTTTAAAACATTAACAAATTTCTATTATATTTGTAAACCTATAATAAATGATGAATAATAACAAACCCGTATGTTTCGTACAGCCCGATATTGAGCGACCCGACAGTGTTGTTGCTATGGTTACCTCCTCACGCAAGGCGATCCATCGAGAGCTACACATTCAGCGCACTCAGACCGATCCAACTTTTGTGTTACGTTTTTTAAAACACAACTGAATCATACTATCAACATATTTTACTCCCAAGCTCATCTCAGCTAGGTTACTCTTGCTAGCTGAAGGGAAATTCAGGTCATGTAGGCTAATCGAGGCTTTCTCAACCTGCAGTGCGTGATGTGTCCACGTCTTCCAGATTGAAAACGATAAATCTAACGAATTATGAACTGATTTGAATCACGCACGTCTCACATCAACGCTCATTTGGATTTGTTGTGTTGACCACGTGCCCAAAGACCTACGGAATCAAAGTTCGCAGATGCCACTATCAGAAGTTTAGCGGGGAATTTAATCAAACGGAACACATTCAAGCAACACGAAAGCCAAAATGCATGCAAGAAATGGCGATGGAACCATTTCGTGTCATTTTGACGCTCTTTTCCAAGCTCCAACCCACTTAGAAACCAGATTTCCTCACTCGTCAGGAATTACCAACGCAACATCAGATGCGCACTGAAATATAGGCTATTACATGGAAAACATGTCTCTTGTATTTCCCAGGCCTAGAGGAGCTATTGGATGAAGTGGTGTGTTCTGATTAAAGCATCACCAAGTCAGCACCATGAAATACAGTGATGCAATTACCAAAATATCGGCAAACACCTATTAAGCCAATAATTGTTGGAATGAAAGCGAGGAGAAGCATTGATGAAATGCACGTCTCCAAGGGCTAACCTACCTCGATTTACATCGTTGAAACTTTAATCGTGTCTCCCTGGCGCTCGTGGTTATGATAATGTGTCCCTTGCCGATAATCAGAAGAGGTTTGAAGCGTGAAGGCAGTCTCGCAGTGGTCAAGCATCCGTTCTGCTGCTTCTTTCGGGAATAAAGCGGATGATGAGCAAAGGCGAGCCGTAACGCGAGCATCATCGCTCAGCGAGATGATATTAGAAGTGCAAACGTCCAGAGAAAGGCATCGTATTCGCGACAGGAGAAGTGCATTGTGTATCTATCGTGTTGTGCTGAGGGCTTCCCCCTTCAAATCACGCCAGGGACTCCGTCTCCATCGTCCGCGTTACGATTGAAGCATGAACGCGGAGTCGGAGGAGGAGGAGGAGGAAGAGGAGGGGATTCATTACGAAGAGAAAACGCTTTTCTATTGGTTTTCTGTCCGAGAGATGGCAAATGTTCTTCGGGATAACCTCGCATCCATCAAAACACCTTACTGCCCGCCGAGGTGCGAATATTCTCACGCGTTACGCGCGTCTCATTCCCTCACAATTACTACTGCGTGCTGCAAACACGCATCAGTCATGCACACAACATCAGCAGCTGTCATGAGTCATAACTGAGCATATGGAGATGGCAGAGGTGACACTGAGAATGCGTTTCAAACATGACTATTGATCGGGGAGGTGTGTGTGAGATAGTGAGAGACTCTGAGGAAGAGAGAAACAAAACAAAGGTCTTAGCTGCTTCAGACTTTCAGATAAAACTATCATATTACGACTGTACATCCCATTATAATACTGTCTTACAATAGTAATAACATCACACCATTAAATACTATCACAGTACTGTGTATAATGCTATCATACAACTATAATACTTACCTTACACTACACTGTAAAGTTTCCATCATTAAAGTGGTGACTTGCAATCGTTCCTGTAAAGAGCTACTTGATTTAACCCATAAAATATGGTTTTGTTGTTATGAATTAATGTATTTAGGTTGACTGAGTTTACTTAGGTATTACTATTTTTAGGTTATCATTTTTTTCAGGTGTGAATCATGGTGTGATCATACTAATATCATACCATTAATGTCATAGTGCTGTCATACTATTACACGGTATATTACAATTGTCATTTTGATATACTATAGTGATACTATATCATTCCAGTATCACAAGATAGTATGACATTAATATGTACAGTTCTAGTGTTATCAGACTAGCAGTAAACTGTTACTGCACATTATAATTTTAAAAAATATTTTGATAAATTTTTAAATATAATTTTTTGGTTTACTTTTTTACTTAATTAGTTTTACATATTAAATCGGCAGATTTATTAAGTGCACATACTGTTCAAAAGATTGGAGTGGTAACATTTTTATTGTTTTTGGAAAAAAGCCTCTTATGCGCATTTGATTAAACAGTATTATTGTGAAAAATAATTTCAATTTAAAAGTTTTCTATTATCATATCTCTTAAAATATAATTTATTCCTGTGATGGTAAAGCTGAATTTTCAGCATCATTACTACAGTCTTCCGTGTCACATGATCCTTCAGAAATCATTCTAAGATGCTGACTTGCTGCTCAAGAAATAGTTCTTATTATTATCAATGTTGAAAACAGTTGTGCTGCTTATAATTTTTGAGGAAACCGATACATTTTATTTTCAGGATTCTTTGATGAATAGAAAGTTTAAAAGAACAGAATTGATTTGAAATAGAAATCGTAACATAATAAATGTCTTTATTATCATTTACAGTATGATCAATTTAATGTGTCTTGACTAAATAAAAATATTCTTTCAAGACAAAATTCTTACTGATTCCAAAATTTTGAAAGCTATATTTGGTTTAATGTATTTTTTTTAAACTTAAAATATATTTTCTAAACCACACAGTTTTTTAAAGGAATTTGTGGAATTATGACAAATAAAAAGATCATAAAATATATCTTTTTCAATGTAAACACATTTCTGTTGTTTTCCATTATTTAAAGTTGTGGTTATTTGGCCTTGTGGCACCGAAACCTCAAAACTATCCCGTTCTAACGGTTTTAGGTGACTTAACATGATGTTGTCTTTTGTGCTTCGTGTGTCCTTTAAACGAGGAATGTAAACAAGCGATTACAGTCTGCAAAGTTCCCACGATTTCATGCATACCTGCGACGTGCACAGAACTTACCCATTAACATATCTGGCATACCTGTATCTGACACCAAACCCATCCGGCCTACACATAAGAGAGAGCAAAGCAGTCTCACTGAGAACCACACCTGCTCTTAATGCACTTAAAATAACACTACCACCCCTCACAGTTTCTATTAATACATATCTGAGGAAACCTAAAGTTTACAATGCAAAAACACTTCATGACCCAATCTTAAATGTTTGAATCTGCTCAAAATAAACAAGAAAGTACAAAAAGATGGAATAAATAGGGTGATTATTTTTTTTTGTGCAGCTTTCTTCATTACAGAAAGTTACAATGTCTCTTTTTTGTTGGAAGTTTGTGATGCAACAGCAGATAATTCCCTACAAATTAACTCTTGTCATTATGTTCTGCCGACGCATGATGAGAATCGTTCCATTCACAAATGTGGACAAACAGCAATCACAACATTTCTGAACTCAAAGGATCCGCCCACCGTGCTTATGTGACTCTGAACCGCACGGTGACGTTTAGCTCAGAAGTTATTTGAGGAAGACAAGGTGACTCACCTGCACTGGATTTCACCTGGACGGTAAGTCTTCACTGCCATTTCCCTGAAACACAGCGTGCCATTAGGATTTCATTCATACAAGTGCATGAAGTCAAGCGCAAAAACAGTAAACAGGTGAGTCCTGAATTCCTGAATTATGCTTTTTGGGGGAAAAAAAAAAGTGAAGACTGAATCAAATTCTTAGTAATGTTTCATTTAAATCTCAACTTTGTCTCAGATGTTTCTCCTAAAATTTCTTAGCAGAAATCCAAATAGACACAAATGAGACATACAGTTTGAGTACAGAGCTATAAAACTTATGTGGGTTTTGATGTAAAATGTTTGATTTCATATTGAAAACCTTTAACATTTGACTCTAGATTTTGGTGACTTGGCAAATCTGAGCACATCTTGAGATCCTGTTGAGATCTTGTCTGAAATTCTAAAGAGTCATGTGAGAATAGGATCTTTTTCTCAAGAAAAAAAAAATAAAATAAAATCTGGGAACCAGAACACTTAATCAAAAGCCTAAAACTGCTTTCTATTTAAGATCATTGCTGTCACGTCACAACTGAGATATTAAATAATTCTCATTTTTAAATAAAATGTCTTTATATAGCAGAGCCAATACAGTCAACTCAGTGTTTGAAATATAGATATTATTTTTAATGTGATAACATAATTACAGTATATTTGAATATATCTTATAACAGTACAATGTAACAGTAAATATAAAAACACTTGTATACATGTACACACACATAATATATATATATATATATATATATATGGATAAATGTTGACAGAATAATTTTGTTAATGATTCTTACATATTGCATATTTATTCTGTATGAATGTTGAAATCTTATTCTGCATGAATGTTGAAAGCAACCAATAATGAACCGATCAAAACATATTGTAGTCTTTCTGGACAAATGTAAGCTAACCCGACCACATTTACTTTATTCTCAGGTGATCATCAAGTGACTGCTGTCAGCTGAAATTTCCATTAAGAGAAGATCTATTTAGTATTTCCCATGATGGCAGGTAATACAAACATCTAAAAAAAAAAAAAAAAAAAAAAAAAAAAGTGAAAAATATTAAAGATAATAAAATGTAACAAAAATTAATTTGATATAAAATACATGTGCAAATCACACTTGCTGTTTCCGTGATGTGGAATTCTTGAAATGCAAATGCAAATTAAATGCAAAATAAAAAAACAAATTGCTCTGTGGATAAAGGTGTGCTAGATAAATGATGCATTTATTTGTTGTTTCCTCTTATTATAGAACACGGTGACCCTTGCACTGGGTCAGAAGCCAACTTTTGCATGAATGGAGGAACATGCTTTAAAATACCCTCGGTTTCTACTCCCACATGTGTGTAAGTATCTTCACGAACAGAAAATCCATTGTTTTCATGAAATGCTTTGCTTGAAACCCCTGTCCTGTCCTGTAGCTGCAATGCGTACTATGAGGGCAGCAGATGTGAGCAGTTCCAGCTGTTCAGTTTCTCACGGGACAGTGAGGAGAAGGGCATGATCGCTGCTGTGGTCATCATCGCGCTGCTCATTATAGCGGTGCTCGCTGCGGTCATCTACTACAGCTGCAAGTGAGTCACGTGGCCTTTTGATGCTGAAGTTTCGCAGTCAATACAAGTTTTTTCGACATTACAAAGAGACATCCGGTGGATTACCACAGAAAACAATTTAACTCATCTCTCAGATAATAAAAAGAACTGTCTACTGTAACGTAATTTACAACGGAAGTCGATATAATTAAGTAATATCACAAGAGCAAGATTACTAGTTTCCGCAAAGCAGGCATGAGGCTGTAAGGTAATCACAGCCCCGCTGATATTTTGAAAAATAACTATAAATACTCGCTTTTTACCACTTTATTTTAACGTAAAAACGCGGTCATTTGTAACTTGAATGTGCAAGACTTCCGGTGTCCAAAATAAGCTGAATACAGCATTTCTGTAAACAGTTATTAAGTTCATTTCTAATAACTTACAACTTGATCTGTTTTCCACCGCGATATATATATATATATATATATATATATATATATATATATATATATGTATATAATTATGTATCTTTCAGGGAGTTCCAAATGAAGTTACAGCAGAATTAATAATTTTTTATGAATCATTTTTTGAACAAATCGGTTGAGTGAATGATTCAGCGTGACACTTACAATATGGACATTTGTGAAGTTAAAAATAATCACTGTTTCACATGTATATCCACAAGAAGTAAACAACATGCGTGTAATAAAAAAACAAAACAGAGAACAAACCTTTTGTAAAGTTTTATCAAAGTTTACAGCTCCATTGCTATGATCCTAAAATGACTTAAAAAAAAACAAACAAAAAAAACAACTTCACAGCTCATACACACAGATTTTAATGCAGAAATATAAGCATTATAATATAATGGTTACATTTATAATTTTAAGATTGGTCCAATTTGCTTCCTTTTTTAAAATTTACTTCCTTTTTTTTTTAAAGTTAGGCTTCAGCCTAACTTTTTTTTTTTTTTTTCTTATAAAGAAAACATAGGTCAAGGTCAACTTTTTTTTGTAAAATGCCATCGAATGTCCTTAACTTGAACCCAGAATATTCTTTTAAAGATTGTTTTTAATATCAAATTATCCATGTTAACATTATCTTTTATGTTATCATTTGAACCCCCAAAACCTGCAAGAAAGTAACAGTTCTGGTGGATTATAAATTCTCTTTTCTATTTTTACTATTTATTCCCAGAATAAAGAGAAACGCCCGGAGTCAACCAAAGCCTGAGGAGTACTTGAGAGTCAAATCAAGCAGTCAGCCGGTGTGACTCGGCTTTTGAAACAGATGCATGTGAACTCGACATTGGCGTTTGAAAGAGGTTTTGATGTTGTGGACAACTCCATTATGATTGATGACAACTTTACCTTGTAACATCGCCCCCTTTTGGAGGTCTTGGACTCAATGTGAAAATTTGTCAATTGCACAGTAGCTCAAAGTGCCAGATACTCTCAAAATATCTTTCTTAATGTTCATAGATTTAGTAAACAGTTCTGTCAGTTAAAACACCATAATTTAAATATGTAAAAAGGATGCAGATTCTTTACAAGCAAACTGTTACCATATCAGATATTCAATGGAAAGCAATACATTTCAAAACGAGCATCCTTAGCATAGATTTTAATTTTAATTAGATATAGAAGAGTTAATAATATATAATATATTGGTCACATGTGCCATGTACATACATTTTTACAGTGTGCTGTTTTTGTTTTGGCTGAAACTTTGATTATACTCTTATTCCTTTTTTATTTGTACTGGATTATACTGGAATCGCTTCACACGGTTGAAATGTTTTACCATTAAATGTAAGTAACAACAACATGCTCAATCATTAATACACACCACCGGACTGGACATAAAATCATTTTATCAAATATAATGGGACCATATTTCCAACCTTTTCAAAACCAAACATGTTCATGTCATATAAGCGTGTTACTATTTCTGCAGTATGTGTATACTGTTTACAATATGCACGTTTTCTGTATGTTTAATACCTAGATGAACTACTGTATGTGTCTAAATGTGCATTATACAGCAGCACACACTTCATGCAGAATGTATCCCACAATGCAATGTGATTCCAGTGAGATGAATGAAGCAGATGTATAAATATTAACTAAAGTTTTACCAGTGTTTTCTTCTCACTATTAATTCTGACTGTCAAAAGTTTTAAATATTTAGATAAACTTCAAATAAAAAAAATTGAATTAAGTGGAATGTTTTATTGAGTTTCTATCTCTTATGCTTCATTTAAAAGAAGAAGAAGAAGAAAAGAATAAATGAATCTTTTACCACCAATCAAAATCAGGGTGATTTCAGTTACTGGATAAAACGTACAAACTTTTTTTTATATCAATTTTATTTTAATACTCTATCATCAATTGCCTGCAGAGGGCAGCAGAGGAGTGCTGACACTAACAGTGATCAAATGGTAAAGACGATAGCTCTCAATGTAGTCTTTACAAATGCGGATTATTATTAATTTCTGTTAATCGCTTGTTTTTAGAAAACTCTCTTACCTTACGACCTTGTCACGATTGCAAAGAGTTAGAAGCAAACGAATTTAGAGACTTACAAGACCAAAAAAAAAAAAAAAGTGACCAAAAAAGTCTCTCCAAGTGACCGATATACATGAAAGAAAGAAAAGAAAGAAAGAAAGAAAGAAAGAAAGAAAGACCTCTTCATTTTCTGTTGTTAATATTTTATACACTATATATGCCTATTGCGGTCACATAAACGAAAAACAAGCGAGCACGCAGCTACCAACTTAAATTATTAGGTAGCTATTACAAACTGAACATAACTTGTTTGTAAAAATATTACTGTATTTTTTTCCAAGTCACTAACTCTCAGCAGCCAATCAGCTTCGCGAGAGAGACAGTCAGCGCAGTCACACACTCTGAATGACGTCACATCACGAACGTTCTAAATTCCTCGTTGTGACGTCAGAAACAGAATCCAGTCTGCAAGCAGGTGAAAGTCGCTGGTGCACTGATCGCTCTCATTGATAGTCTTTTCTTTTCCTAACTTCACACTGGGATCTGAAGAAAAACGTCCCCACTCACCACAGTGCCTGATGAAGCAACCATTCTGAAACGAGATGTTGCAGTGAAGACCTTCAAACAGCAGCTAAGACCATCAAACAACTGTGAAGACCAACACACAGCAGTTTGGTTCCTCAAATCTTACCCTGGAGTTTAGCTATAACCCAGATCAAACACAACTGAACGAGCTAATCAAGGTCTTCAGGGTCACTAGCAAAATCACAGGTAAGTGAGTTTGATCAGGTTTTGAGCTAAAATCTGCAGGGCACCAGCTCTCCAGGATCGTATTTAAAGAACCCTGGTGAAGACCATCAAACAACTGTGAAGACCATCAACTGTGAAGACCAACATGCAGCAGTGTAGACCATCAAACAACCGTGAAGACCATCAAACAACTGTGAAGACCAACAAACAACTGTGAAGACCATCAACTGTGAAGACCATCAACTGTGAAGACCAACATGCAGCAGTGTAGACCATCAAACAACCGTGAAGACCATCAAACAACTGTGAAGACCAACAAACAACTGTGAAGACCATCAAACAACTGTGAAGACCATCAACTGTGAAGACCAACATGCAGCAGTGTAGACCATCAAACAACCGTGAAGACCATCAAACAACTGTGAAGACCAACAAACAACTGTGAAGACCATCAAACAACTGTGAAGACCATCAACTGTGAAGACCATCAACTGTGAAGACCAACATGCAGCAGTGTAGACCATCAAACAACTGTGAAGACCATCAAACAACTGTGAAGACCATCAAACAACTGTGAAGACCAACAAACAACTGTGAATACCATCAAACAACTGTGAAGACCAACAAACATCTGTGAAGACCAACACGCAGCAGTGTAGACCATCAAACAACTGTGAAGACCATCAAACAACTGTGAAGATCAACGTACAGCAGTGAAGACCAACAGAAGACCAAGAAGTTGAGAGGGTGAAGAGGGTCTCTGTGTTCAGCTTCTCGTCGGATGGCTGTCTTGGACGGTGCTGGGTGGGGTGTGTGGTGTCTCTCCACACCATATCTATGGGAATGACCCGAGGCGTCAGGTGGTTTGGTGTCCTCACTTCCCCCAGCACCTTTGACCAGGTGAAGCACTCTTACCATCGTGGAATGCTGCTTTATATCTCTCACTGACAGTGAAGATCAATAGTGACGCAACGCTCGGTGGGTGTCGGATGGGGTCCAGTTCAGCTTCTCGCGGGTTGCCGACGCAAGTCCGACATAAGCCCCTCTTTCTGGTTGTGGTGAGCTGGATGCGGGGCAAGATGAATAAGGTTAGTAGATTCGCGTGATTCACTATTCTATGCTTTTTATAGTATAAATAGTGTGATTAGTGTGCACTGACAGTAATTAACTGTAAAAACGAAGTATGAAACTGTTACAGCTTTAATTACGGACTTTTTAGAGTACAAGTATGATAATGATTATGATGAGTATGATAATGATAACAGTATTGGGTGAAAAATTGTTTTTCGTGCCTCAAAAGTCTAGAGTACAGTATGTTGTGGTGCACATTGCCTGATTAAGGGTTAAAGAAAAGTGTGTCCGCCGGGAATGATGTTGGGAGGGAGGGTGAGAATTTGATTAACATTGTTTTAACAAAATGGAGCAATAATATGAAATAATACCAAAAATAATAACAAACAAAAATAACAACACCAAACATGATAATAACAAAAATAATAATAACAAAAATAACAACTACACAAATAGAATAAAAAAACAATAATAGCAAAAATAGGGAGCAATGAAATGATACCAAAAATAATAACAAAAATAACAAACATATGAAATAATACAAAAAAATAATAACAACAAAAATAACAATAACAAACATGATAATAACAACAAAAGTAATAATAACAAAATAACAACTATAAAAATAATAACAAAAATAACAATAACAAAAATACAATAAAAAATAATAAAAATAGGAAGCAATAATATGAAATAATACCAAAAATAATAACAACAAAAACAACAACAACAACAAACATGATAATAACAACAAAAGTAATAATAACAAAAATAATAACAATGACAAAAATACAACAAAAATAGCAAAATTAGGCAAATTTTAGCAAAAAATAGGGAGCAATAATATGAAATAATACCAACAATAACATCAAAAATAGTAACATCAGACATGATAATAAGAACAAAAATAATAATAAAAATAACTACAAAAATATCACCAACAAGTAACAACAAAAATAATAATATTAAATATAATAACAAAAATAACAAAAAAAAACAATAGCAAAAATAACAAGAAAATTAACAAAAAACAAACAAACAAAATAACTAAGAAAAAATACAAAAATACAAGAAAAAAGTAAAACAAAAACAGTAATAAAAAGTAAAACAAAAACAATAATAAAAATATAACAACAAAAATAGAAATACTACAGGAATAAAATAATAATAGTAACAAAAATAAACAACAAAAACAGTACTAATAACAACAAAAATAATTGTATTATTTTATTTTACATCAAAATAAAAATATTTATATAAAAAACAAAAATAACAACAAAAATACAACAACAAAATAGCAGCAGTAATAACAACAGCAAAAGCTTTAAATGACTTTAAGTGATTTATCTGCTATATCAGTTGATCATACACTTTTTATATGATGAATTATTATTCTACGTACAGTAAACTATATAATCCAATATAAGCCTACTAGGCCTAACTAATAATGATGAAATATAAAAATATAAAATATAAAAATATATTTATATTATAATATAAAACATGTGAAATGATAATGAAATGATAAAATAATAAAATTTAAAATTAATTTGAATGTAATAAAAGTCATATTTAAGAAAACATAAATAATCCATTGCTTATTTTTATGCACACCAACATCTGTTTACCTCATGAAAATAATTTTGAGAATAAATTTGACTACTGGTAAAAAAAAGCAGATAATCAAAAATCTGATACTGAATGAATTTAATTGAAATGCTCTGCTTTTTCTACTAATAAAGTTATTAAATAAAGTATTATGACTGCCATCTTGTGGTGATTACTATGCATGGCATTTGTCTGCTGTATGTATGTATGTATGTGTGTGCGTGAAATAATTTCTATTTCATAATTCCTTTAAGATGACAAATACCATTTTTATTTGTTGAAATTTGAATGAATGTGTATTATTAATATTATTATTATCATTATTATTAATACAGTATGTTTTTAACCATTTGTAATCATGTTTTGACTTTATTCAATTCACTTAAGTATTCCAGTGGTGTGAAATACATTTTAAAAAGCACAACTATTATATGAAGACTTTAAATTAATATGAGGTTATGAAAGAATTACAGTATATTGTTTAAAATAGATTTAGGGAACTGCTGTCACTGCTTCTCAAATACACTTTAATAAATGTGATATATCACCAAACTGAATTCAACTTATTGTGAGCATGACATGGCGAATGTAAGAGAAAAATGAAAAGAGATCAGATTAAGAGGCCTTCACAGAGGTTTCCATAATACATTTTTATTTATTCAACATATTAGACAGTTCCTTATTATGTATAAAACTATCAAATCAAGTGCTTGGCACAAATGTTGAATTAAAACTGAGGACATGAACACACCTCAGCACTGTAAACAAAGAAGCATCTTGATGTTTACCACAAATCTCTTAAAATGGCTACAAAAGGATCACAGCAGTGTTTTTATGAATCAAGCGGATGCACGTTCTTCATCCCTGGCCTTGTCGAATTCCTGTGCGATCTTCAGCGCGGTGGTATTGAGCCCCACTGACTGCATGTTTGTGATGATGGTCACCACCACCCCCTGTGGAGGAGTGCGTTCGCTCTCGCTGGGTAACACCAGCAGGACGCTACTGGCCCCCACAGCCCCCCCTGTGTGTGAGACATAATGTCTGCGACTGCAGCACTGCCCGTATTTCTGCTGTTTCTCCACCACCAGCCAGCCCTGGGCGTACAGTCCGTCTTTGTCCCACGACGACTCAGTTTTGTCCACCGGTGCCCATATGGCTTTGGCTGTGTGGGGTTTGAGGAAGCCAGGAAGCAGCCCGTCTGTGTTCTTCAGTTCGGCCATCTGATAGCTGTAGAGCAGAGCGTTACCGAACAGCAGAAGGTCGCCCACTGTGGACAGAAATCCACCTCCAGCCCATTTGTACGAATTGTCTACATAGGGGCAGTTCACAACACGACCCTTTTTATTGAAGTGGTAGAACCTGCAGGAAACAGGGAAGATGTTAAACAGGTCAATGATAAATGAGAGTGTTTAAGAAAAAAAAATAAATAAATAAATAAAAAAGTTTCAATTGCATGGTGTAATCATATGAAACCAAAATGTTGGTTTTAAAATGATTCAGAAAAAAAAAAATTCAACTATTTTTCAAGAAAACTTTCAAATAATAACTCTAACAATGTCATGAGGTGTAACCAAGTAAAAAGTAATACCATATTTTTTTACACCTTAAATATGTGAATGTACACATCTTAGTCATTATTTTTCACAAAAAAACCCCAAAAAATTATGTATATATATAAGTTCAAAATATCTGACATTTTAAGAGTCTTACCGACCTCGACACACAGTCTTTAGGGATTCTCTTTGATATCACTTCCTGTTTTATGTTTTTCTTTTCCTGCATGTTGGTTGTTCACATTATTCATATAAGTATCTATTAATATTTTTAATTATTTTTATTTTCAGTTTTTAGTAAAAATTTAGTATTTTTGTATGTGCTTTTGCCATTTTTTACTAGTTTTTTTTATATATATTTCTAGCTTTCATTTTTATTTCAGTTTTCGTTTTAGTAATTTAATTAATCAGCTTCAACTTATTTTAATAAGGCAACATTTCTAATTTTCTAATTAAATTTTTAGGCTACATTATTCAGCTAATATATTTTATTTCAGCTTTATTTTTTCTTTTCAGCTTTATTTTTTCTATTTTTAGTTAACAATAACAGCAATCGTCCACATGAATTAATTGATTGCATATTTTATAACATTTTTTAGCAATCAGTAGATGTGTAGACATTTTCAACTTTTGATCCCCTAAAATTCTAATTCAGAATTTAAAAACATGTTCAATACAGAAGTGGTGTTTGATTCCTTTTTTTTTTTTTTTTTTCCCCCAAGATTTATTTTTTCACATTTTGCCTTTATTACAACAGGACTGTGTAGAGCAGACAGGAAGTGAAGTGGGGGAGAGAGAGGGGGACAGGATCGGGAAAGGTCCTCGAGGCGGGATTCGAACTCGGGACGGCCGTTGCACTATGCTATGGGTGCAGACAGAAGAGGGGAATGCCTCAGTTGCATGTTTAATGTCTCCTTTACCTGGAGCGGTTGTATATGATGGGGTCGTTTTCGTCCGGTACGGTGTTCAACATGCCCAGCTCTCGAAACATCTTCATCATGTGGTCGAGGAAGCGCTGACCTGCTGCTCTCTCCACCACGGCACTCAGCAGGGTGTACGCATGCGTCGAATACAGGAACGTAGAACCTACGGCGGCCGTATAACGCAGAGCTAAGGACAAATTACTGCAGAGAAACATCACTGTACAACAGAGACATTCTGCTAAACTCCTCACTTCGAGTTCCACGACAAGTCAGGTTTGGACCGAAGTGAGAGTAAGTAAACGATGGTAAGCTAAAGATCAAGATATCAAGGCAACATGCTCTAAAAATAAACCCAACCTCAAAACACATTATAACGGCGCTTTGTTGTGTGCAGTGAAAGCATACCGGGTTTAAAAATCAGAGGATCGTCTTTGAATAAGTCCAGAGCCTGGATGACGTTCTCAAACTTGTCTTTGAGGTAATACTCCTCCTGCTCGAACTCTTTTTTCCTCCTTTGGCCTCCTTTAGCCTCTTTGCTTTTAACGCTGCTGTCCTCTGCTTTCGGCTTCTCTTTGTTTTCGTCTGAGCTCTTCTCCTCTTTCTTCTCCGGGGGCTTCAGAAGACGCTTGGCTTTCTCTTTGTCCTCTTGCACTTTCTTGGCATCTTTCTCATAGTGACGGATGCCACTCAAGTGGGACAGGAGCATCCGGGGCGTTATTGTGACCTGGTTTAAGGACAGAGGGAAGAACGCTAAAAGCCAAAACAAATGAATTATGTTGGGTTGGAAATAATTCAAAAATTCCCATAGACTTTCATTGAGGGTGTCAAAACTTTTGTACAATAACACATATAGAGTATTTAAGCTGTTTATCGCTAGCAAAGCTTAACAGTTATGCTAGGACAACAAGCAATACGCTAATCATGCTAGCAACATGTTATCAATGTGCTAAATCATCCTAGAAACATTCTATCAACATGCTAATTCATGCTAGCAACATGCTAAAAACATGGCAAAACATTCTAGAAGCATTTTAAAACATGCTTGCAATGTGTTAATTCAAGCTAGCAACATGCTAAATCATGTTATCAACATGTTAAAACATGATAGCAACATGTTAAATCATGCTAGCAGCATGATAAATTATGCTAGCAATGTGCTAAAGCATGCAACAAAATGCTAGCCATGTCTTAAATCGTGTTAGCAATGTGTTAAATAATGCTAACAACATGGGAGGGCTCGGGAAAGGTCCTAGAGCTGGGATTCGAACTCGGGACGCCCGCAACGCAATGCCGTTATATGTCGGCACACTGCCCACTAGGTTAATTCATGCTAGCAACATGTTATCAATGTGCTAGATCATAATAGAAACATGCTACCAATGTGCTAAATCATGCTAGCAACATGCTAAAACATGATAAATCATGCTACCAACTTGTTAACTCATGGTAAATATGCTGGTGGCATGCTAAAACATGCTAAAAATGTGTTAAATCACACTAGCAACATGCTAAAACATGTTAGCAATGTGCCAAATCATGTTAGCAACATGTTAAAACATGCTAGCAAAATGCTAAATAATGCTGCGTAAAGTGAGTAAAATCTTTAAGCTTCAATTTTTCAAAGTTCAGAACTTTCAGACAAGGCTTCAAACTTTACTCATCTAGTTAATAAATTGTTAACAAATAAGTTGAGCATAATTCACATTAATCAGATGAGTTATAATTTGATTAAATTAAAAACATCTTTTTAAATGGATGAACTCACATGCTCTCCTTCAAACTGCTTCTGTGGGAACTCTGGCACGTATTTTTGGACTGGAGCATCTAGATCTATCTTGCCGTCCTCCCAGAGTCTGGCGACGGCGGCTGCAGTCAGAGGTTTACTGATGCTGGCGATTCTCATCACTGTGTCTGGACCACAAGACACTCTGTTCTCCAGATCTGCATAGCCAACCCCTGAGAGACAACAAATACAGCCAGTGGTCGCTTTCTGAGCTACTGTACTAACACAGGCCTCAAAGTAAGTAAAGAACTGGACCCTTTGGATGTGGACATGTGGCCTTAACATAAATGTGTCATTCTAAGCATGGATGGATTTTGTAAATCCCACAGTAGTGCAGACTACCCAAGAGCCTTTATGAGATCAAGCATCAGTGTGCGGTGGGAGACTTCCTACCTTCACACCAAACATGACTGCCATCCACTGAGACTCCGATAACCATCCCAGGAGCTCCAACTTCATCCTGCAATATAAAATGACTTATCTGCATCCTGCACTATAAACTTTTGAACTATAAATTTAAAATGAAATAAATAAATAAATAATACACACACATACATGAATATATGTATGTATATATATATATATATATATATATATATATATATATATATATATATATATATATATATATATATATATATGCACACACACTGCCGCTCAAAAGTTTGGGATCAGTAAGATTTTATTGTTTTTTAAGAGGGTCTCTTCTGCTCATCAAGGCTGTATTTATTCGATTAAAAACACAGAAAAAACAGTAATATTGTGAAATCTTATTGCAATTTCTGATATTGGTTTCCTATTTTAATATACTTTAAAATAGAATTTATTTCTGTGACGCAGCGCTGAATTTTCAGCATCATTACTCCAGTCTTCAGTGTCACATGATCCTTCAGAAATCATTCTAATATCCTGATTTATTATGAGTGTTGAAACTGTTGTGCTGCTTCATATTGTTTTTTGGAACACGTGATACTTTTTTCTTTGATTCTTTGATGAATACAGAGTTAAAAAGAACAGCTTATTTGTTCAAAATAGGAATCTTTTCTAACAATATAAGTCTTTATTATGACTTTTTATTCATTTAAAACATCCCTCCTGAATAAAAGTATTAATTTCTTAAAAAAAAAAAAAAAAGAAAGAAAAATTGTACTGTCCCCAAACTTTTTGTATATTGTAACACAAAATTTATTTTTTAAATAAATGCTGTTCTTTTTACATTTTTATTATTCAGGGAATCCTAAAAAAATATCACAGGTCCCCAAAAAAATTAAGCAGCACAACGGTTTCCAACATTGATTATAAATCAGCATATTAGAATGATTTCTGAAGGATCATGTGACACTGAAGACTGGAGTAATGATGCTGAAAATTCAGATTTGGTCACAGAAATAAATTATATTTTAAAGTATATTAAAATAGAAAACTGTTATTTTAAATTGCAATAATATTTCCCAAAATAACATTTTTTTTTTCTGTATTTTTGATCAAATAGATACAGCCTTGATGAGCAGAAGAAACTTCTTTAAAAAACATTAAAAATCTTACTGATCCCAAACTTTTGAGTGGCAGTGTGTGTGTGTGTGTAAGTATGTATATATATATATATATATATATATATATATATATATATATATATACACACACACACACACACACACACACACTTTGTACACATTTTTTTCATTTGTAAATATATTACTTCATAATTATATACACACCTGGTCAGAATTGTTTGTACCCTGGATTTTAAAAAATTCACAAAAATCTAACCTTTCATTGAAGAATAAGAATTTAAAATTGGGGGAAATATCATTATGAAATAAATGTTTTTCTCTAATACACATTGGCCACAATTACCTGCACCCTTTTATTCAATACTTTTTGAAACCTCCATTTGCCAGTTTAACAGCTCTAAAGTTTCTCCTATAATGCCTGATGAGGTTAGAGAACACCTGACAAGAGATCAGAGATCATTCCTTCATCCAGAATCACTCCAGACCCTTTAGATTCCCAGCTCCATGTTGGTGCTTCTTCTCTTCAGTTCACCCACTCATTTTCTATAGGGTTCAGGTCAGAGGACTGGAATGGCCAGCAGAAGCTTGGTTTTGTGCTCAGTGACCCATTTTTGTGTTGTTTTTGAGGTTTGTGTTTGGATTATTGTACAGTTGGAAGATCCAAACATGGGCCATTATAAGATTTCTAACAGAGTCAGTCACTTATTGATTTTTTATCTGTAGGTATTTGATAGAATCTATGATGCCATGTGTCTAAACAAGATGTCCAGGACCTCCAGCAGAAATATAGGCCCACAACATCAAAAATACAGCACTATATTTCATTGTACACATGGGGTACTTTTTATCCCTGTGTTCACCAAACCCATCTTGAGTGTTTGCTGCTAAAAAGCTCATTTTTTAGTTTCATCTGACCATAGAAGCCAGTCCCATTTGAAGTTCCAGTCGTGTCTGATAACTGAATATGATGGAGTTTGTTTTTGGATGAGCTAGGAGAATTTTTCTTGAAACCCTCCCAAACAACATGTGGTGATGTAGGTGCTGTTTGACAATTTTTTTTAAGGTTTTCTGACCCCGAGACTCAACTATTTTCTGCAGTTCTCCAGCTGTGGTCCTTGGAGAGTCTTTAGCCACTCAAACTCTCCTTCTCGCCGTGCATTAGGACGATATAGACACACGTCCTCTTCCAGGCAGTTTCCTAACATTTTATGTTGATTGGAAATTCTTAATTATTGCCCTGATGGTGGAAATGGGAATTTTCACTGCTCTAGCTCTTTTCTTAAAGCCACTTCACTAATTTGTGAAGCTCATTTATCTTTTGCTGCACATCAGAAATATATTCTTTGGGTTTTCTCATTGTGATGGATGATTAAGGGAATTTGGGCTTTGTTTTTCCCTCCTATTTATATTTCTGTAGCCATAGCTGGATAATTTCATGTTCATAATCACCCTGGAGTGAATATGAATGGGAATATATTTCAGATATATTTTACTCATAAGAATTTCTATGGGTACCAGTAATTGTGTCCAACATGTATTTGAGAAAAACATTTATTTCATAATGATATTTCCCCCATTTTAATTCGGACCCTGCGTCAATTTAAATGGACATCACATGATTTTTTTTGTTTAAGGCACTAAAATATTAAATGTTTTCATAATATGAGCAATGCCTGGTCACTGATTGGTCCCTGATCAACCAATCACAATGAAGCTATGACTCCTAACTTAATCTGACTGAGCTACAGACATCACCAGAGAGAGACATGACTA
Organism: Spinibarbus caldwelli; assembly: GCA_039654775.1. Classification (NCBI taxonomy): domain Eukaryota; kingdom Metazoa; phylum Chordata; class Actinopteri; order Cypriniformes; family Cyprinidae; genus Spinibarbus; species Spinibarbus caldwelli. Next base: position 18,541,719 of record CM077264.1, on the reverse strand, counting down.
ACCAACTAGACAAGAAGAGGAGGAAGTCCACATTTTACCTTTTATACGCAGATTTATGTTTATGGTAGCCTCATCAACTTGCACCTATTATAAAATTAAGACTACCAAATGATAATATTCAAAGTTATTTTGAAGATCTTTCAGAGTTGCACAACACAGGATTTTTTAAAAATGTAATGTCCATCGCAATAGACATCAGGTCTTGAAAGATATCAGCAGCACCTCATGAATTAGTTGTATAACAGGTTGAGAAATTTATGGAAGCATTTCAAAGCTAAATACAGAGCTACAAATTCTAATGTTAATGTTTTATGAACATTGATGTTAATTAATGAAATTAATATTAATATGATTTCATTTATGTCATCAAAGTGACCATAGCCTGCCAATCAACTTTTCACTGGTTTTAGTGAGAAACAGCCATAGTGGATGTGAGATCAGTGAATACACAGCAACACACACACTCACACCCCCTCCACACACACTTATGCCTTGATGCTATAACGCACACAGTCATACATTCATCAAAACAATCAGCAAGTACACATAAACCCATTCACATACACACAAAGACATTTATACATATACTCATATTCACCCACTTCAACCAACAAAAATGATCAAACAAGTTTTTTTGAGACTTCACTTCACATCATCTTACCTTTTTTTCCCCACATTCTTACTGCATTGTTCATTCTTATAGTATGTGTTCTTTTCAAAATCTTAAACACTAGTTCAACTATAGTGCACAAGCTCTACTTATGTATTGTTAAAGTATGGGGATTTTTTTTTCTTCACTGGTGTCCATTATAGTGGACATGAAAAAAATCTAATAAAAAAAAATGTGTTGTCACAAATCTTGTTTTTTAGACTTATTACTATATTGGAGAAGAGCAAATATCAAGTGGATAATTTTTTTTTTTTTTGTTCAGTGAAAAAAAATCAGGTCTGAAGGGGTTAAATTCTTATTCTCCAATGAAAGGTTAGATCTTTGTGATTTTTTAAATTAAAAGATCAAAAGGATTAACAATGCAGATTAATTTCCACAGCCTTCTTTGTTCATATTTACCAAGGGTACCAATAATTCTGATGTGTGTGTGTGTGTGTGTGTGTGTGTGTGTGTATATATATATATATATATATATATATATATATATATTTCAAATGATTAAAGATTAAGAAATACACAACTTCAACAAATTTGTTTTTAATATTTATAATATAAAGGCATTTTTATTTCTTTTGAGTGTATATCCTAGAGCTGTCAAATAACTAATCACGATTAATCACGTCCAAAATAAACGTTTTTGTTGACATAATGTGTGTGCACTGTGTATATTTATTATGTATATATAAATACATGCACATTTTGAAAATATTTACTTGTATTTACATGTATATATTTATATAATTTATATTATAAATATATTTAATATATAAACATATTTTTCTGAAATATATACAAGCATGTGTGTGTATTTATATATACTTAATATATACTTAATAAATATACACCTTACACACACATATTATGTCAACAAAAATGTTTATTTTGGATGTGATTAATCGCGATTAATCATTTGACAGCACTATATCTCATAATTCCGACTTAAAAAAAACATTTCTGAGTTTATATCTCACAATTTTGACTTTATATCCCTCAATTCTCAGAACTGTGAGATAAAAGTCTGAAATGTGAGTTATGAATTCAGAATTGTGAGATAAAATGTCACACATTTTTTATTTTCCTGTGGTGGAAACAGACTTCCATAAGCTATGAGAGTTTTGATAAAAATATATATATATATATATAAATAAATAAATAAATAAATAAATAAATAAACAAAGCCAGAGATGAAACGTTAACAATAAATCAATAACATGCATTTAGAAAAAATATTTTTTTATGCACATTTTAAATGAATATGTACTATATACAGTATATGTCACATATATAAATGCAATAAGTGTAATATAATAATAATAATAATAAATATAATGATACCTGATACCTGTACCTTTATCCGCTGCAGCAGCTCTCTGCTGGTTTCTATAGCGGCGCTGTATTTGGAGACGCTGAGTGTCTTCTGCACGGTACATTCACAGCGTTCAGACGCAGAATCACGATATTTCAGCCCTAGAGCCAGAAGAAAACCCGTCCCGATGCCGAACAGCCATAAGACCGGGCGTCGGCTGTTGTAGGGTGTGATGACAGCTCTTCTGTCTGTTGAAATCAGTCTCTTCTTCAGCTGATCTCTCAGCTTCCCTCTGGATGTCAACAAAGACACAAAGGGCTCGGATTTCTGAACACTGTATTTACATTGTGTGCATATGAGACCCCGTGATAAACACAGTAACCGAGACATGACTGTTTTACCACTAACAATAATAATATATGGGGAAAAATTAGGATAAAAATTAGGAAGAGTACAGCAAAGAACTCCACAGAAGCAGCGACGAACAGCTGACAACAGGGCTATTTTACAGAATAAAAGTCCACAATGTTGAGCAATTAAAATATCGTCTTTGTAGTTTTTTTAATATGTTATAATATTTACAACGTTTATTTAAATATTATAATATTTACAAAAGCAATAATCTAAACAATTTATAAAATTAATTTAACGACTGCCTGCTTGAGAATTACTTCATAATTTTGTTTTGACCGGATAGTGAAAGAAACTGGAGTCAACAATCAAACTAATGTATATAACTGTATATAATTTTCTTTAAAAATAGATTATCGTATTCCACGTTTTACATATGTTGATGAGTCTGAACGGAAAGTGAAGGAAAAATAAGTACTCAACATACATGGCACATAAAAGGTCTTTTAATTTGAAAACTGTAGAAACCAACGGGTGATTGGCTCGTATGCTGTTAGCCAATCAGACGTGCGCATTCTGATCTTGACAGCAAGCCCCGCCCCCCGCCTTCACGCTGCTGTCAACAAGCTTCACTTTAATATCTTACTGATTGATTGTTGTTGTATGTCAATGCAGTGCTGTTTCATGTTTTCTTTTTGTCTTGCAATAAAAAAAATAAAAAATAATAAATAAATAAATAAAGCTTCACTTTAATGTACTATTTAGGCGACAGCAGCTGTTATTTGGACAGTTTCAGGACAAACATTAATACACAGCATTAATATAACAGCCTAGTGCCGTATAGTTCATTGTTGTATGTTTATTAAACAGGAACGATCACTTAACATATCGCTTTGTATTATTAAAGCCCACATGCTCGTGGTGAATTCTGTTCACTCAGATCAATCATTACTTCTGTGTGACTTACTTTACTTTCACGACAACTGCGTTTAAACACCAGCTCAGTTTGCCAGTATTTTATTTAATATCATATCATAAAATTATATTAATGCAATATATAAAATACAGAAATGCTTAGACCAGAAGAAGCAATTTATTAAAATCTAGTTATTACATTACAATCATTATAAATTATAATAGGCCTAATGTTTAGATCAGAAGAAAAAAAAAGTGTCTAAAAATATATATTTTAATATATAAAATATGATATAAATGCTTAGATCAGAAGATAGATATATACATTTTAAATAAATCTGGAAAAGAAAAAAATTTCTAAAATATATTTTAAAAGATCAGAAGGAAACATTGTAATTATATTATAATAATGTTTAGATTTTCTTCTAATCTCAAAAAATTATAAATAAAAATATATAAATAAAAATGCTTATATAATATATACTATTATTGTAATGTTTAGATCAGAAGAAAAAATATCTGTCTAAAAATATAAAATTATATTATGATATAAATGCTTCGATTAGAAGAATTAATAATTAAAAATATACTATTATTGTAGGATAATTTTTAGATCAGAAGAAAAGATTTTAGCGTAGATAAATAAATACATATAGATATATGCTTAGATTAGAAGAAAATATTAAAAATGTGCCACAATTATAATGTTTAGATCAGAAGAAAAACATATACATCTAAAAACAAAGATAAAATTATATATTATATTTCAGAAGTAACATCCCTATCTAGAAAAATATCAATAATATATTTTAATATATAAAATGATATAAATGCTTTGACAAAAATAACTAAAAATATATTATAGGATAATGTTTAGATCAGAAGATTTTTTTTTTCTATTTAGATGAAGATAAAAATATTTCAAATATATTATAGAAATGCTTAGATCAGAATATATATAAAAAATATATACCATTATTATAATTATATTAATGTTTAGATCAGAAAAAGTCTATATATTTCAAAAGATAATACAATTATATATAAAATATATAAATGCTTAAATATACTATTATTGTAATGTTTAGATCAGAAGAAAAAAAACATCTAAAACCCCATCTCTCTCTCTCTCTCTCTGAAAAAAAATAAAAATAAAAATACATAGACATACATATACACATACAACATTTATAATTATATAATATTTATAATAATATTAGCCTTTTTATTCACACTGAGTGTATTTTTTTCAACATTTCTTTTGTCAAGACATGCTGAAACGGTCAACGACCCTGAATGTGTCCAATTTAAAGCTCTACACTACTTTGTTTACATTTCGAAATCGCCACCATTAGAGCACCAATCAAAACACTCAGAAGCTAAAACGTCACCTTGACATGATCATGCAGCACTATTGCCAACAACACAAATGTTGCATCAGTTTTAACAGCGCAGCCTCAAGAAAGACTTTGGCTGAAATGGTCTGCTTTTGTAATCAAGTGGTTTTAACACATTCGGTTAGTTCACGTCCTGCAATGTCACACGCTACACGCTTCCAACGGCTCCGACACTACAACTAAACTCCTCCAGCGAGACATTTATGCAACAGAATAAGCAAATGTGAAATGTAACAGGAAGCAGATAGTCCAATTAGCATGTGTTGTTAGGCAACATCCTCTCAGCAATGAGTGGGAGGAGAGGAAAAGCTCTGTAGTAAATATAGTGAACAATTCAGTGCACTTGAAATGCTAAAAACACCTCAAAAACAAACCCCAGGCTTTAGAAAAAGTCAAACGGAGAGGTTTTATTTAGATTTATTTTAGCTTTGTACATTTTTATATGACATTTAATACACCTACAGTACACTTAAAATGACTAAAATGAACGAGGCACAACCAAATATGATTTCATCATATTTTTCAAATATGGTTTTCGGCAGAAGCAAACTCAGCAAATAAATGTTGCCTGACATCTTGCAGCAAAACGGGAGGGAAATCAAGAATAAATAAAAGTTGGAGTGTAAATCAGTCCCTTTAGGGCTAAATATTGGCACAAAGAATGATATCCAAATTGGAAAAGTGTATATATTCAATCATAAATTCTATAAGCTACACACTGCTAGACATCCGCCTTCAGAGTAGCACCAGTATACATAGGACAACCTAATCCCATGTACACGATTAAAAGAAAAAAAACAAAAGCACTCAATTCAATTCAACTTGGCTTCAGACTCGACGTGTCCACTAGAACCGTTATGTGCATATATTGAATTAAGTGCAATTGTTGCTAACTTTGTGCACAACCAGAATAAAAACAAACGTACCATAATATTACATAAAATAAAATACAAGGAAAACTAAAGCTTTTGTAACAAATGGCACATGTTATTCAATCTGATAATTGTCAGGACGTAAAAAAAAAGTACAAAATGCAGACATGGTCATGATTACGTGAGCAGGATTCACATGTTATTCAGATCCAATAGAGTCTGTTCCAACATCTGGTTCATATCGAGGTTCTCTTCTTTAGCATGTGAGAGTTTCTCTGTTAGAACATCAAGTGAAAGACACGTTAATATCGATGCAAAACATGTACGGAATAACATGCAGTGGATGCTCTGAGCATTGAACATACATAGTTCACATGCTCAGTTCATGCTTTCATATAAATATCAATAACTGAGATATATATATACACACATACACACAGTGATATACATGTGTTAATATATAAATGTATGACAGACACAGTTAAAGAGTGCTGACTCTTGCATAAAGCTAAAGGCATTAGATGACATCCTGATTAAAGTGCTAGCCATCCATTATCCACATGCTGCCTTCAAGATCTGGGACGAGTTCAGAAATTGCAATTTATTGATTTTGGTTTGCAATAAAATAGATGCATTGGTCAATTTCTCTTTCACTGAAAAGGGTGTTTTTTTCTCTTGTCTTTTCCCGACATAATTCAGAGCAAAAGATAAATTAGAATTTAAATGTATATTAATTAAAAAATAAATTAATTAATTAATTAAAAATACTATTAAATATAAAGTATGAACAAAGTCAGGACATTTTTTTTTTCTTGACAATTAGGTGCACAGGAAAAGTGATTTAAATAATGTATGGGAAAAATTATATATATAAACTTTTGTACAGAGCAAAGGATTTTTTTTACAATGAAAAGCAAAGAAAAAAAATCATAATATTTTTTAACCTATAATTGAATATACGCTTAAATTTCTAAATTATATTAAATTTATAATATATAGTTTAAATATTTAAATAGCAGTATATTAAATTATACATGTAATACTATAGTTTAAATATTTAAATTAATATAAAAGGTTGACAATTGTATTTTTTTGAACAGGAAATTAAAAAAAACTATTTGGTAAACATTTTAAGTATTTAAACTAAATACAATAGTTTAAATAATTTAAATAATGAAAATTCAATAGTGCACAAAATGCAACATACCAACAATGTTATTTTGTGGAAAATCCCAACTTCAAAGTAAAAAAATAAAAAAAGAAAAAAAAGCTGAGCAAACTTAAAAGTTTAAGGCAGCAGATTTTTGAGTTCTAAACTTATTTTTGTAGGAGATTGAGTTCTCAACTTTTTGTTGTATAAATTTAAAACAAGTTGAGAAAACGCAAAAATCTGCTGAAGCTGGTTGCCTTAAATGTTTAAGTTCTCTCAAATTTTGATTTTTACAGCACTGTAAAAAATAAAATAAAACGTTGAGCAGACAAAGATTAAGGCAATCAGCTTCAACAGATTTTTGAGTTTGTTTTAAATTGTTTATACAACTCAAAAAAAAAAAAAAATCTGCTGAAGCTGGTTGTCTTAAACCAGGGGTGTCAAACTCAGTTCCTGGAGGGCCGCAGCCCTGCAGAGTTTAGTTCCAACCTTGCTCCAACACAAACCATGTAGTTTTCAATTGAGCCTGAAGGACTTGATTAGCTGGATCAGGTGTGTTTAATTACGGTTGGAGCTAAACTCTGCAGGGCTGTGGCCCTCCAGGAATTGAGTTTGACACCCCTGCCTCAAACTTTTAAGATTGCTAAATTTTTTTTTAGTGTTGTAATTATCATCATCTTTCCAACATGACTTGAAGGCAGTAAGAGTGTAACTTTGTTACAAAAACATATTCCTTGAACTTTCATTCACAACAGCATTCATTTTAGACACCATTTGGTGATAAGACCCAAACAATACAGTCCACACTAGTTTTAGTCCTCATTCAAGGCCATTCTTAGCTCGTTAGAGAGAAGGCGGTTTTCCTCGAGTTGCTGGTAGAGACGGTCTACAGGAGCGGCAGCAGGTTAAGACAAGAGAAAGAGAGAAACACAGAAAGAACAGAGTGAAGAAGAAATGAGAACAGCTGCAGGTTAGTAGCATTTCACTCAGACTCAAACCAACCTGGAGAAGGTGATTCAGATGGATCAGACCGAAGGACGCAGAGGACAATAAGAGCGGTCCAGTGTAACAACAGTCATACAGTGTGGTGTGTGCGGTTGATGGACAACATAGACGAAGTTGTTGCAGAATTGTGAAAATTACTTGACAGTCTTGGAAATGTTGAACAAATCATTAATCTAAGGAAGTATGCAATCACTGTATGCAATCATTATCAGTTACATTATACCTATATTACAGAACTTCAGCTTTTAGGAAAAAAAAGAGCTTAAAATTTTATGTAAATAAAATTAAAAATGAATTTATGTAAATTAAAAGTAAATTACTTTTTTATAATTTATACAATATAATTTGTAATTTATAATGTAAATTTTTTATATATATATATATATATATATATATATATATATATATATATATATATATATATATATATATTATATATATTAGTGCTGTCAAACGATTAATCGCATACAAAGAAGTTTTTGTTTGCATAATATACAGGTGCATCTCAAATTAGAATGTCATGGAAGTGTTCAGTAATTTTTTCAGTAATTCAACTCAAATTGTGAAATTCGTGTATTAAATAAATTCAATGCACACAGACTGAAGTAGTTTAAGTCTTTGGTTCTTTTAATTGTGATGATTTTGGCTCACATTTAACAAAAACCCATCAATTCACTATCTCAACAAATTAGAATATGGTGACATGCCAATCAGCTAATCAACTCAAAACACCTGCAAAGGTTTCCCGAGCCTTCAAAATGGTCTCTCAGCTTGGTTCACTAGGCTACACAATCATGGGGAAGACTGCTGATCTGACAGTTGTCCAGAAGACAATCATTGACACCCTTCACAAGGAGGGTAAGCCACAAACATTCATTGCCAAAGAAGCTGGCTGTTCACAGAGTGCTGTATCCAAGCATGTTAACAGAAAGTTGAGTGGAAGGAAAAAGTGTGCCTTATGAGGATTGTCAAGCAAAATCAATTCAAGAATTTGGGTGAACTTCACAAGGAATGGACTGAGGCTGGGGTCAAGGCATCAAGAGCCACCAGACACAGACGTGTCAAGGAATTTGGCTACAGTTGTCGTATTCCTCTTGTTAAGCCACTCCTGAACCACAGACAACGTCAGAGGCGTCTTACCTGGGCTAAGGAGAAGAAGAACTGGACTGTTGCCCAGTGGTCCAAAGTCCTCTTTTCAGATGAGAGCAAGTTTTGTATTTCATTTGGAAACCAAGGTCCTAGAGTCTGGAGGAAGGGTGGAGAAGCTCATAGCCCAAGTTGCTTGAAGTCCAGTGTTAAGTTTCCACAGTCTGTGATGATTTGTGGTGCAATGTCATCTGCTGGTGTTGGTCCATTGTGTTTTTTGAAAACCAAAGTCACTGCACCCATTTACCAAGAAATTTTGGAGCACTTCATGCTTCCTTCTGCTGACCAGCTTTTTAAAGATGCTGATTTCATTTTCCAGCAGGATTTGGCACCTGCCCACACTGCCAAAAGCACCAAAAGTTGGTTAAATGACCATGGTGTTGGTGTGCTTGACTGGCCAGCAAACTCACTAGACCTGAACCCCATAGAGAATCTATGGGGTACTGTCAAGAGGAAAATGAGAAACAAGAGACCAAAAAATACAGATGAGCTGAAGGCCACTGTCAAAGAAACCTGGGCTTCCATACCACCTCAGCAGTGCCACAAACTGATCACCTCCATGCCACGCCGAATTGAGGCAGTAATTAAAGCAAAAGGAGCCCCTACCAAGTATTGAGTACATATACAGTAAATGAACATACTTTCCAGAAGGCCAACAATTCACTAAAAATGTTTTTTTTTATTGGTCTTGTGAAGTATTCTAATTAGTTGAGATAGTTTATTGGTGGGTTTTTGTTAAATGTGAGCCAAAATCATCACAATTAAAAGAACCAAAGACTTAAACTACTTCAGTCTGTGTGCATTGAATTTATTTAATACACGAGTTTCACAATTTGAGTTGAATTACTGAAATAAATGAACTTTTCCACGACATTCTAATTTATTGAGATGCACCTGTATATAAACACACATAGTAAATATTTTCAAAATATATACATGCATTTACATGTCTATATTTATATTCATATAATTTATAATACATATTTAATATATAAACAACCTATTTTCTGAAATATATACACATGCATGTGTGTGTATTTATATACACACACATATAATATATTTATATACACACACATATAATATATATATATATATATATATATATATATATATATATATATATATATATATATATATATATATATATATATATATAAAACCCTGGACTACAAAACCAGTCATCAGTAGCACAGGTATATTTGTAGCAATAGCTAACAGTACACTGTATGGGTCGAAATTATCAATTTTTCTTTTATGCCAAAAATCATTACGAAATTACGTAAAGATCATGTTCAATTAAGTTATTTTGTAAATCTCTTACCGTAAATATCAAAACTTTAATTTTGATTAGTAATATGCATGGCTAAGAACTTCATTTGGACAACTTTAAAAGGGGATTTTCTCAATATTTAGATTTTTTTGCACCCTCAGATTCCAGATTTTCAAATATTTGTATCTCAGCCAAATATTGTCCTATCCTAACAAACCATACATCAATGAAAGCTTATTTATTATTTTTTTCATGCCACAAAGAAAGCAGAAGAAAAAACCCTTATTGTATATCCCTAACTAGCATTGGAATGACATTCACCGTACTTGAATTTGAATTCTCATGCCTTCGTAGAATATGTAAACAGAAGATTAGGAGCTAGAGCTGACTTTAGTGACTATTTTTGTGTTCTTAGTGACAACACATGCATTTGAAGTTTAAATACTCAAAGCACAAAATAAAATGAAAACATTTAATATCAAATTATATATATTTTTTTCGGCTTTAAAAATGTTAAATTATTTCTAGATATCTATTGCAACACTATTCTCCTACAGTAAAAAGTGGGGCATTTTTTTTAAAACACCTTTATAGCAACAATTTACTCAGATTATGTAATAATAATAGGATCTGTTGTTATTACATAATATAAAAATGTAAATTTTACATTTTCTGAAGAAATGGTTGCTAGGGTGCTTTGTCTATTATATTCCTCACAGATATGACTCAGATCTGCTCTCTTAATGCAAGTCTATGAGATCTCTCCTCAACACGCAGTACAATTTGATATATGATTCATTTTCAGTGGAGTTAAAATACTTATTTCATATTATTTTAGTGGTTTGTTTAAAACCACAACCCTAACTATTAGTGATGCTAGCTATTCTCAAACAGAGAGAATAGGTTTATCACCACATTTACTACTAGCACAGCTTATAAATGACAGGTAATCATGCGGTTTAATGAAGAGACGTTAGAACAGAATTGACCGTCATCTACTTCCCTGTGAAAACCTGATTAAAAAGCCACAGAAATTTGAATAGTAGGAGAGGATGAATTTGCCTAACATGTAAATATGGGGAAACCAACATGCAGTGCTTTAGGAAGGTTCCCCACATGAAAAGATGGCCTTTATTAAACACTTAACGAACAAGATCTCGCTTATATAACATCTCATACAATAACCATAGAAGAAACCCATGACTTCTACCAGTGCGTCTGACTTTATTAGAGCCACAGCAATAAAAGCACATAGAAATGAAAAGGAAATAAAGAACAAAAATGAGACGTTTACATAGTTTTCATAAAGCGGAAATAATTAAAGGTTCTGTACAAGAAGAGATGGATAACAAAACACAATGTAGAGGGATGAGAGGAAAAGAAAGGCTGGAAAGAGCAGAGTGAAGTCGTTCAGCCGGCGGGACGCGTCTTTGATGAACAATTTATCTGCGCGGGGGGAAAAAGTAAGAAAAAAGGTGATGGAAGGGACAGAGAAAGCCATCAAACACAAGAAGAGGGAAGAAACCACCACATACAGGAGCCACAATGCTGGTTATTTATTATAAAGAGTCTCCATTAAACTCTGATATCAGAAACGTCTCTGGCTAACGCTTATGCTGAATGGCCATAGAGGGGAGCCAAACAACTACACGGCTGACTTACCAAGCAGCTCCCGCTCCTAAACAACTACTACATATGAGACAACATCATACGATCAGAAAGCATCTCTATACGGCAGGCTTTGGGCCTGTCTTCTGAACAGAAGAACTTGTTAGTAGATGAATTTACATCAGAGGAGAGGAAACACCACACACAGGAAGTCACCGAGCATGAAACGCTTCCCACTGTAAAACCGTGGTGCATTTCTGACTGCATTTCACATGCTTTGGGGTTAAGACTCCACAGAACTGCCAGCAGGGCTGGGTGATAGTCTCCATCTTTCTATATTATTGTGCGTTTTAAAATGAACCAATATCCTGCATATTGTTAACATTACTAAAGATAGTTAACTGACTAAATCCCTGTTTGTTCATTTACACCTTACCTTTTTAAGTTTGGGGTTGGTAAGATTTTAGTGTTTTTGAAATTCTCATGTTCACTAAGGTTGCATTTATTTGATCAAAAATAGAGAAAAATCATGAAATTAAATAAGTTAATTTAAAATAACTTTCTCTATTTGAATATATTTTAACATGTAATTTATTACTGTGATGTAAAGCTGAATTTTCAGCATCATTATTCCAGTCTTCAGTGTCACATGCTTCTTCAGAAATCATTCTAATGTGCTGATTTGGTGATTAAGAAACATTACTTATGTTGCAAAGAGTTTTTGCTTAATTTATTATTTAAAAAAAAAAACAAAAAAAAAAAAACTATCTATCTGTGTGTCTATGCCTTAAACAGAACAGTAAAAGAACAGTAATATTTTGTAATTTATAGTTATTTACTGTTAATTCTAAACCATTAAATGCATCCTTGCTGAAGAAAAATATTAGTAATGTTTAATAATTTATAATACATTCATTTTATATATTTATTGATTTACATTATTTTATAACTTTTGAATGGATATATATATATATATATATATATATACACACACACACACACATATATACACACACACACAAAGAAACGGTTTGATAGGCATGCTATGTTAATATATAAACAAAAATGAAAAATTCTGAGCAATTCTTTAAGAGGAAAAAAGTGTCTTAAATTTCACATTTTCAATATATTTTTTTAAACATTCCAATAATTTAATGTTTACATATATTAATTTTTTTTTTTTAGTTTTAGTTTATTTAGCTTTACAAAGATTTTAATTTTACATTTATATAACAAAATATAAATAAACTGACTTTTAAAGCTATATCACCCAGCCCTAGTACTGACCAGCTAAAATTTAACCAAACATTTGAGAGTTAGGAGTTTTGTTTTCTCACAAGATTATTTCAAATGAAGTAATACAATAGTTATGAATTCAAATCACAAAACTCCTATACACTGACTCTACAAGCCATGGCCTTCACATTAACACCCATGGACAAATTTGCAATAAGCAAATACCTCAAATAACAGTACAGGAACCATAAGTCTTGTAGAGTTACAGAGATAGAGTTTTTAAACAGAGGAAAGAGTCATAGTGTGTGAACTGAAGATACAAGACCTTATTTAGAGCGGGTGAGAGGGGGATTATGGGTAATGGGTGAGGGGGAGGGGCACAGGCACAGGCAGAGACCGCAGATGAATTACATTGAAGTCATGTCGTTGAGAGCGTGGTCCAGCTCCTCGCTGATGGCTTTGTACTTGAGTTTCTGGGAATATAACTCATCTATCGGGATTCAGGACGGTGTGTTTGATGGAGGGGAGACAGAGGAGGGTGGACAGGAAGAGGTGGAGGGAAGGGATAAACACAGGTGCAGGAGTGAAGCATCCAATCCAGCGGCAAGACGAGCCCCGGTGAACCGAGTGACAGACAGTGAGAGAGTGATGTGAAGACAGAGAGAGAGAGTGGAGGGAAAACAGAAAATAAAGTTAAGGAGGAATGGAAAGGAACTGAAACACAAGGCAAAGACCATGACAAATTCGTCAGAGTCACCGTGAAACATGAAACAGGGTCGCTCACAGGTCACTTACTGAATGAGATGTTAAATGAATTCTGTCATTATTTATTCACTCATGTTGTTCAAAACCTTTAGGACTTTAATTCTTCAGTGGAAAACTATATCAGCAAAATGCTCAGAATGCGCTTTTCCCACTTGCTGAAGCTTTTAAATCTCATTTAACTCATTATGGCTTGTCTAGATGTCATTCCAGGCATCACTGGTTTCTGTGTTTCTTGTCATGTGTCAAACCTCCATGTCTTGAATATTTTGGATACATTTTATATAGTGCAAGTCATTAGCTATGTTTCCATCCACCTATTTTTATGCAAATTTTGGATGGAAACGCCAAGATGCACATAAAAAAACTTGCGCGCTCAACTAAGTAGGATAATTTACTTATACGGTAAGAAAACATGCACATAAAATATGATGGAAACAATTTTACCGAAAAAAATTCTTAATGCGCATTAAAAAAGACGTGACTTTGCGATGGGACAGCATACCTGGAGCAACCAACGGACGAATCTCATTGCACAGGATCAAGTTAATCAGGAAGAGATGATTTTGTTCTCTTCAACTCACTGGATGGAAACAGTGCTTTATTCGCAAATGTTTTATGCAATATTCTAATTTTGCGCATAAGTTTAATTCATAACTTTGGATGGAAACATGACTACTGACTACTTTTACACTACTTTCTGTAAGGTTGTGTTTAACATATGAAATAAATGCACTTTAAATGTAAAAATATTTTTGAAAGAAGTCTCGTGTTCACCAAAGCTGCATTTATTTGATCAAAAATACTGAAAAATCGTGAAATATTACTACAATTTAAAAATCACTGTTTTGTATTTGAATACATTTTAAAATGTAATTTATTCCTGTGATGCAAAGCTGAATTTTCAGCATCATTTCTCCAGTCTTCAGTGTCACATGATCCTACAGAAATCCCCCTATACTGATTTGCTGCGCAAAAACACCATCAACTTAGAAAACAGTTATGCTGCTTATTTTTCTGGAACCTGTAATGCATTTTTTTTTTTTTTTTCAGGATTCTTTAATGAATAGAAACAGCATTTATGTAAAACAGAAATCTTTTGTAACAAATGTCTGTACTGTAACTTCTGATCAATTTAATGCGTCCTCTCTGAATAAAACTATTTCTTACATGGGGGAAAAAAAAAAAAACAAAAACGAACAGTTGTGTAAATATTCCTTCATGGTGCTTTTATTGTCATTATGGGAAAGGAGCAGCCTGGGAATTCAAATGTGAACTATCTTTGTTCGTGTTCCACAGAAATAAATGAAATCAAACAGGTTCGACATGAATGCGAATAAATAACTGTTTTCATTTTTGGATGAACTATCCCTGTTAAGGTTAAGGTTCTTACTAATGCCTCTCTGACCAGGATGTTGAATTATCACAGATACATTAACAAAGTGCAAACACGGCGGTACAGTTATGAAAATGAACTTGGGCTTGTGTAAATCCAAGTACGAGCAGAACAGGAGAAGACTATTTAACAGCAGCTCATAAAAGCCTAATCAAGTTCAAATGCTGCGTGTAATTGGACCTCAGTAACACGGGTGTCATCTTACAAAACAATGTGAAGTCTGTGTGTGTGGATCTGCACAATGACTGGTCTCTCCGAAAGTGGTAATGCTTAATTGTGTGACTGAACCGATAAGGAAGCTGAAAGAAGGCCAGTAGGGCAGAAGGTTTGAGGAACAGAATGACGGTGGAGAAACAAAAGGCTGAAAGCTTTATAACCTGAAGCGAAAGGAGTAGTCGCTCTGAATACTTCACAATCACACATATGAATGAAAATTTGACAGGGGCTGAAATGACTCGAATGAATGAAAGTCGTACCTTCAAGGTCATCAATGGTCTTCTCAAGCTTGGCGACTGACCTCTCAGAGAACTCGGCACGGGTCTCGGCCTGCAGCAGAAAAAAAAAATCATTGAGGCTGCTGGGACAGTCATTTGTAGCTAATAAAGTAATTAAATGCCCAGAACTAGTAAGAAGAAAAAAAAAAAAAAATCAAATGAGATTTACAAATGAGTTATTACTGTGTGATATATACACAGTAACAGTGATCTAAAACTATTCATATAGTGATATAAGACTTGATATACTAGCCTCCCCTGAACAGAAGGATGACTAAATGTCATGAAAGATGTTCATACCTCCTTTAGTTTGTCAGTGAGGACCTTGATCTCCTCCTCGTATTTGTCTTCTTTCTGTGAGTACTGCAGACATCATAAGAGGGACAGAGATCAAAACACAAACCAGCACATGAGCACTTAACACTACATTAGCACTCCGCTCAATAACACTCTTAGGCTTTGTTACACCACATAAACCAGACATTTTTTTTCTCCAATTCTCATTTCTAGGACTGACCACTTCCACTGTTATTTTGTAAATGATGACATTATCATGGACAGTGTAGTCATTATTCAATAATATCTACTTTGAATGCCACAGCAGTGGCTTAAGCATCATCAAGAAGTTTAAGAGTAGTTGTCATATATACACACACACACAAAATGTTGTTAAACCATAACACATACATATAAGTACAAACACACACACACACGTATTTGTGTGTGTGTACTTATATTATCATACATTCATACATACATATAAAATATATGTGTGTGTTATATGTTCAGACTGTGTAATCCATAGATAAAAACCACTGACATGTAAATTACCAAAGATGGACTATTTTCACAGATGAAAATGTATTCGTTTGTGTCTTTAATATGTACTAAGGCTGTCAAATCGATTAAATCGCATCCAAAATATAATTTTGTTTACATGAGGAGTATGTACTGTGTACATTTATACACACAGATATATTTAAGAAATATTTATAAGTATTTTATTTATGAATATAAATGTATTACAAATTTCTTAAAAATATACATGCATGTATTTATATATAAATATCTACACAGAACACACACATTATGTAAACAAATTGGATGCGATTAATCTCGATTAATCAATTTGACAGTCTACTTAAAGTCTACTGCAGATACAGATATTCATACATGCGTATAACTTCGGATGCAGAAACAAAGTTAACTTGCTCTTGAGTGTTCATGGACTGAAGGTCCTTGCACACTGAGTCCAAAATTTTCATAAGCGTTTTTAATATTTTTCGCATTCATCATCCTTTCCTATCAAAATGCTTGCTACGGATGCAAAAACGCAGAAAATCGAACCCAGTCCGATTTTTTTTTTATGACGGATGAAAGTTTCGGAGGCAGTGTGTAAACGTGATTGACACAACGTGAGGTCGTATTTATTTTTCAACGTGCGAAAATTTCGGACTCAGTGAGCAAGGACCTTGACTCTTAACCAGATTTCACTTTAACAAGATTTTAATGGTTATCCAGAAAGCTTCACCAGAATGACAATCAAGTTAAAAAACCAAACAAACAACGCTACGCTGAATCTGATGCACCAGTTAGACCAGCACCACAACAGTACAAATCAGAAAATTTGTCAAAAAGCAAGTAAGCACACAATTTAACCCCTCATTGACCTATACAGACAAAGATGGTTTGTTAAACATAGAAACACTGGTTATCCCGGTTTGTTGAGGAGGAGGGGTGGACGGTGTGCCTGGGAGAGCAGCAGAGCACACCTACCTTCTCAGCCTGGGCTTCCAGGGACTTCAGGTTGTTGGTCACAGTTTTCAACTCTTCCTCAAGCTCAGAGCATTTGCTGGTGTTTTACAGACAGAACACAGAGGAGAGGAGGAGGAAAGGTACATTGAGAGGACGAGAACCAGAAGCAGGTTGGAACAGAGGGACATCAGGGAACCGGAAGAGAGGAAAGAGGAACAAAAGAAACAAAAACCCAAAATCAATCAAAACAGGGGTGGAGGACAAGGGGAGCCCAAAGTCCCCTTAACACAGCAGGAATGTGCCATGATGATGAATCGAAGTCTACATAACTGCTGCATGCAAGTTGTTAGGAGTTACACCGTATGAGATGAAATCAAGTTGCAGCATTCCTGCCAAGTTAGAAGGGCGTGAAAGAAGCAGACAAAGATGAACTAAATAAAACTACACGGGTAGCAAGCAAGGGAAACTGTGGTTTTGCCTCTTACAGAGTACACAAGGTTAGATGTATGTGACCTAATGACTGGTGTGCAGTACCTGTTCTTCTGATGCCTTTAATGACTTATAGGTTTGGTCCAACACTCGAAGCTCATCCTGTAATCTTCGAAGGCGTCTGTTAGTGTGTGCAGAGGGAAGGCCATTCCAAACACGGGCCACATGCAAGTTAACAGTGCATGCAAAAATAAAAAAAACATAAGACAACCAAAACAAGAAACAGGAATGTGAAGCAGGTATTAGACATTAGCAATATGGTAGTAAAATTCTTAGGGGATGTACACACGGGAGGCATTGTTACATCTAAGCTACTGTTGGTATGTGCATCAAGTGCAAACTTAAGAGTCAGAATCGGTCATCCAAGTATTTTCTTCTATCGTTTAATGCATAGGTCTTCAACCCTGGACCCACTGTCCTGCAGAGTTTAGCTACAACCCTAATAAAACACACCTGAAACGCCTAATCAAGTTCCTCAAGATTGCTTGAAAATACAAAAGGTAGGTGTGCTGAAGCAGGTTGGAAATAAACTTTACAGGACAGTGGGTCCCCAGGAGCAATTTGTACGCAGAGATACAACTTATTGACCTACTGTTTTTTCACGCATACTAGATAGTAGGGAAGTGGGCATATTTGTATACAGGCATAGATTACAACACCTGAGGATGCCATTCAGAGACAATTCATTTCAAGTTAAAAATAGTGTTACAGTATGATACGTCAGTTTTAAAACAATGGACCAATCAGGAAAAGCTTGAGGCGGGACAAGCAGAGCACACCGAGTGCTGACTAAAGTAACATTTATATGTCAGAAGAGGCTCTTATACTGCTTACAAAGGAGTGCATGACAGAAACCAATGTTAAAAAAAGCAACAATCAGTTCCCGTGAAGCTCTAGTTATTAATACATTTTGCATTCATTGACCTCAGAAAGTAAAAGGCTAGTTAGCGTCTCATGTATTCTGTGTACACGCCTCCTGACACAGAATCTGTAAGAGTGTGTGAAGAGAGTCAGGCACGTGCATGAATATGAATGTGTATATGTAAGTTTGTGCAGACATGCAGAGGCTGCAGGAACGTCTTGTACCTCTCATTCAGCTCAGCGCGCTCCTCTGTGCGCTCCAGCTCAGCCTCAACGATCACCAGCTTACGGGCCACCTGCGCACACACACACACACACACACACACACACACACACACACAAGCCAGATTATGGGACAATTACATACTTGTACATATAGCCAATTTAAATGGGGGGAAAACATTTTCTACACATTAAATGAGACGAAATGATAACATAAAACAGAAACAAGACAAAAACGGAAAAAAGGCAAAACACAAAAACAAAAAAAAGACAAAAACAAAAGAAAAGCAATAAACCACAAGAAAACAAAGAACACAAAACAACAATAAAACAACAAAACAAGAAAAAAAACAGTTCAAAACAAAATCACAAAGAAAAAACATGAACAAACAAAAGGCAATACAAAAAAAATCCAAACCGAAAAATCAAACAAAAACAAGACAAAAGAAAAAGAAAAATAAAAAACAAAAGAAAAAGAAAAAAACAAAGAAAAAGAACAAAACAAAAACAAGCCAAGAAAAACAAATCAAAAACAAAAACCACAAAGCTATATTTGATCAGATTACAAAATGCAGCAAATCTTTTTTTATGCTTATGCTGAACTGCAAGCATCTGCTTGCTCACACTAAGTGTGAAAGGTCATGTGACTAGGCAGGAAGTAATTTGTTTCTTCTTCTTTTTTCCTGTGTGCGCGCATGTGTGGTTTGGTGGCTGAAGAAACCTGCCTCCTCGTATTTGCGGTCGGCCTCCTCAGCAATGTGTTTGGCCTCCTTGAGCTGGATCTCCTGGATCTCCATCTTCTCCTCATCCTTCAGAGCTCTGTTCTCAATGACCTTCATGCCTCTGGAAGGAGGAAGGAAGAAATGGAGTGAAAGAGGGAACAAAATCTCTCTATAGCATCACTATGACTCAATATGGATCAATAACTTGCTACAAATAACATTCAAAGCCGCCAACTTGTCTGCAGCTAAGCTCTGGGATCAAAGACACAGTTTTAGCTTCTAAACCCATGTTTTCTTGTATTATCACAACAGTCACTGTCAGAACAGATGAATGGGAGGGAAAAAGCACTTAACAGCAAGACCAGGTCTCGGTACAGAGTGGTTCTATGCAGGCGCTCTGGGCTGGAGACAGAGGGACTCTGTGTGTGCAAACAAAGGAAGGGAAACGCAGCCTAGTGCCTCTACAAATGGCTGTTTATTCAGGAGCCCACTGGTTCTACGCAAACAGCTCACGTCAGTTGTTTAGACCAAAAACAGCATCACAACTACAACTGACTGCAATGCCCTTGATTTTTCTGCTATGTGCAGAGGCATTTCAAGGGCTTTTTAAAACTTTCCAAAAAAATAAAAATAAAATCTTGTTGGTGCAATTAAAAAAAAAAGAAAAAAAAGAAAAGAAAAGAAAAAAAAACCCTATACATTTTCAATGTTTTATACTGTTTTTTAGTGTAAAATAATGCTTTAATTTTTTTTATAGCATTATAAATTGTTAAAAATAACACTTTATTGTTAAAATAAAAATTAAATGATATTGTTAGAACCCTGTAAATGAAAAGCAATAATAATAATAATAATAATAATAATAATAATAATAATAATGGTTGCCTAAACACAACTACGATTACAAACTACTCATGTAGGGTCGCTGTGCTGGTGATTAGCAAATTACATGGATTTCCCTCAGCGCACACAAACAGTCTTTATGCAGGGCACCAGATGTGCAGTGCAGGCTAGGAAGCGGCAGCATGTTGTAATTTCAGTAGCAACACATCGGCGGATCCGCACACAGTAACCACAGTCACTGCGAGAGGGGGAGGAACGGGGTGTGAACTTGCTCAACTGACTCGTTCTGCTTCAGTGAATCAAGCTGACGGTCCTACAGAGAATGCCACACTTGATTGCATTGTACTTCACAATACCACAGTATGCTATAGCACTGTACACATGTACTGCATGTACTAGGGCTTGGCAGCATGGACAAACTCATACAGGAAATGCATCGATAAAATGTTTGTTTATTTATTTATTTTATTCATTGATTGATTTTTTTTTTAAATAAGCATGAGATAATGAATATATTTGGACATTCCAGAGAATTAAATAAGTACTGAAAGGTCCTTCATTTGATTTTTTTCTATTTGTTTGTCACTTGGTTGCTCAAGATAAGATTAATTGAACTGTCGGTGCCAATAGCCTTATGGGCAGCGCCATTGCGCTTTGGCATCCCGAGTTCAAGTCCAGGCTCACAGAGCTTTCTCAAAACCACCCCGCCCCCTCTCTTCACTTCCTGTCTACAATACCATCCTTTCCTAATAAAAAGGCAAAAACGCCAAAAATAAATAAATAAAAAAAAAATTATAAATAATTTAAGTCTCACACATAAAGCAGTAATGTTTACTTGTGATTGATTAATTCCAGTGACTCAAATCATTTAAATCATATTAAATCATAATGAGATATTGCATTCATTTAGTTCAGTTAGTTTACAAACGAGAGCTTCACGTTTATTCAGTTCGCTCATCAGTGAGATGCAGTGTCCATTCGATTCATTTTGGTTTGCTCACAAGTGAGATATTCCATTGCGTTCATTTGGTTTCTTCACAAACGAAATACTGTGTTCATTCAATTAATTTATACTACGTTTAATCAGTTCGCACAAGAGAGATACCATTTGGTTCATTTACAAACAAGATTCTGCGTTCATTGTTACTAACGGGATACTGCATTAATTTAGTTTGTTCATAAAATACAGCATTAATTCAATTTTTTCATAAGCGAGATGCTGTCTTTATTCGGTTCGCTCACAAACATGTTAGCAAGTTCATTCGATTTAGATCATTCACAAACGAGACTGTGTTTAGTCAGTTCGTTCACATAGAAGATTCAGCATTATTTTCATTTGGTTCATTCACAAATGAGATACTGCATTCATTCGGTTTGTTCACAAACAATACTGTGTTTATTCAGTTCGTTAACAAGCAAGATGGTTTGAGCTATGATTATTTCACTACGTATGAGTTCTGTTAAGATACCATGTTCATTTGGTTCATTCGCAAATGAGATTCTGCGTTCATTCAGTTTGCGCACAAGATGTTGAGTGCAGCCGATTCATTCAGTAAAGAGCATATTTGTTCAGTAGGTCCAACCAATTAAATAGCCCTCAGCTCACACTTAAAATGTTATGCTATAGTCAGTCTTTGAAGGCAATAAAACCGTAAAATGAAAGTGAAAATGCCAATAAAAAGCGAACATGAATGACTCACATTTACAAAAACCTTGCTCATATCCACACAATTGTAAAGCAGGTTGTCAGTAGACTTTCTACCGCATTTCACTAGACAATGTACTACACCATTCTTTGTAATTGTAAAGTAAGTGTCAGTGTACTGTACTAACCTCTCGCTCTCATCGGCAGCCTTCTCAGCCTCCTCCAGCTTCTGCAGGGCAGTGGCCAAACGCTCCTGTGCGCGATCCAACTCCTCCTCAACCAGCTGGATACGTCTGTTCAGGGAAGCTACATCACCCTCAGCCTTGAAGAGCACAGAGGAACTGGTATAAAAGCAGCTCAGATCAGATGTTCACACACAATTCACATAGTGACACCTAAACCCCACAAATGCTGACGGCTCTCATTCATAGTAAAGAACTTGTCAGGCTTGTATTCGTAACCAGGTTTTGGCGACGGTGTAATTTGGTTATAAACGGCAGTACTAACTAGCTTCCATTAAGATCTACTGAGACTGAGCGATTTCTTCTGCTGTGGTCGCACACATCATATAGCACATAATGACAGCAACGCTAATGGATGAGACAGGACTAGGCCATCGGATCATTACCGGGCCTCTGGGACAACATTAATAGACGCTGGGAGGGAGTCCCAGTGGACCTACATGGATTACACTGTCAAAGAGGAAACAAACACATGACCAGTGGAGAACTACAGGCTGCTCCTGCTACCTGACAAACACACAAGCTGGATCATTTCTTTTGCTGACTGCAGGGAAACTCAATGCTGCTTTATGAAGCTTGGGCTTTGATGTAGCAAAATTTTGTTGTAGTAAAGCCTCCTACAGCAGTAGCTGTGTGTTCCTGGTGGACTGTGAACCAGAAGTGGGTCACAGCTCTGTTCTCACAATGCTAAATGCAATTAATACAACGCAACTGACTACATAATTCATGCATTGAAAAGCAGTGTTGGGGGTAACACATTACAAGTAATGTGCGTTACATAATCAGATTACTTTTTTTTTTTTTTAAATAACTAGTAAAGTAACGCATTACTTTTTAATTTACAAAAAAAAAAAAAAATCAGTTACTTTTTCAAAACGTATAATTTACAGCATTAAATGAGTGATAATTATTTTAATACACATAATATGAACATTATACCATATTTTTAAGAAAATAAGTTGTACTTGGTCAAAATTGCATTGTTGCGAAAAACTCAAATCGGTGTCACATTTTATTATTACATTCAGAAATAATGCAAAATATCAATCAATAAAACTAAACTTTTACAAACATTAAACTATTTTAGTTCTTCACTCTACAATAAATCCTTTATATTTCATGATATTCAGAAGAGGAATGAAAAGTATAAATTTGTGGAATTCAATTAAAAAAAAAAAAAATTACTGTAAATGCCAAGCCAAAACTAATTTAAAGTATGTATGTATGTATGTATGTATGTATGTATGTATGTATATATATATATATAAAAATAAAACTATCAGTGTGTAGGAAATACGCTGTACAAATAAAACTAGGGCTCACATAACTCTCTCGTTCGCCACAAATTGAGATGTGCACTTGTGAATTTTTTGCATGCTTGCTCTTAGTTGCATTATAAGTCACTAAGGAATGTAAATCGCTCAAATGATTAAAAATACGGTAACTGAAATGATACCTAAATGAATCAGAATCAAACAGAATCTGAAACGAATCAAATTTAATCTGAACATCTGTAGTGAAAGCAAGCCCTAATCAAACTCATCTGCCACATTAATTTTGTTCAACTTTTTAGACAATGTTGAGTCACCAATTTACATCCAACGTAAAATCTGCCCTATAAGACTGGCTTTTAACATATGCTAAATTAATTGACTTTTATATATTCCTAAGTATTTAAAATATGTAATATTATTACACCATCAAAATATAAGTGCATATTTATGTTTTTATAGCATGCATAACAAATAACCTCTGCTTAAGTCCCAGTCCAGCGATAAGCAAAGGCCTTCCACTAAAGGGAACTACCTTGGGCAAAGTGCATGTTATATTGTCAGCTGAGATATGAAAAACTAGAAAGCAACACAGATAACCCTGACAGCCAGCATTGAACTCCTACATTTTCTTAAAAGGCCCAGAGTCTCAAGCATGCTTGTTTAGTAAAGACTGAGAATAATTATTAATGCCATGCTTCTATAACAAACTAGAGGCATCACGGTTTATTTCAGCATGACTAAGGGGAGTCCTATTGTATGTGATAATGCAGACTGACCATATAAGGTAAAGTGCTAAAATGCTTCATGAGATGTCAACACACAGCCTGAAGCAGCAGCAGCACCTCCTATTCATTACCATAAAACCACTACAGCAGAGCCTGCATCAACAGTTCTGTCCACTCCAGGATCATTACCAAACTGCTGTAGGCTATTAGCCTAAAATGATTACACTAAGAGCCTCTGGTCCAACGTAAATTGTCATCAAACAAGGACCTATTCACAGCAGCACAACTTACTTAACTAACTGGATTATAACCAGACTCTCCAATTACGACTGTCAACAAGAGAACAGGCTGAAAACACAGGGATGTGTCAGAAATCTCAAAGTTTGGGGTGAAAACAACATTGTCTCTGTTGTTTAAACGTCCTGTTTCAAAACGTCCGATTCATTTCTGCGAATCGATTCTTTCGAACGGTTCCATTCAAAGAGTCGGTTCAAAACCGACTCACTGATTGTTAGACATCCAGACGTAATTGTCATCACAAAGTCTCTAACATCCAAATTCCTTTTTTTATTTTAAATAAAATTATTCTTAATTCAGTTTGCAGCCATAATTACGATTCAGCTCAAACTACAGAATAAATTTGCATTTAAAAGTAAACAAATTTAGCCCAAAATGTATTTTTAATCTCTCGGCTGAAAGTTTTTGCCATTAAAAAAAAAAAAAAAAAACTAATGTCATTTATTAAGACCGATTTTGTATGCTTGATATAATTTCAGACAGTTTACATTATCATCGTTTAGACCGTTCACAGCGTTTGTCAAATTCGTGAACTAATCAATCAGACCGATTAGATGAACCGGTTCAACTGATTCATTTTCAAGATTAGACTCAAATGAACGACTCGTTCGGAAACGAATCGGATATCATTATTCAGCACCTTTAAAAACTCTATTTACATGCGTCAGTTTATAATCACACTAGCAAACATTTAATTAGCGTCTCCTGTTTGTTGCAAGTAAGAAAAGAGAAGTTATTAAAAACCGGGCGTGATACAAATGTCGCAGTTTACGGGCGCGTATGGGGCGTCTGAGAAATTCCGCTACGTTAATTCCGCACACCAGCGCGCGCAATATTGTATCAGTTCCAGAGGCTACTGTTTAAATGAACGCACTCGCATCGGAACGCTTGGAATGCGCGCGACGTTACACTGCAGCGCGACGCATTTCAACACATGCACTTTATACTTTGTATCATTCTGCGTTCTTACTGCTTCTCTGGCTTTCCTCTCGAGCGCCAGTTCCCTCTGCAGTTTCTCCGTTCTCTCTTCAGCACCGTCCGCTTGCTCTTGCAACAGTTTTATTTTCCGTTTGACCGCTTCCAGCGATGTAGCCGCCATTCTTATTCTAAATAAGCACTAAAAGCGTCGTCTTTGAACGCGTTTCCTTAAGATGAGCGCAGCTCAGAGACGCTGCTGCCCCTGATCTGTGTGCGCGAAGACGCGGAGAAAGGGTTCAGTCACACCGGAAGTAACCATGTTTTCATAGGCGAGCCCCAAACGACGTCATTACCATGCTCTACTCGCTTTTCAGCGATCAGTATTTCCATGCGAGACATTTAAGAGGTGAACTGCAATGCATGTTTAATATGTTTCATGAAAAACACATTTTATCAATTCCTTTAAATAGTAGTTTATTTTAAAGATGTGCAAGATACATGTTTACATCCTGCACACCTGGATGCGTTAATCAGTAGCCTGATAACTGACTATACAGTGCTGGTGCTGAAACTGAGCTGCTAAATATGGATTGGCTTCAAGGGGCTTATTCTGGGCCTCCAATCTAGTTGTTTAGTCCTGTTGCGCCCTCTATAGGAATAATTACAGCATTGATCAGAGCTGACTGCTGTTGAATTTTTTTTCCTGGACAATTTGATATTGTATTATAAAGATTGTTTTATATTAATAAAATAATATTACATTATTATGATTATATTAATTTATTACTATTAAATTGTTAAAAAATATTCTATTACTATTATATTTATATAATGTATAATTTATTAACTTAATAATATTCTATTACTATTCTATATTTTAAACACACACACACACACACGCACACACATATACATGCTATTATATATATATATATATATATATATATATAACATGCTTCACAACTCCTTGTTCAAGCTCTTGTTCTGTCCAGGCTGGACTATTGCAATGCTCTCTTGGTAGGTCTTCCAGCCAGTTCTATCAAACTTTTACAATTAATCCAGAACGCGGCAGCAAGATTAATTTTTAATGAGCCAAAAAGAACACACATCACACCGCTGTTTATCAATTTGCACTGGCTGCCAATAGCGGCTCGCATAAAATTCAAGGCATTGATGTTTGTCTACAAAACCACCTCTGGCTCGGCACCCCTTTACCTAAATTCATTACTTCAGACTTATGTGCCCTCTAGAAGCTTGCATTTGCAATTGAACGTCACTTTATTGTGCGAGGCACAAAATCACTTTCACAGACTTTTACATTAAATGTTCCCACCTGGTGGAATGACCTGCCATCTTCAAGAAACGGCTAAAAACACATCTCTTCCATCTTTATTTGACCCTGTAACTCTAGCACTCTCTATTCTAATTCTATTCTTAAAAAAAAAATAAAATAAATAAATTGTCCCTTTTAGACTTGCACTCTATTCATTTACTGCTTGTTCTCTTTAAAAAAAACTAACACTAGCTTTTCTAATCTTTTTGTATTCTATCTGTTTCTTTTTATTTATTATACAATTAACAAAAACAAAAAAGGCCTCTAACACTAGCTTGCTCTATTCTTTTTCTATTCTATCTGTTTTCTTTTTATTTATTATATAATTAAAAAAAAACCTTGCTACATGTGTACTGCGTTAAGCTAACTGAGACTTGTTTTAGCATTTGCATATTATTGCTCTTTTGTTGAGTCACTTTAAGTCGCTTTGCATAAAAGCGTCTGCTAAATGACTAAATGTAATGTAAATATTATAATATAATTTTTTATATATTTAACATTTATTTATAATATTTAATAATTAATATTTTATTACTATTATATTAACATAATTGATCAACATTAACCAATAATATTTTTATTACTATTATATTAACATATTACTATTATATTAATGTTAAAAAAATATTATAATTTGAAATTGAAATACAACCTATTTTTGCGCCCTTATTGTAGTTCTGTTGATGCACACGAGGGGGAGTCCAAATGTCCACTTTTCAAGACCATACTACAAAGATCTATTATTTTAACACAACAAAACTGAGTGAGAATCAGTTTCTACTCACATATGTTCTTTTAACTCATTTATTTTTATTTTAAATATCTCTCAATTATTGAATAACTCATGACGAATCAATAAAACGCAAAACGACTTAAGTTCAAATAATTCTGAAGCTATGGTCAGAGGACTATATCTTGTATCATGCATGCAAAGCTATGCAAATACTTGTCAAGACTTTGGATCATCTCATGCAGTTCTCAGAATACAGTTTAGTCTTAAAAGAATCAATGGCAGTTATAAAAGAAAGACTTTCAGTCGATGAGTCTTTCTCAAGGGCAGAGCCCAAGGAGTGGGTCTGAGTCTTGACCATATAAAGCACTAGGCTAAATATAACAGCCTGCCTGCTCACTCTCTTCTGTCTTGAAATGCGCGTCTTGTAATTTAAAATCGCGAATTGTGTATTTATATTTGCATATCTATACTAATACACCATGTTTGATCAGATATATGTGGATTGTGTTTATGCCATAGGCGACTTTTTGGCCATATAGTTCGTGACACTTTATTTTGACGTCTGAGGGAAAAAAAAGAGCAACCTGGGTCCGAAAGCAATATTCACAACCATCCTCAAATATGAAAACAGACTCTTATCTGTAAATAATACAGGTGTGGCATGCCAAAAGTGTCAGGAAAAGATGCGTGAAGGCGGTGATGCTCCATATAGCTACTCACATCTGCGGCTTTCTTCTCAGCCAGCTCCAGTTTCTCCTGTGCATCTTTAAGAGCCTCAGAATATTTGTCGAGCTCATCCTCAGTGCCCTTCAGCTTCTTCTGCAGTGCTAGGAGGTCATCCTCAAGCTGCGCGTGTTTGAGTGATTGATTGACAGCAGTGAAGAGAGGGAAGCAGAGTGCGCGCGTGGTGTGGCGGGCCAAGACACCAACAGAGAAAGAGACGGGAAGAAAGAAAAGTTAGGGAGATTCAGACAGGAACACACAGGAAAATACCTTGGTGGCGACCTCCTCGGCGCTCAGGAGCTTCTCCTCGACGCTCTGGTACTCCTCAAGCACTTTATCACGCTCGTCCTCAGTTACGCGCAACCTCTTTTCCAACTGAATTAGTTCGTCTTCTAACTACACATGCATAAATGACAGTTTCCATAAGAAATGAGGTAAACTGTTATTAGAAATGTCACTAAACATGTCTACTTTAAACATGCTGTTTAACCCCACTCTAAAAAATGCTGGGTTGTTTCAACCCAATTTTGGGTCAAATATGGACTAACTCAACTTTTGGGTTAAAAATTTAATGTAAAAATTTAACCCAGCAGCTGGGTTAGTCCATATTTGACCCAAAATTGGGTTAAAACAACCCAGCATTTTTTAGAGTGTGGTCTCGGAGACCATTTTTAATAGCTCAAAAATATACTTAACATGCATTTTATTTGCATTTGTTTGATTGTTTACAGTGTGCTTTGTTGGGATCATGCTTCTTAAAAGTTTGTGTACTTCATGATACCACAAAGGGTTAAAGCATCAATAGTAGGCTACTATAATTTGGTCAGAAGAATATTTGAAGGGAAAACACTAGGTCTTAATTTTGAAATTAGGCTACTACAGTCACAGTGTTAAAAAAGTGAATACTTCAGTTTAAGTAGCCTAATCCAAAAATTAGGCTACAACCTACTGTCATTATCTTATTTAACAATTTTAAATGGTTGATGATGAAAATATAGTTGAAACACTGAAAACTAATAAAATCGAGTAGAAGTTACAGAAATAGGCTATTATTCGACAGTAAGGCTAGTTAATCCTGTATCAAGGGAACATTAAGGGTTAATGAATTAAATTTGACATGTTTCTGCATTAGATGTGTGACAATAAAAGGGCATTGAAAAAAAAGAAAAAGAGCATTAATTGACAATGAAAAGTTTAATTCTCGTACTCGTTACTTTTACCCTTCTTCTGTCACTATAAATCCACTCAGGCGCAGTAATAATCCATTTATCAAGTAGCTCGTGGGAACGGCGCGTGCGCGTTATGGATAACTTTTAAAAGTCCTTATAAACACCGCAGACCTGTTTGCTCCTGTCCTCCGCTGCCTTTTTGTCTCCCTCAGCCTGCTCAGCTCTGTCCAAGGCGTTCTCCTTGTCAAGCTTGAGCATTTGCATCTTCTTCTTAATGGCATCCATGGCTGCTTATGGGTTGCTCGGCTGCAACAGAGAAATGTCCAGAGGAGCGAGGGTCAGAAGCGCTTGGGACTGAACGCAGAGCTGGAGTGCGAGCGCCCGCTCCTGTGCGCGCTCTCAAATACGCACTTTCACGGGAGGGGTGACTGAATTCCTCTGGACATTCAATACTTTTTTGGAAACAGCCGCATTGGGCTGCTTCTCCATGCCCCGTGTCTTTTTTTATGGATCTGAGAAGCGATTCGCTGCTGCTCGACATTTGACCGTTTATATGCCTATATAAGGCGTTTGATGGGCAAGGCGAACTCCTCAAGACGTCTTCACACATACTGAGCGCGACGGAACGCAGACGGGGGTCTCTAGAAGAGTTTTCGACGTGACGCACTGTCATCAAAACGCAACGCTTATGGAAGGAGATGCTTATAAAAAATCAGCTCCTTCTTTTATAAAAAAAAAAAAAAAAACATAAATTATATTTTCCTTTGATTTAATCCAGGGAAAGGTGTATATTTGTGGGATCCTGAGGTGATATCATTATATATTTTTTTTTTTGGAGAGAGAGGCAATATTTGAAATATTCAACATCATTTATATACTGTATATAAATAACTGCTGTCAAACGCATCCAGAATAAAAGTATTTGTTTACATAATATATGTATGTTTACTGTGTTTATTTATTTTGTAGCCTATATATAAATACACACATACAGTATATATTTTGAAAATATTTACATATATATACATTTTATATTATTATATATAAATATATTTAATATATAAACATAACATATTTTTCTTAAATCTATACATGCATGTGTCTGTTTTTATATAGGCTATACATAATAAATATACACAGTACACACATATATTATGTAAACAAAAACTTTTATTTTGGATGCGATTAATCATGATTAATCGTTTGACAGCACTAATACACACACACACACACACACACACACACACACACACACACACACACACACACACACACACACACACACACACACACAGTACACAGAGCTGGGTAGTAACTGATTACATGTAAACTGGATTACGTAATCAGATTCCAAAAATTAAGTACTTGTAATTAGATTAAATTACATTTTAAAATACTCATAATCAGACTACAGTTACTTTTTTTTAGCAATACATTATTAATAATTTATTGATTGTCCCTAATTCCCCTTTTTCATCTTTTAAAAGTTAATTTCTAAAATAGTCTACTGTTTATATACACTCAGAAAGTCTTCCAGTTTTGAGGTTATTCACCTAATAATAATAATATATTATGATTAGTCAGGCGGATACACTGCATTTGACCACTGATTTATAAAAATAATTTCAGGTTTATGAATGGTTTCAACATTGCATCAAGTACTGATGAACACATTAAGTTTTATTTGAATAACGTTATTTAACCACATGATTTTAATTTCACATTTTTATAATTTAATTAACTGTTAGCTTTTCATTAAACTCTCAAACACCCTGCAGTTCCTTTATGAACCCCAGTTTGAGAAACCTTGATGTAATATAATGTTTAATGCACTTCATGTTGTTAATTACAACAAATGTAATATAGGCTATTTTCTTACTGTTTTTTTTATATCAATATGGTACAAGATTATCCTATTTAAATCGACGTGATAAGCAAGTTAGGTCAAAAGTAATCTAAAAGTAATCAGAACGTAGTCTGATTATATTACCTAAAATATGTAATGTAATGGATTACGTTACTAACTACAATTTTTAGCATGTAATTTGGAATCAGTAACGGACTACAATTTGAGAGTAATCTACCCAGCTCTATATATAGATAGACAGACAGACAGATAGATAGATAGATAGATAGATAGATGAAAAACACATACACATCCATACATAAAAAAAATAAAATAATTAACCAGGCCTGAAAGTCTCCTAAAAAAGTTTCGAAAATAAATAATTCATTATAGTATTTTTTTTGCAATTAAAAATAATATATTTTATGGAATTTATTGTAATAAATAATAATTTATAATAAAATTTTTAACTTCCGTGGCATTTTTGTCACTTTCAATGCAATTTTGTGACCCTGATGACCTGAGGTTACTCCATCGGTATTGTCCTAAATAAGTTATTTGGGATAAAAGATCCATCAACCTCACAGAAAAGTGCTGAATCAAGAGTCAACCGATGACAGAATAACTTAAACTCTTATATTTCTGGACACTTTTAGACTCATGATAACTCATCATCAGTCTGGTCTGAGCCTTATCAGACCTCAAACGTGCCTTTGTTTCAACATTTCTACGCGATAAGAATTAACAAAAACATTGCATGGGTTTATAATGTCATCAACAACCTCAGCAATGTGCCTTTATGCAGCCCATGATAGATGCAAGAGGAGCTTCAGTTTGTTTCTTTGGGATATTGAGCACACTGAATACTTTGTTATCCTTCAGTCTGCCCTTCTCCAAGCTTCTCAGAGTATTTTTAGGGCTGTCTTAATGCCCGAGCACCTGGCCCAGTCTGTAAATTACAAATTTCAAAACACTTAGACAAGTGGTCAAACATAATGTGATAATTCCCTAAAATAACCCCAGTCTTATAATACCCAGTTGTCTTGCACTATTTCTGTTCTCTTGTAATTATATTAAATAGCTCAAAGTGTCACGGTGCACACAAGTGAAGCAAGGAGATGAGAGGTAAACTTCAAAATAACAGTCTTTAATCCAAAAACAGGGTAACACAAGGCAGGGAGAGACTCACAGGACAGGACATCGACGTTAACACCAGACACTAGACTCAGGGAAACACAGGGCTTAGATAATCAAACTAAACGAGATAATTAATAAACACAGCTGGTACCAAATGAA
This sequence comes from Spinibarbus caldwelli, assembly GCA_039654775.1. Taxonomy (NCBI): domain Eukaryota; kingdom Metazoa; phylum Chordata; class Actinopteri; order Cypriniformes; family Cyprinidae; genus Spinibarbus; species Spinibarbus caldwelli. The sequence continues at coordinate 18,509,045 of CM077264.1, read as the reverse complement.
CTAATAAAGACAGGAACAGAAAAATAACCAAATATGGGCATACAAGAGGGAAAACTAAGTCAAGGGGAGCATGAGACAGAAAACCACAAGACAAGACAGGACACAGGTCTAACACAAAGCAGTTCGGTTGTTTTTGAAACTCCATTTTCATTAAAGGTTTCTTGCTTGCATGCATTCAGCCCCCAAATGTCATTATTGTATATTGAAAATAAATAAATAAATAAAAATTATAATAATTACAAAGAAACAAGTAGCCGATTAAAAGTACAATTTTAAAGCAGAAAGAATGAAATAGTATTAAAAACAATTCTCCAATAAGCTTTATTTACAACTTTGAAAAACTTTTTTACAGTGTAATGAGCATTGCACTTCAGTAATGAAATGAGTAATGAGTTTAATTGTCTTTAAAATAATGCAAAAAATCATAATAGTCCTTAATTCATTATTAATACAATTTTTTTCTGCTCATTTTCATCACACAGTTATAATGACAATGACAAATTATATGAGAATGCAATTCACAGATGACTGTTATCTTATGTTTATGACAGACAGAGCCCTATTTTGCACGTCATTTCCTGTTATTGCAACGCAAGAGCTTTAACAAACTTTCAGTTTTTTCCAAGGCTTGTGGTGAAAAGCTGGATTCAATGCAGCTGATATAAACAAGCCCCAAAGAACTATGGGTAAATATTTTTATTAAACACATAATAACATAAATACCTCTGAGGCCTGCAACAGTCAAAGCATTCAAGCCAATTTGGGAATTTCTTTGGGTATCATTAAAAGGAGCGTTAGACAATATTATATTTTGGAAAACAATATCTGAGAAGATTAAAATTAAATGCAGTCCTCTAAAGACATTATTTGAAAATATTTCCCACCATCTGGTTAGTCGTTTGGTAAGTAACTCATTGAGACAGACTAAAATGGTTTCCTCATACTTTTCCCACTAGAAAAAAAAAGTTTCTGACAATGTGAACTGATACTTGGCTTTGTTCAACTCTTTATTAAACACTGTTTATATGAGGATCATTTTGGATTAATCCACAATCCCTCACAGTACAAATTTATAGTGACAGGCTGGGTAGAGATGAGAGAGGAAGTGTTCTCTGAGACCTTTTAATATTCAGCTTTCTCCGGTCCAACTAATACAAATCAAACCTTTTATATTTGAAGAAATACGCTTGAATGGAAAAAACTGATGGACATGATTATCTTATTGTTTCTCCCATCTGTTCCAGCATATAAAGACTAACAAGTACCAGGGATGATAAGTATAGCTGAGGTTGCTGTGGAAAGGATATTGTTTATGTCTTCTTGTTGTTCTTTCTCCTCTGGGTTTCTGACGGTTTATCATCTCTGGTGATCTTGTACCGTAACAAACCATGGTTTTATGAGGTCCCTTCATGCTAGGGATCTGCGCTGGCATCAGATGCATGTTTATCTAAATCTGTGGACCCTTGGGATGTGACCTCAACTGTGGAACACTGTCCTTTCCCAAAGAGAAAGCAAGTACTTTAAAATACACAGTGGAGAAAAATGGACAACTGTGTTATAACTGTATTAAAACTGATATGTAAATAGAACATTATAGAAAGCATTAAAGCAAAATTGTCATGATAAAATTTCTTTTATAGAAAAAATGCATTAAAGGGCACCAAATATGCCCCTTTTTACAATATGTAATATAAGCCTCGTGTCCCCAGAATGTGTCTGTGAAGTTTCAGCTCAAAGTACCCCACAGATCATTTATTATATAATTTTGAAAATGCCTATTTTGAGTGGAAGCAGAAACACCTGTTTTAGTGCATGTCTCTTTAAATGCAAATGAGCTGCTGCTCACATGTTTATTAGATTGGTGTATTAAGTGACAGCAGCACAATATACAGTAGCTACTACTGTCCATGCTGTTAATTTGACCCAAACAACAAAATAAATACAGAAAATCACTCACTGCTCTTGACTGAATAACTTCTATAGCTTTAATAAGAAGGCATTTCTTACTTGAATGCTGCATTTAAATGCACTAGCGTGAAAATAAACATGGAAGATTGTGTGTGTTTCACTCAGGGTGGGGTCTCTGCTAATACAGCAGTGTCCGTCAACAGTCGTGGGCGGGGCCTGTAAAATTTGACATCACATTTGACAGATTCTGTGAACGGCTTGTTCTGAAACACTGCTTATGATTTATGGGGATTAAAAAAAAAGGAACGGGTGGATTTTTATCATTATAGGGTGGTTGTGTACACACACTTCCAACACACATTTATGTTCAAACAACATGTAAAAGGGAATTTTGCATAATAGGTGCCTTTTACCATACATTAACATTTGTCATTCACGATGTCTAAATTTATCAGATTCATGCTTCAAAGACCACAGTATCTTAGGTACTCCTCAAGGCTCTACTAATGACTGTCTGGAAGCTTCTGAGGGGAGGTCGCACTTCCCATGTCTACTGAGGATTTTGGAATGAAAGGCAAAGGAAACCAGAGAAGCTGACAAGAACAAGAGTCCTTCTGCACATACTTACATATAGAACTCAACATTAAATGTTATGATGTATTTTAAGCCGTTGACCAAATGAGAAAATATGACTATTACTATATGCAGGGCTTATGATTTGAAGCATTTGTGTTATGGATATTGTGTTATGTGGCTAAATATAAAGATGCAATATTACTTTTCTAAGTAACTTCTGCCTGGTGGGTATTAAGGGGGGAACGAGGGACTAAGCTAAATTATAATGGTCTGGTAATCACTCACAAAAAGTTTCCACTGCAGGAACTAAGGACTTCGGGCTGGTACTCAGTGTGTTTCCACGGCAGGAACCAAGATCTAAATGAAGTTCCAGGTAAAAATTTGCCCCTGCTCACGAGGTAGTACTTTTTCAAAGGTCCGGAACTTTTGGGGGTTGGACTTGGGCGCTGAACATGCTGATTGGTTGAGTTCACGCAGCGTTGTAATTCAACCACCGTTTATTTGCATAATTTTTTTTTTTTTAAATATTACTGTTATTGTGTCATGAAATGTAGTATTTCAGGTGAGAATGTAGTTGTTTAAAATTCAAATCTGCGGTTTATTTATAAAGACAGAGCCTATTTGAAAATGTGCTTCGCCGATTTCAGAGACGTGAGCTCCAGGAGATCAGGGGTCGCTCAGTGCTCATGTATCCCACTGAGAGCAGCCTCAACTTGACTAGTCCTTCTGACATTTGCCGCTGGCTCTGATGTCTCTGTAGTGGTTAAACATGAGATATAATTCATTTTGGGTAAATCTGACAGGTAATCTTTGGTCTTTATTCTGTTATTCTATTATTCTATTAATCTATTAAATATGTTAAAATGAAAGTGAAAAGAGGCAATGCTGTTTGATATATTTCTTTTCATTGTAATGTATGTACATTCCCTGCACTACATTTCTGTGGCTATTAATATAATTAAATGAAAACGAAAAGAGGCAGTGGTGTTTGATATCATATTTCGTCTTATTGTAAATACAGTGAGGAAAATTGCAGCAGCCAAGGCGAGCTGACTGACGTTATCAAGTACGCTGCTGTTTTCAGAATTACTGGACTTGCATCGTCCCGTTCCCAGGAGTTCACACTCCCGAGTCGAACTTGCGAAGTCCGAACTACCGAGGATTCAAGTTCGAAATTTGTGTACTTGGTATTGAGAAACAGCCTTGGACTGGGAGGAGCAGATGCGCATAGTCCTATGTCACTAGACTATTTGCCTAATCTTCACTGTTCCATGACCACGATGGAAACGCAGACAGCAACAGGTCTAGGGGAAAAAGTTCCTGGGACAAAAGCGGCTAATAAGGTAGTGCACACCTAGGAACTGCCCAGCAATGACCTAATAACCACCCAGAACACCCTTGTGACCTCTAAACAGTTGGCAAATAATGCCTTGGCAGCCACCAAGAACACTTTAGCAACCACCTACACTGAGTCTGAAATTGAATACTTCCATACTATATGTGCAAAACAGTACAGCAAAAGAGTAGTGGGCCTATGCCCGAATTCATACTATTCAAAAAAATAAAAAATAAAAAAGTAGGCGTAAAGTACCCGGATGACGGACTACTTCAACCAAGATCCTGAAGTGTGGATTCGATGGAAATGCTTAATATGTATCTTTAATGTATTGCATCGTTGGCTATGCATCAAGATATTTATCACATCGGCAACAGTTATGGAGATGCACATCCCTAACGTACAGATTTCATTCATATTACCCATATTCATACTATATAGAACTTTTAACGGTCGCAACGTAAGCTCAATTTCAAATGTACTAACTATTCATACAGTATGCTATTTCGGACACATCGCTAGTACCTGTCTAGTAATGCCCTAGCAATCACCTGAAAAGGTCCCAGTAAAACCTAGTATCCGCCTATTAACCAAGCCAAGCAACCGCCAATCAACGACAACTTTAAGGAACACTGTGTGTCAACCACCAAGAATATGCTAACAGCTGTCTAGCAACTACTCAGTACAGTACCCTCAGTACCCACCTAGCAGTAACCTAGAAACCACCCAGAAAATCCTAGCAAGCACCTAGTAACCACTCAGAACATCATTATAGGACCCTGGGAACAACTCACATCACCCAGATATTCTGGTGGTGATTTTTGCATGGGCAAGTACCACTCACATTTTCTTCTGAAAATGCTAAAATGTAGCTGTTTACACCAAGAAATGGGCTCATATGAATAAAAGGTATCCAAAACTCCCAGAAGTCTCACTAAACTTAATCCGCACACAGTCACATGACCCTCACTTTATCTCTGTTTCTTTCCTGTGGCAGGAAGCAGCCAAAGCTCCCCAGAGAATTCATTCTCAATGACAAACTGGACTTTCTGAGTCTCTCAGGAGTCTCTCGCCTCTCTGATACCATCTGAGGAGCTCTGGGAAACTGCAGTGTATATATAGAGAGGATTAACCAGTAAATTCATTCCGGACAGCAAATGGAAAGGGGGGGGTGGGGGGGTGAGTGGCAGAGGTGCAACTCGACCCCACCGCAACTTGAGTACCCAACACACATATCAAGGGGGTGATGACATACACGCGTACACTTGCTTCCACTCGGTCATGCCAGTGAAATCAAACCCTGCGATAGTTATCACTGGAGGAATGACCAGACACATGTGCATTTAATAACAAGCTCATGTGTCGCTTACACTAAGGTTTCACCAACTCTATCTGAATTAGTATACAACATACTGTATATGACATAAACAGCTAGTTTAGCCAAAAATTACAGTTCTGTCAGCATCTACTCACTCTCATATCATTGGAAACCCATACGATTTTCCTTTTCCCGTGGAAAACAAATGAAGTTATTTAGAGAAATGTCCAAGCTGCTCTTTTCCATGTCTTTTCATTTGACTTTGAATATAATAGGAGTATTTCTATGGTACTTTTTGCATGGAGAAGAGCAGCTTTACTTACATAACATATCGAAACATATGAGACGGGAAACAGAAGAGAATTTTCATTTTTGTGGGAATATTAATATTGAGAAAATTATTAAAGAAAAATCAAGATGTCATGGGAAAAACAAGATATCACTGCAACAAAGAATTTTTTACAATTACTTACTTTGGCCACAATTAAAATAAATTAAATGAGAAATAATTAGTTCAGTGTGGCCACGAACTACAAGAAGTTAACTAATGAAACATGGCCACAAATGAATAAGTCATGGAAACAAATTCTAAAGTAATATCTATGTTATCTATTTTTCCCACTATGTCATATGCAGGGCACACTGTCTGAAAATACTTTATTATGATTGGGCGGTTGCATCTTTCTGTCTGAAATGCTTGATTTTGATTGGTCGGTTGAAATATTACAGTATATATATAATGACCATTGTCTCAGGTAACCAAATGCCTACATAACAGTAGTTTCTTGCATAACTTTGTGTTCTTTCTTATATCAATTTCTTTATTATTATTTTTTTTAGTAAATAAAGCCGCATAAATAGGATACACTCTTAAAAATAAAGATACTTTATTGGCATTGATGTTTCCATGATGAAACTTTAACATCCATGGAGCCTTTTAAATGCACAAATGCAGTTTATTGAAACAAACGGTTCTTTTAAGAACTTTACACTGAAAGGTTCTATGAAGATCCAAAAAATAGCTTCTTCTTTGGCATCACTGTGAAAACCTTTAAAAGTGTAATGTAGTCATGATGGCAAAATAAACAGTTTCAGGGTGATAAAAGACCACTTCACTTTGGGACCTGATCTGTCAGGGTATGTTTTGTAATAATGACCCTACAAACTCATCACAGCAGAAATCAAACAAATTCCTGCAACACAAAAACCAACAGGCCAATCAAACCACATGAGGCTGTAAGACTCACACAGATGGACATGAGGAGAGAGGCGAGCTAGATCGCTTTATGGGCTGTGTACTTAATAAACCCTGGCATACGGGGTCTCAAGTTTGGATTGTTGGTACCCATTAAAGAGATGTGCAGCATTCCGCTGCCGCAAGCTGTTTGAGAGAGATCGGAGCTGAGCTGGTCTTTCAGGAGGGACGGGAGAAATGCCTGGCGGGCTCGGACAGATTTTCGCCCTGAGCGCCAATACATGTCTACTGTAAAGCCCAATTTATACTTCTGCGTCGAACCTACGCTGTAGCTATGCCATAGCTCTGTGTACACCGTAGCCTGACGTGCACCTCTCCAAAATTCTAACAGCGCATCAATTCTACGCCGAATGCAAACACTGTGATTGTGATTTAATGTTACACCTTCTTCTTTAAAATAAAACAAAGCAAAGAACAAGTGTCTTATCATTTATTATACTACATAGCTTTATACATCACTAGTTGTCCGCAACAAACAATGTTGATCTGCTGTGGAGATTGAAAGAATGCCATCTTCTCCTGTTCCGTTGTTGTCTCCTTTTTGTAGTTTTAAATAATGATTTAATGATTTGATATTTAACCTTGGCCAAGACAGAGATGAGGACGGATAGGGGCGGATTCTTTTATTATTTGGCACTGATTTGAAACTGCTTCTGAACTCTGTGAGGAGTCTCACTGTCTGGAGTCCATATACTACAGCAGCATTCTAGTAGAAAGTACTTTTATTATAATCCAAGCTCCTAGCTATTCTATGTATTTCCTCACTGCAATCTAAAGTAGAGAATTGTGCTGAATTTGAATAAAATGTAGGTTTTGTGGTTTGCGTGGTGGTATTCAAGTTGGCATGCCATCCAGGGGTGCGTTTCCTAAAAGCATGTTAGCCAACTGTGGTCACAAGTTCCATTGTTACCAACATAGTTCAACTATTTGGTGTTTCCCAAAACTATAGTTCAAATGAACATTCGCAATCAACATTGCAAACTTACATAGTTGGAACTACAGCTCTTGACCTGTGGTTAGAAGCATAGTTTCTTGTTAATATGATATTTGGACTTGCATATAGATCATGCTTTTGTGCACAATAAGCAAGCTAATATGCAGTACACTATAGACTGTATCTTTCATTTATTTTAAATATATGTACATTCAATATATATTTTAGCTTGTCCTCAATAAATACCATTTTTGAAGAGTCTGCATATGCATAAATGCATAAGGGAACCACAGATTATGATGTAAGATGTGTCAAACATCAAATACAACAAAAGGACAGAGAACAAAAATAGTGAAGTAGTCCTCAGGTGCCATGTACAGCAGCATCTCAGAGATCTCGAATTGATTAATTAGTAGAGGTTATTACTCCACTGTCTGTGCATGACGTAATTAACAGCAGTCATATACTGTCAACCCAATGAGGTTCAAATGATAGATGTGTGACCATATCTCTGCAGTTTCGGGAAACGGTAGTGATTAGTTGGATAGTTGTCCAACACTGCATTATAATGGTGTTTAATCAGCAGATATTTGGTATGTGCAGTGCAGTTCAGTTGGATAACGTGTTTCAGACATATCTGGAGTGTTTGGCTTCACATATGAAAGCAGTAAATGGGATACGACAACATAATCACATTGTAGGTTTAGTTCACTCCAGAATTAAAATTTCCTGATAATTTGCTCACCCCCATGTCATCCAATATGTTCATGTCTTTCTTTCTTCAGTCTAAAAGAAATAAAGGTTTCTGAGGAAAACATTCCAGGATTTTTCTCCATATAGTGGACTTCAATGGGGACCAGCTTCAAAGGGCTCTACACGATCCCAGCCGAGGAATAAGGGTCTTATCTAGCGAAACGATCTGGCATTTTCTAAAAAAAACAAAAAAAACAATATATATATACATACATACAAATTTATATACTTTTTAATCACAAACGCTCGTCTTGTACATAACTATTATGGGAGAAACTGTTCTGCCAAGAGAAGTTAGTTTGAAAAAACATGACACCAAAAATGCCCTTCTCTTCCTATAAGCACAATGGAATTATCATGGCTTTCATTCTGCCCTTCATTGGGATGTGGCAAGACAGTATTTTCACATGAACAGCCTTCAAATTACAAAGCAGCCAGTCACTCTGGGACCCTACATATCTCCTCCACTCATTTTGAGTTGTTGGCCAAATTGTTATCTGTCAGCAAAGCAACTCCCTGGTCATAAAAATGGAGAGGAAAATAAGCAGACAAACTCCTCTGCATTTCACGTCATTCATGATAATGTGAAAAACAAGCAGCTTTGGCAGTGGAATGTGATTCATTTGAGGGCTTTCTTTTTTCTTGTTTGAAAGTCTGTTTGATGCGGGTGGCAGCCATAATGGTTGAATAGTTGCGGGCTAGTGAGGGTTCCTCCCTAAGAAGTGTTTGTTTGTGTTCCACTAACACAGCTGGAAAAAACTCAGAGCCGTATCTCATGCTAGACAGACCACCATCATATAATCAAAAAGGTGAATTCACATGAGACAAGAGTTGACAGCAATTATTCTCCTCCAGATGTTCAGTAGATCCATTTCCACTCGAAAATGAATGGAAAAACAAGTTAAAAAGACTAAAAATCAAATACTGCTTCTCAGTCAACAAACCTTCTAGCTATGAAATCAGCATCGAAATCCAGTACTCCAGTGTTGAACACTTGGACACTGTTGGGAAGGAGTCAACAAAGCACTTACTGGCAGTTTGCTTTACTTTGCATCCTCAAGATAAGAGATTCCATAACTGCATCAGGGCCGAATGGAGATCAGGAGTTCTCTGCACTGATGAGCCTCATTTAGGAGGTTCACTGGTACAATGTTTTCAAGCTGTTCTGGTGACAAACTCCACTAAACTAAGGTATGTAGAAGGACTATCTATCTAGTCTCAATAGCATAACATTCAGGTCTGAAGTCAGTTGCTTTGGACAGCTTGATTGCGAAATTGACATTGAGGCAATTTAGCATGTGTGTTAGTGCACGTAGCGGTGAAATTGACAGAACTCCATCAATATTTGCCCATTTTTTCCATTCCTGGATGTCAGTAGGTGAAAACTTTCCACGGGAGCAGTAGCAGATCTTCCCATATATGGAACTGGGTGCTGAGTGCTGACACGATGAGCTCCGTTGTTGAGTTTACAGCTTCCTAAATAGTTTTGTTTCCATTTCACTGAGCTATAAAACCTCTGGGTATGTGCTCCTCTTCATTACTGACCATGTGTCATGTTCAACTCTCCCAGTCGGGACAAATCAATTAGGGCTAAATGAGGAGACTAGACGGTTTACCTGAGGATACATGCACTTCTGAAGTAGCTCTTTGGCCTGTCTGTTGCAAAACGTAGTGTGCTGCCTACTTTAACTCTATTCTAAGGCATCATCTGGCATAAAAGATGCTCCAAAAGGTACAGGTAGGTAAAAAACATCACCCGAATGCATTGCAATGAGCTTAGAGAATTTTTTAAGATGACGAACAAGCCAAATGAATTTACATTAGCATTAGATATTAGAGCTAACACATTAATTTAGCAAAATGCTAGCACCAGACTCTATGGGAATATATTGTTAATTCTCCAGTAGGCTTACCATGAAGAGCGTTATTTGTATGCATTACACATTAGCGCTATCTGCAAACTTTATTAGAATATATTGTTGATTTGATTTCCCTCTGTACTTATCGTTAAGAGTGCTATTTGTATGCGTTAACACATTAACTTAGCTACATGCTAACACCAAACTATATTGGAAGATTTTGTTGATTCTTCCTTGCCATAATCGTCTGTGCTATTTGTGTACGCATTACACTTTAGCAACATGCTAACACCATTGGAATGTATTGTTGATTTTACTTTAGACTTTCCATGAAGAGTGATATTTGTACACATTAACATTAACGTGTTAATTAACATTAACACATTAACATTAGCTACATGCTATCACACCAAACTCTATTAGAATATATTGTTGATTCTCCTGTGCATTTATCGTTAAGAACACTATCTGTACACATTTGCATATTAAAATTAACACATTAACTTTAGCTATGATAACACAAAACTCTATTGGAATAGAATCTAACATTCTCATTGTGGAAAGTGCTATATTTGTGTTAGCACTGCACTTTAGCTATAACACATTAGCTTAGCAATATGCTAACATCAAACTCTATTGGAATATATTGTTGAATCTCCTGTGCACTTATTATAAAGCAAGTTATTTGTACACTTTACATATTAGCACTAAGACATTAACTTAGCAACATGGTAACACAAAACTGTTGGAATATCATATGCTATCTGTACGCATTACACTTTAGCTTATCAACATGCTAATATCAGACTGTATTGGAATATACCATTTCTCTTGTGCACTTAACGTAAAGAGTGCAATTTGTGTACCCATTACACTATAACACATTAGCTTACCAACATGAAAAGGCCAAGATGAAAATATATTGACTCCATGAACTTTGTCTGTTGGTTTGTGACATTAGACACTTGCATGGGAAGCCTCGGGCATTCCTGGTTTTGAGTGAGTAAAACACACTCACTTGGACACACACAGACAAAATGTTAAGGGTGACTCTGCGTCACAACTGCAAGTTGTTTTGAGTGAGACATACCAAAGAAACCCACACCTCTTGACAAGCTGTCCGCTCACCCCAGATCAGGCCCTCGTGACCCTATCAGTATTTGTTCAGATGTTGTGACTGTTCTCATGTCAGTCTTGGTGGGGGGTTCACACTTCCTGTCTGAGAGCTGGAAGAAATGGGAGAGAGGCCAAGATCAGTCAGAAGAATTCATCTAAGATCAACTCTTCTGCTGACTGTACTGAACTTAGTCATAAAATCTGATGCTGAGCTTTTGATGTTTTATGAAAACTGGCATGGGATGTTAACAGACAGCAGTGTGATGTCTCATATCTCCTCAAAGCTTTGAGGAGGAAAACCTCATCATGAAAGAGATGAAAAAGGACGTCTGATGAAAGTCTGAAAATCAAGGGTCAGATTCTTTGAAAGATCTCCAATCAGATGGGGGAAACATGGTTAACATTTTATCTTTGATAGAATCGAAGATAATAAAAAGAAATAGAAGAAAGTTAAATGAATGAAATAATGATTTATTGGCGCATTTATACCTGCAAAACCTTAAACTTTAACAGAATATGATTGGCTTAGCCTCAATCAGTCGCCATTAATTTGTAATTTCACTGATGCTGTGATCCAAACCAATGTTCAGAATAACAAACTACTGCACTACATGCAGTGGACTGCATGGCACATTTGTCAAAATGAGACACTGAATGGGATATTGTATCCCACAATGCAATGCACTCAACTCGACCCTCCATTTACATTGTGATAAATGAACCAGAATCACAAAGTTTTTACTCGTTCTTGACTCATTACATGCTTGAACTGACAAAAGTAACCATATTATTACAAAGGTTTGTTTCCAGCTCTGAGTGAAAAATAAAAAAGGTAATTCTGAGATGAAGTTTAAAATACAAAATAAATTAGCACTGCAAAATAGCCTAAAGTCACATAATCAGATATTGTCTAGAAAACTAGAAACAAGGCAGCAATTGTGAGATATACAGTGACAATTATGAGAAAATAAAGTTGAAGTATGAGACAAAGTCACAAATACAATTGTGATATATAAAGTCACATTGCAAGATACATATGTAGAATTGTGAGAAAATAGAATTTCAAAAACAGGAAATAAAATTTGTGAGATATAAAGTCATATTAAAAAATAAAGTCACATTATGAGATAAAGTTACAATTACGAGAAATGCACAATTCTGAAATATGTCACAATGCAAAACAAAGTCACATTGTGAGATATACATTTGCAATTACGAGAAACAAAGTCACATTTGGGAGATAAAACGTCACTGCAAGATATAAAATCACATTGGCGATAAAAAGTTGCGGTTAGGAGAAACAAAATCACAATTACCTTTTTATGCTTTTACTCTGAGGTAGAAATGGGCTTCCATATATTGAATTATTTATTTGGGATTTGAACCTAGAATTATTCATTGAGAGTACAATGGTGGTAGATTATGGAATACTTGTGAAAGTTGAAGCTACAAACTTTTATGAAGAGCACAATGGTGGCAGATTATGAATTACATGTGGGATTTGAACCTATAGCATTTCATTACAGCCTTCATTAGATTATGAATTCTGTGTGGGATTCAAATCTACAGTGTTTCATTACAGCTTTCATTAGATTATGAATTCTGTGTGGGATTCAAATCTACAGTGTTTCATTACAGCTTTCATTAGATTATGAATTCTGTGTGGGATTCAAATCTACAGTGTTTCATTACAGCTTTCATTAGATTATGAATTACGTGTGGGATTTGAACCTGCAGCCTTTCATAAAGACCACAGTTGAGGTAGATAATGAATTACGTGTGGGATTTGAACCTACAGTGTTTCATTACAGCTTTCATTAGATTCGAACCTACAGTCTTTCAAAAAGTGTCCAATTGTGAAAGATTATTAATTACGTGTGAGAGTTCAACCTACAGCCTTTCAAAAAGTACACAATTGTGGTAGATAATGAATTACCGGGTGGGATTTTAACCTACAGCGTTTCATTACAGCTTTCATTAGATTATGAATTACATGTGGGATTTGAACCTACAGCCTTTCACAAAGGGTTCAGTTGTGGCAGATTATGAAGTACATGTGAGATTTGAACCTACAGCGTTTCATTACAGCTTACATTAGATTATGAATTACATGTGGGATTTGAACCTACAGCCTTTCACAAAGGGTTCAGTTGTGGCAGATTATGAAGTACATGTGAGATTTGAACCTACAGCGTTTCATTACAGCTTACATTAGATTATGAATTACATGTGGGATTTGAACCTACAGCCTTTCACAAAGGGTTCAGTTGTGGCAGATTATGAATTACATGTGAGATTTGAACCTACAGCCTTTCACAAAGAGCCCAATTATGGCAGATTATAAATTCCGTGTGAGATTTGAACCTACAGCATTTCATAAAAGTGCACAATTGTGGTAGATAATGAATTACCGGGTAGGATTTTAACCTACAGCATTTCATTACAGCTTTCATTAGATTATGAATTACATGTGGGATTTGAACCTACAGCCTTTCACAAAGAGCCCAATTGTGGCAGATTATAAATTATGTGTGAGATTTGAACCTACAGCCTTTCATAAAAGTGCACAATTGTGGTAGATAATGAATTACGTGTGGGATTCGAACCTACAGCATTTCATTACAGCTTTCATTAGATTATGAATTACATGTGGGATTTGAATATACAGCTTTTCATAAAGAACACAGTTGTGGTAGATAATGAATTACTTGTGGGATTTGAACCTACAGCCTTTCAGTTTCTAACCCACAGCTTTAGACATTAGGCTACACCATCCCAAACAGCTTGCTACTGACATTGCTATTTAAACAAAATACTGAAGCTCTGGGGTGGCAGTAAATATTTTTAAGGCTCATACAGTATAATCTAGACTTCAACAGCGATCATTTCGGTTTCTCCTTTTGACTGAAAGCAACATGTTCTCCAACCTGCTGTTTGGTCCCTGCAGGCTCATTTGACTCCACTCAAATGTGGGCCATTTGTCTAAATGAGAGACCCATTTCCTCCGCATATTTCCAGAAACTCAGCAAGCCCTTGTTCACTGCTGTTTATTCAGCTTTAGTAGCGTTTGGGTGGGGAAAGCCACAGCAGCGAGACAGAAAAAGAAAGAAAACGCTTACGGCAGGCCTTTTCTTCTGCTGAAAGATGTGGCTTCTTTTCTTGGCAAAAAAACCTCCTGGATTGGGAGGTTTCCTTTCTAAGAGCGAGACAGCAAGGTGTTGCATTACACCAAAAACTAATTCTGATGGTTCCAGGCTAGCACTCATGAATAAACGGTGCACTATCACTGCCAACATCTCTAAGCTTTTGTCTCTGGTACTTCTCAAAGTGCTCAGACCATCTTAACTGAACTTCCATGCTGGTCCAGACTAGAATAAATGCATCATTCAGAACAAACAAACCTGCAACCATACACTATAATGTTGTGATGGCTAAATTCACTTGTACCATTTAAAATGACCAATGCTGATCTATTTGTGAGGTGTTGAAAGGCTCAAATGCTGGTCTATAAAATGCTTGTGAGGACAGTTTGATGTGCCTGTCTGAGGAGAGGTGTCATGAAGACGGAAGGGTGTGTCCAGATGATTGAAAGCGTTCTTCAAACCATTGCCAGCTTTAGGGTGCTAAAAGATTCTAGCTCTTCATTTCAAGTATTTGGTGTCCAGCATGAGGTCGAATCCAGATATATCAGTGGCATCATTGCTGACTCAGAAATGCTGACACCTAGTCACACCACGATTAGTGGAACAGCATGGAAGGTTCCTTATCTGATAGCCAACAGCAGAAATCAGAGCACTGGTTTGCAAACGTTTAAAAGTAGTGGACCACTTAAAGAATAACACAAAAATAGTCCACCAAACACCTGTGGGAAACCACTAACTACCTCAATCACGTACAGTTTAGTACACTATATTTTAAAGCTGCCAAAGTTTTATGTATCCATAATTTCCCTAGGCTGTGGTTTTGTTTTTATTTCAAATGTATGGAGTCCTGCACATAACATGCATGAATTCTTTCCTGCAACTTATTAATTTGTGCCCATGTTGTACTAATTCGTTCTCTTGTTTTAATACTTAAAATGTGGCCAGTTGAGCTATATTTGGTTAAATTGTGGTAAATTAAAAATTAATCAACATATAAATTCATGGCCATGTTGTACTAATTAATTTAATTTCATTAAGTCACGGCAAATTAGTACAACGTAGATGCCTAAAGAGAGGGAACTAATTAATAAAGTACGTATTAAATTTTTGTCCATGATAACTTGTTTTTCATGCATATCATGTTCAGGCCATGTTCATGTTCAAATAACATACCATCAGTGCTACTTAATGAACCGAATACAGTTTTCTGGCTAAAGTACTGGACTTAACACTGATGCACAACTCTTAATTATGTTACTCAAGTGAGAAAACAGACACATATTAAAGCAATTTCTTAAAGGGTTCATCTAAAAATGAAAATTCTGTTATTATTTAGTCACCCTCAAGTTGTTCCAGAACTGTATGAGTTTCTTTCTTTTGCTGAACACAAACAAATATTGAGAAATTTGGTTAACCAGTTTCTGTCTTCCATAGTAATTTAATGGAAGTCTGATACTATGGAAGTCAATGGCTACCATCAACTTTTTGGTTACCAACATTCCTCAAAGCATCTTCTTTTGTGTTCAGGAGAACAAAGAAACTCATACAGGTTTAAAACAACTTGAGGATGAGTAAATGATGACAGAATATGTATTTTTGGGTGAACTATCCCTTTAAGAGCCATTCACCCCAATTATAACAATAAATATAAAGTTTAATAATTGTTTAAATTCTGTGAGATAAGGAAAGTCTACACCACAACTATAATGACAACAACACAGAGAAACAAATATTGTTAGAAACACTTTCAGAACAACTTTTTGACCAATCAGAATCCATCCGACTTTAAAGAGTTTAATCATTTAATTTTTGTCCAAGGTGTTCATAATTTGTATTTAAGAGTGCTGCCATGAGGTTTCTAGGCCATTCTGAGTTGGTTACCTACTGGTCCAATCTAAAAGACCCTAGAAATCGATTGTGTCCTTTCTTCATTGTAAGTTTATGGGTTTTAAACTTGTCTTATTTTACACATAAACGTTTAATACTTAATGTAATGCTTTGTTCAGATCCCTAATTCTAAGTAGTAGTGATACTTGTCTTAGCAGACACTGCTAACTAATAACAGATGACTGCACGCTGTATTTGGAAATGTGCTTAATAACCTCTCACGGGACAATAAACAGCCACCCTGGAGAGCACAGACAGCGTCCCATGAGTCTCGCTCCTCAGGGATGACACCACACAGAAATTGGGCAACCCCTTTCACGAACAAGCCTAAAATAGGCATGTGTACAGTCTGGACCATTCCATCACGCCTGCGGAGTATACTCTCAAAAGATACGCCTCTCCAAGCAGATTCCTTCTCGTCCATACAAAGAAGACTGACGCCATTTAGAATAGAATTGAAAATGCCAATTCAGTACTTTATTTCAAATTGTGTTAGAATGTAATTCAAACTTGAATTTAAGGAATAAGAAATGGAATTAAATAAAGAAATTATACATTTTAATAACCCATTTCATTTAATATTTTGATATTTTCGGAAACATTACATATAATCAACATTGCCATTAAATTAATTGTACTTAACATAAAAATTAGTGCTGTCAAACGATTAATCGCATCCAAAATAAAAGTTTTTGTTTACATAATATATGTGTATACTGTGTATATTTATTATGTGTATATAAATATAAACACATGCATGTATATATTTAAGAAAAATATGTCTTGTTTATATATTAAATATATTTATAAATAATATAAAATATAAGAATATGAATATATAAATGTATAAACATAAATATTTTAAACATATATACTGTATGTATGTGTATTTATATATACATAATAAATATACACAGTACACATATATAATGTAAACAAAAACTTTTATTTTGGGTGTGATTAATCGCGATTACTCATTTGACAGCACTAATAAATATATATTTAATTTCATAATATTTTTAGTTTATTATATTCTATTTTTATGCCAATTTTGTATCTAATTCCATTATAATTTACCAAATACATGACTTAATAAAAATATTGTCCATATTAATTTTGGATATTTTATAAAGTGGATATTTTGTCATAATATTTTTTGATTTTAGTCATCACAATATTTTGTCATATACAACATTTAACATTTCAGGAAATAAATCATACATCAAATTCTTTCCAAATGAATGATGTAATTATTTGTTTTGTTGTAAAATCTTTTGATTGTGTGCTGTAAAGTACTTTTTTATTTCTGTCATTCCAATTCCACATCCTGTACCTGCTGCAGTGTTATTTTAATATCATTAAGGTACTATTATAGTTTTTATTGGCATTTTGAATGAACTTTCATTTTTATATTTTCCGCTTTTGTTTTAAGTCAGCATTTTAGTGATTTGGTTGTGCGTTTTTGTCATTTTTTAAAATATGTCCATATAGATTTAATTACATTTATTTCAGTTTTAGTTCTTTAAAAGTAATGACATTTTCTTTTATTTATTTATTTTTAATAATTTGAGTTAACTATAACCCTGATGTGTGGCCAATTCAATTTTCACAAAACGTATTTTGGCAGACGGAGTGTCAGATTTGAAG